>ML662447.1:4647109-4730673 GCA_007570785.1 Antilocapra americana | reverse complement strand
GTTATTCAGCAGTGTGTTGTTGAGCCTCCATATGTTGGAAGTTTTGAAAGGTTTTCTCCTGTAGTTGATATCTAATCTCACTGCATCGTGGTCAGAAAAGATACTTGGGATGATTTCAATATTTTTGAATTTATCAAGGTTAGATTTATGGCCCAGGATGTGATCTATCCTGGAGAAGGTCCCGTGTGCACTTGAGAAAAAGGTGAAATTCCTTGTTTTGGGGGTGGAATAGGTCTAGTTGGTCTATTGTATCATTTAAAGTTTGAATTTCCTTGTTAGTTTTCTGTCTAGTTGATCTATCCATTGGTGTGAGTGGTGTATTAAAGTCTCCCACTATTATTGTGTTGTTGTTAATTTCCCCTTTCATACTTGCTAGCATTTGCCTTACATATTGTGGAGCTCCTATGTTAGGTGCATAAGTATTTATAATTGTTATTTCTTCTTCCTGGATTGATCCTTTGATCATTATGTAATGTCCATCTTTATCTCTTTTCACTGCCTTTATTTTAAAGTCTACTTTATCTGATATGAGTATTGCCACTCCTGCTTTCTTTTGGTCTTTATTCACATGGAATATCTTTTTCTAGCCTTTAACTTTCAGTCTATATGTGTCCCTAGGTTTGGGGTGGGTCTCTTGTAGACAACATATATAGGGGTCTTGTTTCTGTATCCAATTGGCCAATCTTTGTCTTTTGGTTGGGGCATTCAGCCCGTTTACATTTAAGGTAATTATTGATAAGTATGATCCCGTTGCCATTTATTTTATTGTTTTGGGTTCCAGATTATCTATCCCATCCGTGTTTCCTATCTAGGCAAGATCCTTTAGCATTCGTTGGAGGGCTGGTTTGGTGTTGCTGAATTCTCTCAGTTTCTGCTTGTCTGAGAAACTTTTGAATTCTCCTTCAAATTTGAATGAGATCCTTGCTGGGTACAGTAATCGGGGTTGTAGATTGTTTTCTTCCCTGGCTTTAAGTATGTTTTGCCATTCCCTTCTGGCCTGAAGTGTTTCTATTGAGAGATCAGCTATTATCCTTATGGGATTCCCTTTATGAGTTATTTTTTGTTTCTCCTTTGCTGCTTTTAAAATTTGCTCTTTATATTTGATATTTGTTAATTTGATTAATATGTGTCTTGGGGTGTCCCGCTTGGGGTTCATTCTATTTGGGACTCTCTGTGTTTCTTGGACCTGAGTGGCTATTTGCTTTCCCAATTTAGGGAAATTTTCAACAATTATCTCTTCAAGAATTTCCTGATGGTCTTTCTTTTTGTCTTCTTCTTCTGGGACTCCTATGATTCGAATATTGGTACGTTTAATATTGTCCCAGAGGTCTCTAAGATTGTCCTCATTTCTTTTAATTCTTTTTTCATATTTCCCTTCTGTTTCATTTATTTCTGCCATTCTGTCTTCTACCTCACTTATCCTGTCTTCTATCTCTGTTATTCTACTGTTGGTTCCCTCCAGGGTGTTTTTGATCTCATTTATTGCATTATTTATTGTATTTTGACTCTTTTTCATTTCTTCTAAGTCCTTGTTAAAGCTTACCTGCATCTTCTCAATCCTTGCCTGCAGGTTATTGAACTGCAACTCCAACTTATTTTCCAGGTTTTGGATCATTTTCACTATCATTATTTGGAATTCTTTGTCAGGTAGACTTCCTATCTCTTCGTCTTTTGTTTGGTCTAGGGGGTATTTTTCCTGTTCCTTTACTTGCTGGGTATTTCTCTGCCTTTTCATCTTGTTTATCTTGCTGTGTTGTCCCTTTATTGTGGGGGTTCCTCTCTATGGGAGGGGTTGGATATGTGGTTTGTCGAAGTTTCCTGGATGGGAAAACTTGTGTGGTTTTCTGGTGGGTGGATCTAGGTTTCCTCACTGTTACTAGCAAGAGACAGGAATGGGGAGAAAGCAGTCAAGCCAATGATCTCGCTCCCAGGTATCAATGGGTACTGGAGCTTGGATCCTTAAAGGTACAAAGTTGATACCAAGTACAAATGAGCAAAGATTAAAAATCTAGAGTAAAGACTGGATTCTCAAAAATACTTTAAAAAAAAAAAAGAAATAAACCTAAAGGAGAAAAAAAAATAAAATAAAAAAGGGGGAAAAAGTGGCGATATAAAAGGTAAGAAAAGAAATAGGATGGAGAATACAATAAGGGGAAACAGGAGATTTAAAAAAAACGGAAAATAAAAATAAAGGAAAAGAAAGAAAAAAGAAAAAAAATAGCAAGGTCATAGGGGACTTAAAAATTCTAAAAAAAAAAAAAGTTTTAAAAATTTAAAAGATGTTCCTAGTACAGTTATAATTAAGGCTTTCTCTGGTGCTGATGCGTACAGCGAAGGGTCAGTAGATTTTCAGATGATTCCTTGGTCCGGCTTGTCCTTCTCACAGTCTGTAGACTCCTTTCTATGCAGTCTGCGCCACCTGCAGGGATTTAATCTGCTACTCCTGTCAGTTCCAAAGCTGTTGGCTCTGCTTGCTTTAGCGTCTTCTGTTTGCTGGTCTTTTAAGTGTCTATTCAGCTCTTTGGAGTTTGCCCTGCTCCTGGTGAGAGGGCTTCCCCCGCCCCCTCTGCTCAGGCTCTCTGTCATCCACCCAGCACATTTGAGGAGTGCAGCTTTTCCCTTCCCCCGGCCCAGCCGCTCGGTTTTCTCAGCATGCAGCTGAGCAGGCCTCCTTGGTCTGGCTTGTATTTTTCACGGTCTATAGTCTCCTTTCTATGCAGTCTGTGCCACCGGCAGGGATTTAATCTGCTACTCCTGTCAGTTCCAAAGCTGTTCGCTCTGCTTGCTTTAGTGTCTTCTGTTTGCTGGTCTTTTAAGTGTGTATTCAGCGCTTTGGGGTTTGTCCCGCTCCTGGTGAGAGGGCTTCCCCCGCCCCCTCTGCTCAGGCTCTCTGTCGTCCGCCCAGCAGAGTTCAGTTGGGGAGTGCGGCTTCTCCCCTCCCTCGGCCCCACTGCTCGGTTTTCTCGGCGTGCAGCTGAGCACGCCTTCTAAGGTGTGTACAGTACCTATCCGTCCAGAATCCCCAGAAGTCTTGGTTAGCCTCGCCGGGGCTGGGTTATGCCCACTGCTCTCGGGCGGGGGCTGGGCCGGTCCGCAGCCCACAGCTGCCCAGCTCCACCCGGCCGGCTGCCTCTCTGTTGACTCCCCACCGCCCTTTGTTCTGTGCGCGGGCCTGGGGGGCGGGTGCTTTTCCTGGGGGGTTAAGTCCCTCGGGCTGCTCCGTTCTCTGAGCGCGCAGCCCGCCCCTCCCAGAGCAGGAGCAGTCCGCGTTGGGTAGTGGGGGGTGGGGCGCCCGTGCTGCCACTCGGCTGTGCCTTGTAGCCAGAGACTACCTTGCAGGGCTTAGCTATTAATCTGCTTTTACTCCCAGCTATATTGCTCTCCAAGATTCACCGCAGATCCGCCAGAGAGAATGTTCCCTGGTATTCGGAAACCTTTCTCCTCTTTATTCCAGACTCCCCTTCCGGGACGGAACCCGTCCCCAGCTCTTTGTCTCTCCCTTTACTTTTTTTTTTCTTTCTTTTGTCCTACCTCCTCACGTCGGCAATGGGTCACCCCTCCAGATGCCCGATGTCCTCTGCCAGCATTCAGATCCTGTTTTATGGAGTTTGCTCGGCCTTTAAAAGTTCTTTTGATATATTTATTGGGGAGAGAGTGTTCTCCCCGTCCTATTCCTCCGCCATCTTAGTTCCTCTCTCCAAAATGAATATTTAGAAAAAAGAGACTCTTATCATTTTAATTGCTGTTGTGAAGATTTCTCCTCATTATAAAAATGTATCCTCTTTGCTACTTAGATTCAGAGTGAGACTTCTTTAGTGATTCTCTGTTTTAAATAAAATAATTTTAAGAAGTTTAAAAGATACAGACTATGATCTAACAAACACCTACATGTCTGCCTTTCAAATTTTGCTGTATTTAAGATTGCAATTTTAGGAAATTGACCATTCAAATATATCTGGAGTCTGTTCTGTACCCACTTACAGATCCCATTAAATTCTGGCTCAGTCAGATTGATGACTATAAATTACAGAAAAATCTGAATCTACTTTCTTTAAAGTGACTGAGATATTATCTCATCTTGGTCAGTTGCTAAGTGGTGTCCCACTCTGCAACCCCATGGACTGCAGCACGCCAGGCTCCTCTGTCCTGCACTATCTCCTGGAGTTTGCTCAAATTCATGTCCACTGAGTCAGTGATGCAGTCTAGCCATCTCATCCTTTGCTGCTCCCTTCTCCTTTTGCTTTTAGTCTTTCCCGGCATCAGGGTCTTCATCTTAGAGAAGACTCAGAGATAGGTCATGAGGGTACAGGCAGGGTGACCTAGGGGCTAAGTAGTGTGCTTGGGACCCCTGTTCTGTCTGTTGTCCTCAGTGTGCTGCCTTCACGTGGAATCTCCTGGTGATTCAAACTTCCCCAGGCAGAAAGGTGTAGTCTATTCTTGGTCTTCTTAGGATTGAACAAATCTCAGACTATCCCAAGGAGAACCTCCCCCTCACATCTCAACAATCACAAATGAAGTCATGTACCCTCCCCCTAAAATGGCCTAAAGTGCTAGGACCACCCAAGTGGGCTCAGACCCAGCAGGATATACCTCTAGTTCTGGACACAGGGGTCACCCCTACTCAGAACCCCATGGTGGAGGCAAGGACCCCTGTTCTCAGGTGGGCTGTGCCAGCCTGGACGTGGGATGAGATGATCAGGGAGACAGCAGATCTGTGTGTTCCTCAGTGACACTCATTCTCCTGAAGTCAGTGTATGTTTTTATTGTCCTATTACATATATTTCTGCTGTTTGGTATATCATTCTGGAATCTGCTCTTCATTGCCTTCCTCTGTTTTTCTGTTTTCCTTAATTCTGTTATCTACATCTGTAAGGTAATAACATATTACTGTAGATTCATTCTGTCTTTTTTATACCTGCATAGTAGCTCACCATATAAATTTCACTGCTTCTTTGATTCTGTTTTTGATGTCGTCATTGTTCATTCTGCACCAGAGGCCTCAATGAAAGTGAGGAAGAAATAGCTGAGTCTGACAGATACTGAAACTCCTGTATCTCCAAATTATTCTTATGATATTGTCATTATTATTTATGTTCTTCTCAAATTTGGCAGCAAGAAGGATTTTAATTTTTTTCCACTGAATTAAATATTTACTTGTATATGTTTATTTGAATGTGCTGTGCCTTAGTTGTGGCATGCAGAATCTTCAGTCTTTGTTGGGATCTTTAGCTGAGGCATGTTATCTAGATTCCTGATCAGGTATCAAACCTGGGCCCTCTGAATTGAGAGTGTAGAGTCTTAGCCACTGGACAAGCAGGGGAATCCAAGATGGACTTTAAAAACTCATAACTTGCCTATCAATTGTTCATTATCTTTTTGGAGTCAAATGCTTCTTTAGAAATCTGTGGGCTTTTCTCCACAGGAAAATGCACATATATTTGTATACTTAACATTTTGGAGGAAGGGTGAGCCCCCCTGAAGCCAGCCGGAGAGCCTGACTGAAGAAATATGTTAC
Organism: Antilocapra americana; assembly: GCA_007570785.1. NCBI lineage: Eukaryota > Metazoa > Chordata > Mammalia > Artiodactyla > Antilocapridae > Antilocapra > Antilocapra americana. The sequence goes on along the minus strand of ML662447.1, from coordinate 4,725,158 downwards.
CTCTGAATGGAGGCAATCAGATTCCATTCTGTTCCTTTCTGTGCTAAGAAGAACAATTTTACCTTTGATCAGTGAATTAAGTACATACCATTTTGGAGGGTGTGAAGATTGGATTTTCTTCAGATTTCTTCTAACTGGGCTTCTCTGGTGCCTCAGTGGTAAAGAACCCACCTGCCAATGCAGGAGACAAGGGTTCGATCCCTGGGTTGGGAAGATCCCCTGGAGAAGGAAATGGCAACCCACTCTAGTATATTCTTGCCTGGAAAATGCCACGGACAGAGGAGCCTGGTGAGCTACAATCCATAGGGTCTCAGAAGAGTCAGACATGACTTAGGGACTAAACAACAACTTTTCTTTAGTTTTACCTCTTTGTAAGTGGCAATTTGTAGAGGTTTCCTAATAATTGAACCAAAAGAGATTATCTAGGGCTTCCCTGGTAGCTCAGATGGTAAAGAATCCACCTGAAATGTGGAAGACCTGGATTCAATCTCTGGGTTGGGAAGATCCCGTGGAGGAGGGTGTGGCAACCTGCTCCAATATTCTTGCTTGGAGAACCCCATGGACAGAGGAGCCTGGTGGGCTACAGTTCACAGGGTCACAAAGAGTCAGACACAATTGAGTGGCTAAGCACAGCACAGGTTATCTGAGCTTCTGTATGCATTCTCAGTATAAAATTAGAGACAGTGAATATTTTTATTACTTAGTGCATGCTTCGAGTCTCACATGTTACTGTTTTCATAGAAATCTTTCTTCAGGTGTGCTAAAAGACACAAAAGAGTCTCTTTTCCTCTAATGACTGGCAAGAAGGATGGAACGTTACTGGGAACTTCATCCCTGTTTTTTTCTCTACTTGTTTTACTTGTTAAAATATTTTTGTTATCAAACTGCATATAATTCTCCCATTGAAACAGGAGCTACTTCCAGCAGTAGTGTGCTGTCTCTCTTTTAGTTATGCTGTCAATATATGCTCCATTTCCTTTATTCACCATTTCTAAAGATGATCCATTTACAGCCACCCTAGTCTAAGCTTCCATCTTCTCTCACAAAGAAAATCTCTTGAGTGAAAGAGGATTTATAGTGTAAACTTCTAGACTGCAAGAGAAGAAGGCAACAGAGAAGTTCAGGGAGGATATTGCTGGAGCAACACAAAAATATTAAGATGTAATCTGCAGAGTCCATGCCTTTTTCCACCTGTAATAATGAGATGGTTTAAGAATACAGTTGAGATTTAACCAAATGGGAAAGGTTGCACATGCTTTTCTTGGGCCCCTCAGAAATAGGCCTCCTTATAATACTAATGACAGTGAACTTGGGAAAAGGCAGGCAAATAAAGCAAATGTACATTGTAGCATAAGAATTGAAGTTTAGTTAATCACACAGCCAAGACACATAGAGAGGAATTTAGGAGTTAGGTGTTCCAGGAAAAAGGCAGGGTCATGCCTTAAAGAATTACAGTTCTATGTCCGAAATTGAGTAATACGTTTTTATAGAAGCATCAATTCATTTCACTTCAGTCACTCAGTCATGTCTGACTCTTTGTGACTCCATGGACTGCAGCATGCCAGGCCTCCCTGTCCATCACCAACTCCTGGAGCTTGCTCAGACTCAAACATGTCCATTGAGTAGGTGATGCCATCCAACCATCTAATCCTCTGTCATCCCCTTCTCCTCCTGCCTTCAATGTTTCCCAGCATCAGGGTCTTTTCCAATGAGTCAGCTCTTCGTATCACATGGCCAGAGTATTGGAGCTTCAGCTTTAGCATCAGTCCCTCCAATGAATATTCAGGGCTGATTTCCTTTAGGTTTGACTGGTTTGATCTCCTTGCAGTCCAAGGGACTCTCAAGAGTCTTCTCCAACACCACAGTTCAAATGTATCAATTCCTCGGCACTTAGCTTTTTTATAGTCCAACTCTCACATCCGTACATGGTTACTGGAAAAACCATAGCTTTGACTAGGCGGACCTTTGACAGCAAAGGAATGTCTCTGCTTTTTAATATGCTGCATATAGAAACATAATTAGCTTTAATGACACTCCCAAAAGAAAAAGAACTAAAAAGTTTGGATGTAATATATTTGAAAAAATATTTAAAAACAGATCACTGAATAGTCAAGAATAATGTCTTCAGGAACCAAAAATAACAAAGAGAACTCTGGGAAATAATTGAGTTTCAGGTTAGGTTTTGCCTTAACCTATTGGTCAAACATGGAGACCTTTAGCTTTTGTTCTTCTGGCTAGTGAGACACAGAACCCATGAGATCCAGTGTAAGGACCAAGAAAATGAGAGATTTCCACAAAAGCTGGAAATTTATATCCTCAGTTTAGTCATTGATGAGAAGTGAACCCACTGTGCAGAAGGAAATAGAAGGGAAATTTTCTCTCTTGACTTTGGAGTTGCCTGGAGGAGGGACATTTTCTTGGGAAGTGATAATTGCAGAAGCCTCATGCAGACTTGTGATCCAAGTCACATCACCTATGATGTCTAGTAAATCACAGAAGAAAATTTAATGTTAAATCACGTGGTTTAGATTGGGTGCGATCCTAGATTCATGATAGAAAGAGGCACAAGTATTCTTTGAAGCAATGCCAGTCTCTGTGGGCAAGAATCCCTTAGAAGAATGGAGTAGCCATCATAGTCAACAAAAGAGTCTGAAATGCAGTACTTGGAGGTAATATCAAAAATGACAGAATGATCTCTGTTCGTTTCCAAGGCAAACCATTCAATACACAGTAATCCAAGCCTATGTACCAACCAGTAGTGCTGAAGAAGCTGAAGTTGAATGGTTCTATGAAGACCTACAAGATCTTCTAGAATTAACACCCCCAAAAGATGTTCTTTTCATCATAGGGGACTGGAATACAAAAGTAGGAAGTCAAGAAATACCTGGAGTAACGGGCAAATTTGGCCTTGGATACAGAATGAAGCAGGGCAAAGGCTAATCGAGTTTTGCCAAGAGAACACACTGGTCATAGTAAACACAAAAGATGACTCTACACGTGAACATCACCAGATGGTTAACACCAAAATCAGATTGATTATATTCTTTGCAGCCAAAGATGGAGAAGCTCTATACAATCAACAAGACTGGGGGCTGACTGTGGCTCAGATCATGAACTCTTTATTGCCAAATTCAAACTTAAATTGAAGAAAGTAGGGAAAACCACTAGACCATTCATGTATGACCTAAATCAAATCCCTTACAATTATACAGTGGAAGTGACAAATAGATTCAAGGGATTAGATCTGATAGAGTGCCTGAAGAACTATGGATGGAGGTTCGTGACATTGTATAGGAGGTAGTGATTAGGACCATCCTGAAGAGAAAGAAATACAAAAAGGCAAAATGGTTGTCTGAGGAGGCCTTACAAATAGCTGAGATAAGAAGAGAAGTGAAAGGCAAAGGAGAAAAGGAAAGATATACCCATTTGAATGCAGAGTTCCAAAGAACAGCAAGAAGAGATAAGAAAGCCTTCCTCAGTGATCAATGCAAAGGAAAAAAGGGAAACAATAGAATTGGAGACTAGAGATCTCTTCAGGAGAATTAGAGATACCAAGAGAATACTTCATGAAAAAATGGGCACAATAAAGGACAGAAATGGTATGGACCTAACAGAAGCAGAAGATATTAAGAGGAGGTGGCAAGAATACACAGAAGAACTGTACAAGAAAGATCTTCATGACCCAGATGACCACAATGGTGTGATCACTCACCTAGAGCCAGACATGCTGGATTGCGAAGTCAAATGGGCCTTAGGAAGCATCGCTATGAACAAAGCTAGTGGAGATAATGGAATTCCAGTTGAGCTATTTCAAATCCTGAAAGATGATGCTGTGAAAGTGCTGCACTCAATATGCCAGCAAATTTGGAAAACTCAGCTGCGGCCACAGGACTGGAAAAGGTCAGTTTTCATTCCAATCCCAAAGAAAAGCAATGCCAAAGAATGCTCACACTACTGCACAATTGCATTCATCTCACACGCTAGCAAAGTAATGCTCAAAATTCTCCAAGCCAAGCTTCAACAGTATGTTGTCACCCTGCTTATTTAACTTATATGCAGATTACATCATGAGAAATGCTGGACTGGATGAAGCACAAGCTGGAATCAAGATTGCTGGGAGAAATATTAATAACCTCAGATGTGCAGGTGACACCACACTTATAGCAGAAAGCAGAGAAGTAAAGAGCCTCTTGATGAAAGTGAAAGAGGAGAGTGAAAAATTTGGCTTAAAATTCAACATTCAGAAAACTAAGATCATGGTATCTGGTCCCATCACTTCATGGCAAATTGATGGGGAAATAATAGAAACACTGAGAGACTCCAAAATCACTGCAGATGGTGACTGTAGCCATGAAACTAAAAGACGCTTGCTCCTTGGAAGAAAAGCTATGACCAATCTAGACAGAATATTAAAAAGCAGAGACAAGCCAACAAATGTCCGTAGGTCAACAAAGGACATGAGTTTGAGCAAGCTCCGGGAGATGATGAAGGACAGGAAAGCCTGGTGTGCTGCAGTCCATGGGGTCACAAAGAGTCAGACAGAACTTAGGAACTGAACAACTAACCACAACAACCAGCTGGAAAAGAGGTTAATAAACATGAAAACTAGAATGATAAGCTCTAACATACTGTTGATTGGATTTCTAGAAGGACATAGGAAATAGCAGGGAAAAATAATATTAAAGGATAGTATGGTTTAGATTTCTCTAGAATTATTGAAATAAACTAAACTCAAGATCTAGGAAGCCTAAGAATCAGGAGCAGAATAAAAATTAAAAATACACTTCATATCGTGACTTCAGAACACCAGAAATGAAGAAAAATCTGAAGAGTATCTGTACAGAAGAGGTTATCTTCAAAGGAATGACAGTAAAACTGATTCCTAATAACTCGAGGTTGTAGGCTGAATGTGCCTGCCAATATTCTGATACCAGCCCAGTGAGACTGATTTTTGGGCTGGTGATCTGTGGAACTGTGACAGAATGAAATTTTGTTGTTCCAAGCCACCAAGTTTGTGGTAATTTGTTATTACAGTCATAGGAATCTAATACACTGAACTAAAATGGAAGCAAGAATATAATGCAATATTATCTTTACTGTGCTATGAAAAATGAGAATCCAAATAAAATCCAAATAAAATAAGGATGAGATCCAAATAAAAATGCTTTTCAATAAAAACTAAATTTGTCACCAACAAACCCACATTTAAAGGAAATTCTAAATGATATACTTCAGGGCAAGAAAAATGATCTTATATGTAAGGTTTGAGGGCCACAGAAGAATGTTTAACAACTATATCGATAAATATTGGTTAAGTAGATAAATATTTACTGTATAAAATAATGGCAATTATTTGTAATAAGAGGGCATAATGAAAACTAGAATTAAAACACTAGACATCGTTATGACATTAGTTGAGATGATGATGATTATAGATAAAGATTGAAGAGAGTAAAAATATTGATTAATTTCACACTTATGCAATTAAAATATTTATGATATCCAATGGAAAAATAATGGACAATATTGTTATAGCTTTGAAAAGAGAATAAGAAAATGAAAATAGGAAAAAATCATTTCAAGAAGAAGCTAAAGAAGGAAAAAAAAGAAACAGTAAAATATGTAATGTAAATAGTATAATAAAATCGACTCATTTATATGTATGATCATTGTCCAATATAAATAGACTGAGATTTCAACTAAAATGTCTAGGATGGATATACAAAATTGAGTATATTTTGCTTATAAGATCCCCAACTAAAATGTGATACAGAGGAAGATTGATAGCAAAGAAATAGGAAAAGAACAGTCAGATATTAACCAAAATGAAAGTGGTGTATGTATTAATAGCAGTAAACTATAAGGCAAGATATATTACTAGAAATAAAGAGGATATATAAATAATGATAAAAGTTTCAGTTGAGCGAGGAGTTATAATTCTAAACTTATATGTAATTTAAAAAACTCAAAATATGATTTTTGAAAATAAGACTGAATACAAACAGAAATGGAAAAATTCCCCATCTAATGGACCTAAAATTAGACCGATGAAATCAGCAGCAATTGGACAGTGAGCACACAAAACGTTCATGCAAACCAGCACAAAGTGAGGCTTAAGAAATGTTAAAGGATTTGTATCACCATTCCACATTCTCAGGTTATAATACGTTGAAGATTACTAAAAAAGAATTACTTCATGTTTGGAAAAATTTTAAAAATCTCTAGTAAACTACTCATGAGTCAAAAACATTTCAAAGAGGAATTTTAGAAACAATGATGCAATTAATATATATGATAACTTGTGGGTCACAACTAAAGAATGTTTGATTGTATATCTATAGTCTTAAATAGTTCATTAGGAAAGAAAAAATATTTAATATTCATAAGCTAAGTTTCATATGGAAACAGTTTCAAAAATAAGCACTTAATAAATCTAAAGAAAATGGAAAAGTAAAAATAATAAAGAGTAGACATTGATGAAATAGAAAGCCAGCACATAGAATAGTAACTATTAAGGTAAAACTTACTTTTTAAGGAGAATTTATGAAATATACTAACTTCTAGGATCAAAATAAGAGGGAAGATACACAAATACAGATTATTAGAAATGCATGATGGCATACAACTTTAGATGTATTGGAAAAAATAGAAGTAGAATGACATTGTGAACAATTTATGCTAATCAATTGAAAAAATTGGACAACATAACTAAATATATAGGGAAAGAAAATGACAGGGTGAGGAAGGCAAAACAAGAAAATTCCTATAGAAATAAGGAAATTTAATTAGTAATAAAAATCTTTTGACATAACACCAAGCTGGATGAATTTATAGCCTAGTTTTACTTAATAATCTAGAAACTAGAGAAGGTATCTGTAGCATGTGATAAATACTTAATATCCATAAGTGAAAAAAAGGTCCCATAAATCAACATGCAAAATATTTAACCCAGTGGAAATTAGACAAAAATCACAAGCACACAAAAAGAAACAGGAGCATATGTAAACCCATGGTGATATCATGTCATTGTTTGGCAAAACTAATAATAAAAAAAAAAAAGAAAGAAACAGATGATTCATGAATGTATGAAATATATTTAACTCTTTTAAGTGTTAGGGAAGTGGAAATTAAAGTCTAGTGATGTACCAATTCATTCTCACCAGACTGGCAAATATTAGGAAGTCATAGGATATCAGGTGGAGAAGGAAATGGCAACCCACTCCAGTATTCTTGCCTAGAGAATCCTGTGGATGGAGGAGCCTGGTAGGCTGCTGTCCATAGTGTTGCACAGAGTCAGACATGACTGAAGCGACTTAGCATGCATGCATGCATTGGAGAAGGAAATGGCAACCCACTCCAGTATTCTTGCCTGGAGAATCCCAGGGACAGAAGAGCCTGGTGGACTGCCATCTATGGGGTCGCACAGAGTTAGACACGACTGAAGCAACTTAGCAGCAGCAGCAGCAGGATATCAGGATCAGGAAAGGAAGAAGAACAATAACTCTTTACCACACATGATTATAAGTGGATACAAATCACTCTGGAAATTTGGTATTATCTACTAAATTTGAATATGTTAATATTCTCCTATGGTCTTCCCTTGTGGCTCAAGCTGGTAAAGAATCCTCCTGCATTATGGGAGACCTGGGTTCGATCCCTGGGTTGGGAAGATCCCCTGGAGAAGGGAAAGGCTACCCAGTCCAGTATTCTGGCCTGGAGAATTCCATGGACTGTATAGTCCATGGGGTCACAAAGAGTCGGACACGACTGAGCAAATTTCACTTTCAGTTTCATATTCTCCTATGGAGGAATTCTAATTTCAGGTACGTAGAGTAATTTTTAAAGGTGTGCACCAAGACACACAAGCAAGAAAAATTGTTCATAGAAGCTTTGTTCCTAATAGGAAAGAAGCAAAAACATTCAAATGGTAATCACAATACCATGAATACATTGTGGCAGAATCATACAATGCAAAGCATACAGCTGTGAAAATGAATAAACCAGAGCTGCATCCATCACCATGAATAGATCACAAAAACTTAATGTTAAACCCAGGGGGTTTTAGATGTTGGTGAATACTGGAATTATCTGGAGAGCTAAGGTAGAGCACGGAAGCTTTGCTTGTTGAAATGGGACAAGACTGGACCTCTGTAATTTTGTCAGTTCCCCAGGTGATGCAATACACGCCTCAGTGTGAGAACCACTGTGTTAAAACACAATGGGAAGAGAGATGCAGACTGTTTAGCTTACACAAAGCTAAACAGAATGTGCAAGCCTAAGATATATATTATCTAGGTTACATACATAAGTTATGGCATGACAAAGGGAACTCCTGATGAGGAAGTGGTAAGCATTTGGGAAAAAGGCATCCAATCAAGATGCAGGTTATATTTTATTTCTTGATGAAAGGTACACTGAAATCATTTTATTATTCATACTTTATGTAGTGTTTGTGCATTAAGATATATTTCACAGGACAAATTTAAAAAGTAATAAGCAAAACTTATTTTGAGCCTGTACCCTTCCACACATCAGCACTTAGTTGAGTGTCTGGATATGATGTGTTACTGTTTTGCTGCTGCCTTGCTGACTTTGGTGAGGTCAGTGGAGGTCACACTGTATACACACGTTGTCTTGTTTCTTCTGCTAGTAGCACTCTCTGGGAGGAATGTTCAGCTGAGACAAAGGGAAAGTTTGTTCTCCAAGTGGTTTATGTAAATTTGCTGCTTGATTGCCCTCTGCACCCTTCGGAAGACCCACAGTTTGGTCCTCTTCACAGTAGTCCAGAGGCTGATCTGGTGTGCAGCCTGGAAGCAGTCCCTGACATCGGTGAGCAGGGTGTGAGCAGACACCTGTGAGCAGCCCAGTAGTACTGAAGAGCCTGGTGGGGCCAGCAGGACAGAAGATGGCCTGGCATGGAGCTGCGGGAGCTGACTGATGATGCAGACTTGGGTATCTCCAAAGCAAAGGATAAATCCCTGGGGGAAGTGACCCTTTTCGCTGCCTCCAAGGGATCCAGGGGAGTTGCTTCTGTGGATTCTTAGCATCTGATTGCAACTATCCCTGTACTAGATACTAGGGGTAGGCCCAGAGATGTGGGGAGGTGGCTGGTAGTGCTTTGACTCAGAGAGAGTGGGTGAGAACAGAACCGTGGGAGACAGGAGGTCTGCAGAGATCCTTACAGCAAGGGAGGCATATAGCAGCTAATGGGTTGGAGGAAGCTATACCAAGTTCTCATCTCTGTCCTGGAAAGGTAGAATTGAAAAGGAATGGTTTGGAGATCAGGACTACTTGTGGGAAGGACCCAGGCCCCTTGACTAGGTCCTGGCTGCCCTGACATCAATCTCCCCATATGCTGCTGCGTATTGTAGGGAAGTGAGGCTATATCTACCAGAAAGGTACTGTGTTCTCCTATCGATCAGGCCCCCTACAATTTCCAGGGTTATTGTGGGGTAGTAGGGAGGGTTCAATACCATTGACTCTCCTATCTGGAAGTTAAGGGTGCAGGAGAGGTTTAATAAAAGAGCTTCTATGGTGACCTCTGCTATCAAGAGTAAGTGAGAAAAACAAAAGGTATGTCACATATCCATTTCTTTTCTCAAGTGTGCTGACTTTGATGAACTCCCTTACGCATAATTTGAATTATTTTCTCGTGACCTCATGATTTTTCTAGGTTACCTCCCACCCATATTCCTTCTTCAAGTAAAGCTGACCACTCTGCTCATTGGTCTTTTTCACAGTTTTACTTTCTATTAAGTTAGAACATAAGGTCTCTCATCCTGCTATCCTGCTTGAGGCAATGTGTCCATTAGCAGGGCAGCTAAGAGCAGAGCACAGATGTCCAGGCTCAGCTACATTCTCTGCTTTATTTTCTCAAGCCCAACCAGATCCTGGGCTCTTCTAACTTGGTGGTCCGAAGATATGAACATTTTGCAATTTCCTCACCATTGATTGTCATTTGGTCCCAATCCAATATGATCATTGTTCCTTAAACAGACTTTTGTCTGAAATACAAAGTTTAAGTGATTGAAACCCAAATTCAGTATGTACAAGCATTTTAATTCTTTAGAAATACCTGCAGTTTTGCACATTTGGGAACTATTGATCATTCTAAAAGGATGCAACTCTTAATTTCTTCCTTTCTCCCTGATCTAGTACATGGTTATAACTGACCAGTCTATACACTCATATTGAGTACCTAGGATAAAGTAAACAAAGTACTTTGTTTACTTTTAAATCCTTAAACATGTTATGTTCTTGTTTATGTGGTTCTGAAAATTCCTAATCACTATTTCTAACCTCATTAGCTCCATTTATACCATCTCACTGTCTCAAAGCTAGGCTGTGTCATCTGCAAGGAGGAAGACTTAAGACCTTTTACAACACAGTTATTCATGGTTAAAATCTTGACTTGCAACCAACACAGAGTCTCTTCTTAGAACCAGTGAACCAGAGCTTTCTTAACCTCTCTTCCACCATTAAAACCCTTGGTTAATGTCCATTTTTTACAATCCCTGTGTTGATCTCAGACATGGAGCTGTTTTTTTTTTACTCTCTAATCCTCTCTCTGCACAGCAGTCAGAGATTTTTAAAAATGTAAATCTGATTGTGGCTTATTGGTGCATAAAATCTTTCAAGTGCTCCTCATCATCTATAGTGTGGATGTTTTAGCAATATTTACTGAACCCCATAACCACATCTGGTCCAGGACACAGATCCCATACTGCCTTTGATCATTCCTCTGTCCTGCCAGTGGCCCTGCCCCTCCCTAGGTTGGAGGGGCACCTTGCTACCTGTACCATTGCCTCCATCTTCAGCAGTACTACCACCAACCCAACTCTTCACTGTCCTGCCCGCTCACCTTTACCTGCAAACACTTTGCCTAATAAGTCCATGCTTCAGATTCAGCTTCAGTGCTAATTCCTCACAAAAGCCTCATCCTGGAAAGAGCTCCCCTTGGCCTGCTCCCTTTGCTCTTTTCATGCACAAGAGTATGCATTTTAAATAGGGTAATAATAGGATCTTCCTCATAGAATTCCTAGGGCTGTTGCAAGTACTAAATGAGATAATGTGTGTAAAGGACTTAGCAAATGAACTCATGTGGAAGTTTGATGAGTTCCTTTGCCCCTAGATTTCCATATGACATCACTCAATATATTTCAGCCTGCGATGACCTTGAGTTTCACCAGATGGAATTAAGCCTGACTCATTCACAGTTATACCCCAGTCTTAACACAGAACAAAACATTGAGGAGCTGTTGGGTAGATTTTGTGCAATGAATGAGTGAATGAGTGAATGGATATATTTTAAAATTTTGTATGCACATCTTTTAAACAATCTAATTACTAACAAATTATGGGAAACTTACTGCATTTTGTTCAGCTCCGTCAGAGGAAGCCAGTTTTCCTTGTCTACATTAGGTAGACAACTCCCAACAGGAAACTGAGCCTTTTATTCCAGCTAATACTTCTCATGACACTTGACAGCATTAGTTCTTTTAGGGTTTGACTCCATGGAAGCCAATGCATTGATGGTTTAGCTGCATATTATCTTTTTCTGTCCTTCAGGGAAGGTGTTGAATAATCCTGTTTGCATTTTAGGGTAAACAAGTATTATTTGTAAGTATGCAGCTAATGAACTCTTTGACCTTGAGCCCAAACTCATAACCCCTTTGGCATCAACTATTTGGGCTGTCAACCTAGACATCTACTGGTAAGTCTTCTGCAGAGATTATGAGTTCATAAGTCAATGGTAAGCATTTCTGGTTATCTTCCCAGGAAATCAGTGACCCAGAGATCCTGGATCTGGTCCACAGTGCCCTTGGCAGGATGACTGTGGTCCGGCAGATCTTCCCTTCTGCAAAGGACAACCAGAAATGCATGAGGAACAACCACCGCATCTCCTCCCTGCTCTGCGACCCCCAAGAAGGCTACCTCCAGATGCTGCAGGTCAGTTCTGGCCTCCTAAACTTCCAGGAGGGAGTCTCACCCTTTCCCTTGGCCTGCCGTGTGCAGTAATGTGCCTCTGCTCTAGTTGAGCACACTTCCCCACCAACTGTAATTACTAGAACTCTGTCATTTGCTGAAATTGAAACCAGTCAACTGGGCAGTACCTCTAAGCACATTAGCAGGCAATTATGGCCAATGTCAGCAGATGTGGCATATTAACTCACTGGGTACCTCTTGTATTTAAAAGTCGCACACTTAGGGAGTAAGGAGAGTCTTGTATCTTAAGTTTCTGTGGTGGCTGTATTGATGGGGAATGATTTCATCTGTCAGGACTGGGGACAGAACCTCCCTGTGGAGAGTCATCATTTTGAACCTGCTTTAAGTTCTTTCCTGTAGAAAGTTAACAATATGGAAATAACTGGGAAATGTCTCAGCTCATCTTCTGAATGCTAAGTCTTAGGTCAACCAGAATACTGCTGGAATCCTAGCTGAGCAGGAGGGCACAAAATGTAGAAACATTACTTGTCCACCTGTTCCCTTCCTTCCAAGATGAGAAATACAGAGTGTGTATGATTAGTCCCTCCACTATTCTTTTGATGTAGGTGCAATCAAAGTTAGCTTCTTTTAGGCCTGGGAGGTGGATGTGGAGCTGTGCACCCATTGTGAGAGGTGGTTTTCTTCCTGGATGTTTGAGGGTAATGGTGAAGATTGTCTGTTGGTAGACTGGCATCTGAAACTCCACTAGGAGCATGGTGCCTAAGAAAATTTTCTTTCGATGCTTGGTGGGAACCACATAACAGAAGGAAATTTTTCCCACCTGGGTTTGTGAAAAGTACTCAAAATTTATACGTGGGATATGGTTGCCACTCAGTGTTTGAAACTAGTTTACCCCTTCTCTCCACCTGGCATAGGGACTACAGGGCAGTGATAGGCTGTGTCTTCCTTTAGAGTATCCATCCCCATCCCAGGACATTTTGGTATCATCTAATCATGGGGCATATATTTTGGGAAGGGAGATTATTATAATCTCTAGAGTGAGCTATGTACGTGTGTGATTTGTCAAAGTACCAAATCCATTCTATAATCTTAATAGGGGAGAGAGGAAACATGCTCCCATAGATGGCTAGAAATATGTTCTTGGTTGATAAGGAAACATAGAAGACATTAGGATTTCATTGGAGTAACTCCCACTAGCCCCAAGTCCACCATTCCAGGAAGACATCACAAGGTCTGGGATCTTTCAAAAATGATGAGTTGCTGACCAGGAAAATAGATCAAAGATCTCTGAAGGGCCCTTGGACTTGAAAGCCCTGGGCATATGCAGCAGGCATGGAAGGTGCTTTATTTTAGGGTGCTGCTGTCCTATTCTGCCTTCCTCTTGCTAGAGTTTGGAAGAAGAGGTGGGGGCTCTCACGCTGCCTCTGTACTTAGCACCTCACTCTCCACGTGGATGGAAGTGTAGTGTGACCACATGGCCCAGGCAATGTGTGCCCATCCCCACTCGGGGCTGGAGGGGGAGGTGCCTGCCACTCTATGGGGGCCAGACCCTGAGGGGGTCTCCCTCCCAGGAAGATCTCTATGGGTTCTATCTCCCCCACAGGCTTCATCCTTCCCCAAAGACACACCAGCCCTGTTCCACCCTGCCCCACACCCCCTGCTCATTTTCCCATTTCTTTCTTGCCTTACCATACTTCTTCTACTCCACAAGAAAAGAGGGCTGCTTCCTATTTCACCAACACGTCCTGCCCTGCTGGGGTGGAGCGAGAGAGAGAGAAAGTATGTCTCATCAAGGTCTTGATTACTCATTTTGCCATGGACAGGAAGCTCAGGAGAGCTCTTTCGTTGCGTATCAGTCACACTGGATGCAAAGAATCCGTCCTGGAGGACAGGAGAGGAAAAGACACTGAGGGTCGCAGAGAGGAATGCAGTAGAGGACTTTCTGAAATGACACGCGTTTGTTAGGAGGATGAACAAAGCCATGGCTCTGCGGTGGGTGGCTAATCATCAGGTGAGGTCAGTGCGATAGCGAACATAGAATCTTGGCCACCCTCCTTACTTCTCTCTGTTTCTGCTGAGATCCAGACACCACGTAAAGAGCAAGACTTAAGGGCTCCGTCGTAGATGCTGTAGCAGCAGTAGTAGAAGCAGTGACAGCAGTAATAGTGGTGGCGACAGTGATAGTGACAGCCACGGAAGGAGCAGCAGTAGCAGCAGTGGCAGTCCTCACAGTAGCAGCACCAACAGCGACAGTAGCAGGAGCCGTATCGACAGCATTAGTAGCCGTAGCAGCAGTAGCGGTGGCATCGTAAGTGGCATCGTATCAGCAGCACCAGTAACAGCAGTGATAGTAATAGTGATAGCAGCAGCAGTAGCAGCAGTGACAGTAGCGATAATAAGAGCAGCACCCGTGGCAGTAGTGGCAGAAATAGCGATCGCAGTAGCAATACTAGCGGTGGTGTAATAGTAGCGGTAGCAACAGAAGGGACAATAGCTATAGGAGAAGAAGTAGTAGCAGCACCAGCCCAGGAGCCAGGCTGCTTGGGTTCAAATCCCAGTAAATCCAGCTACTAAGTATTTATTGTTATTTATTTGTTGTTCTGTGCCTCTGCTTCCTTCTCTGTACCCTGGGAATTCAAATACTACCTACTCCTTAGAGTCATAATGGAAATAAATGAGAGGATGTATAGAAAGCAGTGAGAACAAGGCTGAGCTATTAACAGACCTATCCTTCTAGAGGGTGTGGCCAGGTGTGCTTGGGGTTTCCATAGGACGACTGACCATGGCCTCATTATTTTTTTGTACAGTGTGATGTAGTCCGCTTTTGTCTGAGCATGCTCTTTGAAAGTCTCACAGTGGGTGGGAGAGCTTCACTCCTGTCTGGCCCCTCATCACCGGTGTTGAGCACCACGTACCGCCGCATCAATCATGCAGGAACTCAATCAGTGCTGCCTGGGGTGGGAGAGGGGAGGCCAGTGCCTTTGCGGCCTGCATAGCTCTTCAGACAAGACCCTGCTCCTTGGAGACTCTCAGTAAGGACTAATGGGGTGGATCTGTTAAGAATGCAGGTCTTAACATAAGTTAAACTGTCTCTGGAAGCCTCTTTATATATCTATAAATAAAATACTTTATTAAATGAATCTATCTCCATTTGTTGCATCTGCTTCCTTGTACAGGCTGTGACGAGAAGCAAATGTGGATTTATTTACTCATCCCACCCAACAACCATCGGGCAGCTTGTAGATTCATCTCATTTACAAGCCATTCCCTTCAAGTTTTCTCTGTAGCTATTACCACTTCTTTCTTTCTTAATGACAGTGTAGAAGGCAAACTAATTTCTACTAGCCTCTAGCTGTGAGATTTATTGAGAAGATTCTAACATGTTTAGCACAACCAACTGAAGGGAAAAAAACCCACAACATTGATGTCATGGATTATTAACTTTGTCTTGATGGAATTAATGAAAATTCTTTTGGAAATGGAGCTCTCAGGTCCATCTTTAGTTCTTCCCCCAGACGGCTTCTCTTGGGATGATAATTCTGGGTTAGAAGTTTTCGAGAAGACTACCAAAAGCAGGGATTTTTTACAAGATCATCCATCTCTCTGCTTCTGCACTGAGCTTAACTCAGAAGCTCCATCTTCTTCTATTAGGCCTGTGGTCAGGGCATTTTGTGCTGCAAAGCCAACCAGGCAGTATTATAGCAAATCAATGTGGTTCCTATTTAGTAAAGAGAACATCTTTTGGAAGAAAAGTACCTAAGTAAGTGGCTTCTATTGGCTCCAAAGCCATTGCTTTTGCCATGTGCAGTGCTGTTGTTAATTCTTCCCTACAAAGCACTGTCTTATTTGGGTGCTTCTCATTCTTGTTTTCTCAACAAGTTTGTTTAGGGGTTGTCTGACCCAGCCAGTGATAAAAATGACAACAAGACCCTAAGAACCTCTGAGGATTTTCTCAGATTTTAAGGGCAGCCTTGCTCAGAGAAGCAGCTGAAGCGTCTTGATCTTTAGGACTGCATTGCCTGCTGACTTCAGGGCTACAATTGTCACATTGTTACTCCACTTCTGGTCAAATGCGTTTCCAAAGCAGGACAGGCAAATGATAGAAGCTGTGTTGTCTGGTCACCCTGGAGCCGGATCCTTGAATTAGGCTGCAGGAGCTAATGTGGTATTATCATAAAATTCTCCCTTAGGTTGGGATTTCTCTTCTTTGAGAATTTTAAAATTGTAAGGTGGCTTGATAGATGGAATCATTGCTCCCTCACTCAACCTGTTATAGCATTTTGACCCCTCTCCCCACACCACCACCTCTTACATCCCTATTTCTTTAAGGCTTTCTGCACACTTGTCCCAAGCTTACAAGTTTCTTGTCAACCTGCCTATAGAAGCCTTTCCTCTGGAGCAACACTGAACCTCTTCACACCAGAGTTACTTTGGACTTCATGTCATTTTCGCTGGTTTACTTCACCCTAAAGGCCCAGATGGAGCAGGTAGTGCCTGGCATGGATCGATGCCTTTGTCAGAGACGGGTGCACGGTGGTCCCCTTGGGTGCAGCTGCTTGCCGTCCTGGCCACAGGTGGCCATGTGAACAGTTGGAGGCCAGAGAGACTTGGGTATAGCAGATGACCCTCGATGCTCCACCATGCTCGCGTCTTGGATTCAACATGAGGAGAGCCCCCTGACTCTCTGCCGTCTGCCACCATCTGTTCCCTCCTCAGGCCTGGACATGGCTTCCTCTCTCAGGATGGGTGGACTGGCAGCAGGCTGGCAGAGAGGTCGCACCTGGAGATGGATTTCTCAAGCTGTGACATCTGGGCATTGTCTTGTCCTCCCAGCTGGACCCTCTGCTGGTCTGAGTGTGCTGGATGACAGAGCCTGTCTGAGGATCTGGTCAGAGGTCAGTTCCTGCTGTTTGCCTCTGTGAGGTCTCTCCACACAGTCCACTTTGCTTGATTAATGATGGAGGCAAGAGAAAACTAGTCTCTTTAGAAAGCTGGAGGAAATGCAGCCTTTCTTAATGAAAACATTGCCCGCATCACCAGCTTTGGTGTTGGCCAGATAATGGTCTGGTGGTGAGATGCAGCTGGCCCACATGGCTGTGAACCTGGCCTTCCATCCATCTTCCCACATGACTTGTACCTTGATAAGTGAATGCCAGCACCTCCCTGGGCCCTTGAGTATAAGGGAGGCAAGGCTGGGCAACCTAATATAATCTACCTAAATTCTGATATAGTGTAGAGAAACGTGCATGGAGCTCTGGGAGGGCAGACAGCTGGTGCCCTAGCATTGTCATCCTCTGGGGCCTCTCTTCCACTCTGATGGGGATGCACACAGGGCTCAGCCTGCTGAGGGTCAGACAGAGCCAAATATGTATGGCTCTGCTGAAGAGCTCAGCACATTTCATGGAAGTGGGGTGGGGCGGGGTGGGGCTCTGTTTCCATTACTGCTAGCCCTCTTCCTGCTTCTAGGGACTCAGTAAGTAAGTAAACAAATCACCTGGGCTTCTAATGGGACTGCTGTTACCCCATCTAGTACCAACCAAGATGGGAAATCAAAGCCTTTCCTGGTTTCAACAAGGCAACACATCTCAGAGATGATGTCACATATGGTGGGCCTTGGAGTGGGACTTTTGCATTGTAGCTGCACAAACAGCTTCTCAGGTTCTAAGTCTTCCCTGATGAGGTATGTTTGCTCCTCTGCTGCCCCATTCCCCCCCATTCTGTGCCTCATCCTTTCTCCACATCTTGCTACCCTCCCATTCCTATCCACCCTCTATTTCCCCTCACTGGGTCTTGACTCCAAAATAAATTCTCCTTATTTTCTCATGAAGATCAATTTAACAGTTTTACTGGTAGCCTTTGCTCCTGCTGACACAAAGCAAATACACTCAGTAACTAAATAAAATATAGTTACTGATGTAATGGGGATTCTTGGTGTTAACTCTTAGGGAAAAAAAAATCTATTTTCCATCCTTGGTCCTCAGTTGGCTTCATGTGATTGGTCTTTAATTACCCAGCAGCCAGGAATGTCTACCTGGGTTTCTTAAAAGCTGAAGCCCAGTCAGGAACTCATAGCTGAATTCTCTTTTATGTCTCCTGCAGATGTGACCTCACCTTCCTTGTTTCCCTTCTGAGGACCTGCTTCTTACATAGGGGACTGACTTTGGAAAGACAAGCATTACCAGGATGCCCCCATCTGATGGAAGCCTATAACCCAGATTCAGATTACAGATGGACAGTTCCACGTGGAATGTATCCATACAGAGGTCCTATTCCCTTTCACAGTGTGGCTTCTATCCTCTGTCACTTTTATCCTAAGAGGCATCCTCTTTTCAAACACTTTGACATCTCTTTGTTTCTTCCTAAGAACCAATTTAAAACTATTCATTCAACATCCATTAATTCCACAGACACACTTTAAGCACTTATTATATGCTACTTCCTATGTTAGACATTTCACAAATGTTGTCTCTCTGATTCTCACAAACTCTAAATAAATCAGGAATTTTAATCTCCCGTGAGTAATGCTTTCCAGTTAGGGAGAATGTCATGTGCCACAGCCCAGAAGCCAAGGAGGTCAGGGGCTGAGTTTAGTGTGTCTGAGGCAAGAAGTACTTGGAGATCAATTAGCGAGGAGAGCAGTGCCAGGGAACAGAGGCCAGGGTGGGTAGCCCTCGGGGATATGACAGGGCAGAATGTGCCTATGGGAATGACAACTCAGTGCAGGCTGGAAGTGGAGGGCCTGGACTGGGAGACCAGGTAACAGGGGATTACCATATCCCCAGGGAGAAATAAGGGCCTCTGAACTATGTGGCGGCTGTGGGAGGTGACCATGTAGAGAGGATGTTACGAAACATCCCCAGGGCTGAAACTCCTAAGCCTGGGCAGGGAGTGGGCAGCTGTGACGGGGGCAGGGCATGGCACCTCCCACAGGTATGGGGCTGCATCTGTCCCTGTTCTAGCTCTAGTCCCCTCCTGCCTGCCTTTTCTCTCTCCTGTACACTCAATGGTCTTAGTGCAGGACTGGCTGTGCCCTGGACTCTTGTAGCCGAGCTAGCCCTGCAGTGCAAATGTCAGGCTTTAAAGTGTGCCAAGCCCTCTCCCTTTCAGGAACCTGGGTCAGGGTGTTGTGCAGGCCCTCACTCTGGGCCTTCTGGTATTGGCAGCTTTTATAGCGCACCCTGGGAGCAGAGAAGTGGCCTTTTCCTCAAAGGGCAGCCCTGCAG
The DNA here is from genome assembly GCA_007570785.1 of Antilocapra americana. NCBI lineage: Eukaryota > Metazoa > Chordata > Mammalia > Artiodactyla > Antilocapridae > Antilocapra > Antilocapra americana. The sequence continues at coordinate 4,705,989 of ML662447.1, read as the reverse complement.
TACCTTAGACATGCAGACCTAAAAGGCCCGTCTCAGGCCCAGGGCACCGTGATGGTTGTGACCTTGCTGCTGGGCCAGGAGGAAGCCAGGGACATGCGCCCAGCTGAGCAGCTTTCTGTGCTGGTCCCGATACCCAGGGCTGATCGTTGCTCAGTCTTTTGACCCTGAAGCTGCAGGAGCCATGTATGACCCTTGCTTGCCCTTGAAAAGCTTTCAGGCCAAGGGGCATTGGAGGAGAGGCGAGTGGTGTTGGCAGATCAAAGTTTCTTTTCACAATAGCCTCCATGCTTCTGTGTGACAGACCCACACTGGGCCCTGGCCACCAGAGACACCCCTGGTTGACAAGCTCTCTGCTGACCCACATTGAAGTCAGGAGCCTGCCTGGGTCCTTTGTTTCTCCTTCTATTCCTTTCTGTCCCTGTTCCCTCCAAAAATAAAACTAAATGCACAGAGCTTGGGGTGGTACTTGGCTATGTGGTGCACAGAGTTATCCCTATCTGCATTTCACAGGGATGTTTCACAGGACGAGTAAATCAAAACCACCCACTGCACCTCTCCAGGGACATTGAACACACTGTATGTTATTGTAATCAAGATAAGGCTGAGCTTTTTCAATTGTTTTTGTCTGTTTTTTTGGCTGCATTGCATAGCATGCAGGATCTTGGTTCCCCAATCAAGGATCAAACTTGTGCCCCCTACAGTAAAAGCACAGTATCTTAACTACTGGACCACAAGGGAAGCCCCAAGGCTAGAACTTTAGATGAGCTGTTCAACATCACCTTGTATGTGAGAGCAAGAGGAGATTCAATCCACCCCGACTCCGAGCATTTATCAAGCACATGCTCTATCTATGGGCTGCTGTCCATGCTGGGTGTTCAGCAGTGAGCAGAGCTGGCCCAGGTTATGATGAATCCAGAGCTCTTGCTCATTAACCGAGGCCCTGGGCTAAGCTGCACACATGGTAGAGTGAGAGTTCTGCTGTATGACACAAAAGAGGACCCCAGTATGCATCTCTAAGGCTGCTCACCAAACCAGCCAGGCCCCTTGCAGCTGTGTGTACACTTAGAAAGGAGGCCACAGGCTCCCAAGAAAGCCTCAGGCTCCTCTTCCAGCTCTGGCTCTTGTCTGCCTCTGACTTTACTCCATCTGGCATCTCTGACCCAGTTCCAGATCTTTTGCTGTGCGTCCGGGTCTTTCCTCTGCCATGCCCTTGGCCTGGACATTCTGGCCTCTTGTCAAGTCTGCTCTCACCTGAAATGCTTTTATAGTCTTTTGTCACTTTTGGGCTGTAGTGCTCTTAGGCTAGTCAGAGTCCTGGGCTCCCACTCTCAGAGGAATGAGGTGACAGTATCTGCTGGTCTGTCTTTTGCTTGAGAACTCTGTGCTGGGCCTCACCTGAGACATGAGAGAGGCAAGGACTCCTTCAGGCCATGTCTCCTTCTCTGACCCTGCAACCTGTATCACCAGCTCAGGCTGTTTGCTCCTTGAGACAAGCATTGAGTGCGAGTCAATGAAGCTGGGAGCCTCTGTCTCTCTAGATCTTTCCTTTTGACTCAGGGACCTGACTTCACCAATCTGAGACACCAGGACACTGGTCTTCACCACTTACCCTGAAGAAAGGTTTCTTTTATGTTTGTCAGGATCTGGAGGGAGCCCCATGTAGAGGCAGTCTTTCTACTGTTCTTGATCTTTTTTTCCCTAAAAGTTCCTTCTCTTGACAGCCAGACTGTGAGGGTAGCACCCCTCCCTTGTATACCCACCAGTGAACCTAGCAGGTCACTTAAGTTAGAATGCTGAGGTTGGTGAGAAGACTATGCAGCCATATATCAGTACTGGAGTGTTAGCTTCTGCCCAAAGCAAGGAGAAGTATTGAGACAGCACCTTGTAGGAGAAGGGGCAGGAGTGAGTGGAGAAGATGGAAACAGCTCCAAGTGAGGATCAAGAAGACATTTCAAGCAAACTATAAATGAGAAACAAACTTTTGTTTGAATAAAGCATGTCTCCTCTCAAGTCAAAGTTGGAGGCATGGAAATCTCTTTTTCCTGCTGTTTTCTACATTTTATCTTTTTGTGAACCAAGATCAATGTGTACATTCTTAGTAGCGATCCATCCATCCATTCATCTGTCTATCCACCCATCTTCCCTACCTACCTCCCCTCCACATACCCATTCATCTACATGCATCCATTCATCAAACATACTTTAAGCACCAACCATGTACTTTGGTTGGTGCTGGGTTCTAGGGGTAGTGGAAATATCAATACATAGACCTGGAAAAGAGCATTGCTCAAGCCTGTTCTTCCTTTGGCCTTTCTGAGTCACATCCTGTTTCTCTCCTCTTCATGACAGGCCTTTCTGCATTTGTATTGGATAAGTCACTTATATAATTAAGTACCTTAATTTATTGTGACTAGAATTGCTAGAGGGAAAGAAGGAAATTCCACTGGGTACCAGCCTGGGCCACTGCAGGGGAGGAGTGGCCCTGTGTGTGTGTGCCAGCGCATGTATAGGTGGGGATGTGGGTCAAAGGGTCCAAGCTGGTTGAATAGTTTCAGCTGTGAGTGGGTGGCTGGGAGGTCCATAAATGTCTTCAGAAGAGAAATCGTCACATCATCAAGGACTCTCAGCTTTGAGATATCCTTTTTAAAAAACGAAAATAAAAAATAACACCAAGGCGGTGCTAAGTGGCTTACATCCTCTTTGAACATTTCCATTATTAGTTTGTATTTCAGAGGGGCAGTAGACATGTCAGACTAATTTTGCAGTTGTAGGGACTCCTGAGAGATGGGGGCTGACAAAAGCAGGGAGTGGGCTAATCTTTCTCATCAAGGCTGTGCTCCCAGGCATCAGAGGTAGGAGACAGTGTTCTGTCCTGGTGTTCGCTGCAGGACAGAGGGTGAATGCTTGGTGGTGGGAGTGACCTTTCTCTGCTGTCAGGTAAGCATCTGTGTAGTGAAAGGCTCCCAAAAAAGGTCACCAGGCACTGACATGCCTGCTTCCCTATAGCGTGAGGTTATATTTCAGTCAGCATTTGGTTATGACAGGCACACTCATGCCATCCTCCATCTACTTCTTTTTTTTTTACTTTATTTACTTATTTATTTTGGCTACACTGGGTCTTTGTTGCTCTGTGTTGGCTTTCTCTAGTTGCCTCGAGTTGGGGCTGCTTTTTGTTGTGGCACGTGGGCTTCTCATTGCAGTGGCTTCTCTGGTTGTGGAGCATGTACTCTAGGCGCTTGGGCTTTAGTAATTTCGGTTTGTGGGCTTAGTTGCTCCAAGGCATATGGGATCTTCCTGGACCCGGGATCGAACCTGTGTTACCTGTACTGGCAGGCAGATTCTTAACCACTGGACCATCAGGGAAGTCTTTCACCTGCTTCTTACACCTACAGGATGGAGAGATGTCAGATGTGCAGGCCTTTGTGCCATACATCCCTGTGCCCTCTACAAGGATGAGGATTGAAGGCATATGGAACAGGGCAGTGCAGGAATGGTCAAGCACAGGGACATCCATGGAGGAAGGGGTCAGCTCTGCTCAGACATGTCATGGCAGAGGTGACCCTGGGAGGTTAGCATGAAATGGGGGAAGAGGGAAGAGGCATGATGGAGCAGGTGTATATGATGACCTGGACCAGCTCCCTTGGGCCACATCTGATTTCAGTTGCAGAGGATAGTTCCCCACACCCAGGTTCCTGTCTAGGCCTCTGCTTTGGGAGTATCCCGCCTAAGATGTGGGAAGAAGGGGATTGTAGACTGAGAAGAAGGCTCAGAGGTGTTGGAAGTGTGAGGGACATACTGGGGAGTGGTGGGGGACAGCAGGCATGCTTCCCACAGCCCTAGGATCTCATTTGATCTTCCCAGGAGTCCTGTGAGACCAACATATTCTCCTATTTATATCCAGAAATTTTGTTTTCCTGGAATATTTTTAGCGGACACCTTGCTGGTGAGGTGTGCAGAGAGCCATCCCCTTGACCCACTTTGGCTAATGGTTGTTTGTACAACAGGTACTCTGAGGGGTCACAAATCTGACCCAGGATGGATGTTACTTTGTCGCCTCCCTTCATGCTCCATGTCAACCCTTGGAGGAGTGGAGAGGGCTGGGGTAGGGTGATGACAAAGCAGGGCTGACATCCTCCCCACAGAAGGCTCCTGTGACCTCTGGAGTCCAGGCTAATGCACGTCAGGGTCTTACTCATGGTCAGGAGGGTTCCCAAACCGATTCTACCCTTGCCTCTCATTGCTGTGGTGCTACTCTGCTCACTGTTAATATGAATTCTCCCTCGTTGTCGTGATCTCAAGAGTTCTGAGATGGGCCGTTTCTCCTCTAAGATCCAGCTGTACTGTGCACAGCTAAGCTGAGGAGCAGTTCTCAGATGCTCATAGCAGCAACTTCCAAGTGCATCTCGTGGCTGGCAGTGACATCACTGCAAAGAGGCTCTGTGACCCCTGGACCCTCACAGAAGCTGCCAGCGTCACCCAGGCCTCCACCCACCCCAGGCCTGTCCAGGGACCAGAGTGGTCTTTCTAAGGCACAGATCTGATCTCAGGCACAGATCCTGAAACCACCTATGTTTTTCCTCTTTAGCATGGCTCACAGGGCTCTGCATGGCTCCATCCTTGATCCCTGCCTCCCTACTGTCCCTTTGATGCAGACATATTGAACTGTCTTTAGTCTCTCTAACTCAGTGGTCAGCAAACCGTGGCTCACTGTCTATTTTTCTAAATAAAGTTTTATTGGCACATCCTCTATGTACTAGTTTGGCCAAAAAGTTTATTTGGGTTTTTCTGACTCATTGCATAGAAAAACCCCAATGAACGTTTGGCAAGCCTGGTATCATTTATGACTGCTTTCCTACTAGAATAGCATGGTTGGGCTGTTTCGAAAGAGACTATAAGGCCCACAAAGTGTAAAATCTTTACTAGCTCGTCCTTTGCCAAAAATGCTGGTGGAACCTGCCCCATGTGGCCCAGCTTCCTTGTACCTTCATGCCTCTACTACTGTGGTGCCCTCCCTACAGTGCTCCCCACCCTTTATCCTAATCCTTCTAGACCGAGCTTTCTGCCCATCCTTCCTTCCATCCTTTGTTATACCTGAGTGGGATGGCCCCTCCAGTCTTTCCTAGAGCCGTGTCCAAAACTCAGTCATGGTTCTGATCACCCTGATCACCCTGGTTCTGCTGATATAGGGATCCACCTCCCACTTTAGCTCCTGAAGCAGGACCAGGTCTGATTCTACTGAAGACTCCAGCTGAATGCTTGAATGACCACCTGGAAGCCAGAGGATCATGGCCTAGTTGCTGGGCCTCACTTCTCAGTGTTGGCATCCTGGGTCACTGCAGCCCTCTGCTGGTTTCTCCCCATCCCTGGAAATGCACCAAATGTGCTGCATGTTTGTCCTTGCAGATCTCCAACCTCTACCTGTATGACAGTGTCCTGATGCTGGCCAACGCCTTCCACAGGAAGCTGGAGGACCGGAAGTGGCACAGCATGGCAAGCCTCAACTGTATCCGCAAGTCCACCAAGCCGTGGAATGGAGGGAGGTCTATGCTGGACACAATCAAAAAGGTGTGTGCAAGGGGTAACCTCCTGGCCAAGGCAAAAGACAGGTCCCTCCTCACATGCCTACTCTTCCTCTTCTGAGAAGCTAAGCTGTTTCTGTGGTCCCCTGGCCAGGCCCCTCCCAGGCCTCTGCCCTGGCCACTCTTTCTGTCTCAGCATTGGAGGGATATGCATTACTTGTTGTTTTTCAGTCTGACTCTTTGCGACCCCGTGGGCTGCAGCACACTAGGCTTTCCTGTCCTTCACTATCTCCTGGAGTTTGCTCACATTCATGTCCATTGAGTCCATTAATAGTATGTCTTATCATCTCCATTTTATATAAGGTGATTGGACTTCAGAGAGGTTATGTAACTTGTTCAAGATCACAAGTAAGAAAAATAGTAGAGGAACCTGGCTCTCTCATGTCTGCCAGGTACCCACTGTGCAGGCTGCCACTGTCCCCAGGAGAGTTTGTCTCAGTTGGCAGTGCCTGTGCAAGACCACACCATGTGTGTGTCTGTGTGTGTGTCTGTGTGTGCACGCCTATGTGTGTATCAACATACCTGGGACTTGGTGGATTGTGTGTCACACCTCAGCATGTAGGACATCTGTGCGTCCTATAAGCTTAGATGTGACATTAAATCCATCAAAAGACTAGATTGAAGTGAATTGGGTAATCCACACAAGACTTGTTAGAGTGAATTGGTTTTGAGAGGCTTCAAAAGGACATTTAGGGAGATCTATAGTGCCAGGAGTCTTAGTCACAGTAAATTCTGCATGGTTTTGATAGCAGTGAATGTAGTCTGATACTGGTTTGAATCTGCTGAGCCCAAGTCTGAGCAGGGCTCTCTCTGGGGCCAGCTCACTGTCTGGGACTCTTCCCCGCTCACATTCTATGGGAGGTCAAGACTAGATGAGAGCCCCTTATCCCAGGCTTGAAGGAAGAAGAGAGCTCAGCCCAGGCTCACTCAACCTCTTTGCCCCCTGCTCCTCCAGAGCCCCATGGAACTGCCAGAGAGAAGTTGAGGGCCAGTGCACCCCCACATCTGGTCTGTACCAGACACCATCCTTTGTACACATTTTCTCCTTTGCCCCCTTCAGGCTCTGTGATGTGGGCTTAGTTAATTGCAGGCTGCAGCTGGAAGATGGGAGATGACTTGCCAAAGGTGACAAAGCCAGGATTTGAGCTGGTTTTAATGCTCGCACTTGCTGTCCTGCTACTTCCTACCACATGCCTGAGATGGCTCTTGCTGACCTTGGCCTTCTTGGCTCAGGTGAAGGTGAGCCCCTGGAGCTGGTTGCAGTGGGAGACTAAACTCCAGGAGGGTGGGAACAAAAGCTGTTCTGTAATATCAGGGCCGGCACATGTGTGGCACAGAGCAGATGCTCTGATCATATCAACAGCATGAATGATGGGCGAAGCTGGGGAATTTTGCTTGTGAGCAATGGCCTAGGAAATGTTGATCCTGCTTGGAGGCCCCAGGACTGCCAGCCTCTCTTCCCTTAGTGCAGCGTGTCCATTGCTGCCCAGACTGTGATTGTCTCCCTCTTGGCAACCACTTCCTTTTTCTTCCTTGCCTTTGGGATTCCATCCACATTTGACTGTTCTCCCATGGTTTTTCCTTCTCTCCTGCAGGGGCACATCACTGGCCTCACAGGTGTGATGGAGTTTCGGGAAGACAGCTCGAATCCCTACGTGCAGTTTGAAATCCTTGGCACGACCTACAGTGAGACCTTTGGTAAAGACATGCGGAAGGTAAGCCTCAGCGTGCCCACCTCCCTCTCCTCCTGCGGCCGTGTGTTGGGCCTGTGTTGTGAGCTGATGGTGACCAGCACATAAGTCCCCTCTCCAGTCTCTCTCTGTGGCGGCTGCTATTGATGCTGGTGTTTATGGGCCGTGGTGGGGAAGAGGCTCCAGAGTGATACTAATGCTATCTCTGAGTGCAGCAGGGACCCCTGGTGCTGATGGGTGCTACTGCTTCAGCTTGAAGGACCCGCCTTGTGGTCCTGGGTGAGACCAAAGGAGTAATGCGATTTCCTGGAGTGGCTGAAATCATCCCAAATGCGAGAATAGGTGTGACTGTTACTGAGGCAGGAGGCAGAGGTTATGGCTAGAGAGTGTCTCCCAATCCAAGAGTGAGGCAAAGCCAAAAATAGAAAATGAGCCCCATGGAGGGTGAGAAGCAGGCAGTGCTGGTCCCCATTGGAGACAGAAGTGAAAGACAGGTGAGCTGCAGAGTTCATGGTGGGCTTTGGGTTGTTTTGACTTGGAGCTGAGGTGAGTGGCAGGCCTGAGGACTCCTTTCAGTGATACATCGTCTCATCCTTCCCCACATGGGGGGTGCATTTTCAGGGCTGAGGTCCAGCAAGGTGGCCATTACCCAGAGTTGGAACTTCTAAAGAGGAAAGGGAGGCCTGTGAAGTCAAAATTCTAATGAGAAGTTGGGGCCAAGAGGTCAATGTGGAAGGCTGGGGTTGGGGGTGGAGGGTGGAACAGTTATCCAACAAGGGACCTCAGATGAGGTCCTTATGAGCCAGTATGGGGCCAATGGTGGGGGTGCAGGGAAGGGCAGTTGCTGGCTGTTCAGTAATGCTCTCCCAGAAATGGCCTGCATAGGAGGACCACTTGTTGGCTTGTTGGAGCCAGAGATGGGAGCACCCATGATGTAAAGGGGTCACAGGGCTCAGTTTAATCAGGAAAGCACTAAAGCATAAGCTGATTGGCACAGACAGGCAAAGGCTCCTGCAATCATACATGGACGTGCGTGTGCACACATACACACACACACATATTTCTATACATTTGAGAGAAAGACTTATCTACTAATGACAGTCTCCTAGAGTTGAAGGGCATGGTGAACTCTCAGTACGTGGAATAACTAAACCTCTGACAGAGAGCCCTCTAGCCTGGCCTCCAGCATTGATTAGGGGCAACAGAGGGGCAGGAAGGGGTTACATGATGCTTGAGTCCTGAGAATCTGGGTGAAGGTATTCTCTGGTTGTGCTCCTTAAGGACTCCATGGAAGGACACATCTGTGAAGTCATGGACAGTGTGAGAGCTAGAAAGCATGATGGGAACCCTCATCAGTTAGAATGTGGAGAGGAGGACTGGCTTGTTAGGGAGAAGCTGGGATGGCTGGGTGTCCATGTGTGATGTGTGGATGGGGGACTTTTAGCCCATTCAGTAGAAAGTAGAGTCATGAGTTGGTCAAATAATAGGAAGTTCAATAAGTGATTGTGAGGCAATGGTGATGATGACATGTCATCAGAGGATTGTTTGTGACATCAGAGAACGGGTTGGTGACTGTGGTGTGAAGCCTTGGAAAGCCAGGGTGTGGCCTGCACTGTCAAAGATGACCTGCAATGTCTGTTAGGGTTGCCCCAAGCAATGAGACTAGGTGGGTGGGAGCCTGGGGATGGATGGTCAGTGTTGGTCTGGATGTTCATAGACAGCCGCAATAGAAACTTGCTTGTGTTGGGACTCCTACCTGGCAAGGGGAAACCAGGACCAGGGAGCCCTTCCAGTCACTGGGGTATGAAAGGAGTTGCCTGCCTTGTAACCATTCATTTTTGCCATGGTACTTGCCTTCATCCCCAAATGTCCCTCTGAGCTCCTAGATAACCAGGCTCTGCCTGCTGGCTTCTTTGCTGGCCCCCATCACCTTTTGGAGGGGCTTCCCAGATGGTGCTAGTGGTAAAGAATCCATCTGCCTAATGCAGGATACATAAGAGACACAGGTTCAATTCATGGGTTTGGAAGATCCCCTGGTGGAGGGCACAGAATATTCCAGTATTCTTGCCTGGAGAATCCCAAGGACAGAGGAGCCTGGTGGGCTACAGTCTATGAGGCCGCTAAGAGTCAGGCACGACTGAAGAGGCTTAGCATGCATCCATTTTCTTTTAGCTCAGCTCTAACCCCAAGATCCCACCGATGGGTGGGAATGTTAGCAGTAGGGCTCCCTGCCTCGACTTAGGCAGCTGACTGGGGTCATGCTGGCCACTCCAGGTGTCTGAGAGAGGGAGAGATACTGTGTCTTCCACTTCCCATTTCAGGTGTCTGGGCCTTCTGTGTTGCCATGGCAACGCTCCTCCAATATCCTGAAGCCAATGGGAGCTGGAATCTCTCGGTATGAGGAGCTGCGGAGCAGGAGGTCTGAATGTGATTGAGTTGGAAGGGAAGCTGATTTTCAAGTGGGCTTTATTTTTAAATGTATCCTTTTGTCATTTTAAAATCTGCCCTTAATAACTGCATATCCCCGTTGTTATCTGTCTGCCTGGCAGCTTATCTCTGTTAAGGAGAAGTTATCTGGAAAGCAGGGAATGGGATTTACCATAGCAAATGTTTGTTATTTAGGCCCAGGGTGCCTTAAAGCAAGGTCTGGGAGGTTTCAGGAGGAAGCAAGGAGGAAGCATTGCAACGAGTGGCACACATCTAGGATAGCATTTAAAGGCAAGGCTGAGCTGTGGTTCCTGGTGGAAGATGGGGCTGGGAGGGGTAGGGCTGGGAAACTGGGGCAACCTGAAAATAAAGTTTAAGGTGGGCAGCAGATGAGAGGGCAAGGGTTCAGTTCAGTTCAGTTCAGTTCAGTCACTCAGTCGTGTCCGACTCTTGGCGACCCCATGAATCACAGCACGCCAGGCCTCCCTGTCCATCACCACCTCCGGAGTCCACCCAAACCTACGCAGATGAGAGGGGAAGGGTTCAGAGGTATACAAAGGCAGTGTGCACTGATCAGTAATCCTGATCTCTGAGGAGGTCCCCTCAACTGTATCTCTCTGTGGCCAGTAAGAGTGGATAGAGGACTGATCACAGGATGCGCTCATGGTGGAAAAGGGCCAGGGTTCCCTGAAAACATATTATATATCTTAATATATGAATATATCATATATCCATCCATCTATTTATATTGAAAAACAACAACAGTGAATAGACACACACACAAACCAAGTAGTTTCTTTAAGATTTAAATCAAGAGGAACTGTTTAAATTAAGGAGCAAATGGATGTTTTCTTAAAGTAAATACCCTGCAGGGAACTCTCGGGAAGGGTGAGTCACCCAGACATTTTAGATTAAGTGGCATCCAGAGACTGTGTCTTACTTAGCCCCTTCAGATGATGGAAGGAGTGGGTGATCGCCTTTCACGGCAGGGTGCTGGACAAATACTAATTAAATTATCTCATCCAGGAAGTGCGTTCTTGTTGAAGGAGTGCGGTATGGCAAAATCAAAGGTCTTTGTCACCCGCTCACTGTGTAACTGCAGACAAAGCATTAATTATCTTTGTGTTCTGCTTGGAGCTGTCTGGCATGGGTGATTACCAGGCAACCTCGCCAGGGCCAGGCTTTGTTGGAAAGTCATATCTAGCTCCTACAGGACTTGGCTTGACATTTGTCCTGGGGGTCGATGCTTGTTCCTAGTGGAGCCTTACAAATATCTAGTTGGTTTTCTTTGTTTAGATGGAAATCTCCAAAGAAGGGTCCCCTGGAGTTGTCCATGCAAATGTCCTCAGCGCGTGTCGGGAGCTGGGATGGGATTGGTGAAGACCGCCTGTAGGAAAGTTTTCAAAGGTGGGGACAAGGAAAGCCGTTTAAAGCACAGGACAAGAGGGAGCCTAGGAGGGACCGCCGAGCACCTAGTCTGGACAAGGACGCGTCGCACATGTGCTGTCTCCCTGACTTGGGGCCTTTGTGACACTCCTGATTCTGCTTCTGAGCTTTGCAGCGGCTTCCATTTTTTGAACTTCTGTTTTCTCAGATGAAAGGTTCAGACAATAGGAACCTCCTGGTTGAATAGAGGGGTCAGTCCATGTAATGACCCTGATGCAGCACTTGGCCGTGAGAACTCTGCATCATCTTCGGGTGACTGGAGCTTTAGACATTCTCTGAGTATTCTACCCCAGATCCCACAAGAGCAGAGAGGCACAGAGAGGCCTGGCTTTCTGCCTGGAAATACTCTGTATGGCAGCTCCTCTCTACACCCGGGTACCAAAGCCTGAGGCCAGAGACAGTGCTCTGCATGGTGAGCAGTGCCCAGCTCCCCTGCCATGTCTGGGGAGAGATGTCCACTTCTTATAAAGACCAAGAACTGAGAGGGAGCTGGGGGCTTTACCTCTGATGAGATTTTGTCTTCAGGACTGTTTTGATGTGATGAATGGAAGAAGGAAAACACCGTTGTTGTCTTCTCCAGAAGCATGGCTTGCTTGGAGTGTAACATGAGCTACAGCTCAGCAGAAACATTTTGTTCGTGACGTGATTGCTGAGGATAACTGCCCTTCTCTGTCCTGAAGATTCTGTTGTGGGGGAATCATTCTGTTCCACTAGCATGGGTCCCTGGTACAGTGAAAACTCTGGGGAAATTGCCAGCTGCCTGAAGGCCCTTTGAACCTCATTTCCCATGGGTGCCATCCACCTAATTCACTAGCTCAGTGGAGGTTAGCCTGTCTCCTTGGGCAGGAGGGTGGGGAAGTGGGTGGAAAGCATCTGGAAAGACTGTGGATTTGCTTTATGCATTGACATTCCAGGACAAAGGACACCCTGGTGTGATGAGAGAGAGAAAAGGGCTATTTTTTTTTTTTTTAACTCCTTTCCATAGAGTAGAATTGAGTTAAGACCAAGAGACTAAGAAAAGAATTTTAGCTCAGTGGTTTTCCTGCTTTTCTCTAGTCCTAGAAAATCCATTGCAGCAGTATCTTACTGCAACCCGAATATATTAGACAGCTGTGGAAGCGGACATGCAGTGGTTTGGAGTTCAGCTTCATGTTAACTGTCTGGTCCCCAGCCTCTCCATGGTGTTCTGTGCAGCTCTGCTTGAGAAACTGAGGCCCAGAGCCTGGGGAAACTTGGTTAGGTGGTATCAACAAGCAGGTGGCTGCGCTGGGGCTGGAAGACAAATTTCCTGAGGTGGGGGTTGGGAGATATGTGGCAGAGGGCCTGGACCACCCTCTCTGGCCTTAGGATAATATACGTATGTGACTCCCCTACTCCCCTGAGCCCATCATCCACTTCATCCTCCTACTTCTGACCACCTCCCCTCCTCCCAGCCATCACTAGGGCCTCATAGTCCCTTCCCATTGATCTAGAGGCTGCTGACATGAAGTTCCACCAGTGCCCTTGGCTTAGCCTCCCTGTTCCAGCAACTATCCAGGGAGATGGGAGGGCTTCATTTTCCTTTACGAGTTTAAGACACTTTTCTGTCTTCTCTGTCAATTTTGATTCTTCATAAAAGCTGGCTTTGGACAGGAATCAAATGCCTCTCTTGATGTCATGTCCCCGGGAGGGCCTTGTGGCTGCTGATAATTCACAAAGTAATAATTGCTCATCATGTAGTGATTGTCACACCATAGGACCCCAGCCCTCCCTGGGCTTGGAAGTACATCATTAACATTCTTACCCAGGTCTGCTGTATTGTGTGACAGTGTCCCACAGTCTCAGGGTTCAGGAGTTCTAAGCAACAAGGCCAGGTGGAAAGGCAGCAACCAGCAGACAGGAATGTTCTGGTAATGAAGTGGGAGCTGTCTCTTAGAGCCCAGGTGGGGCCCTTTACCCAGTGGCTCCTGAAGCCAGTACCAGGAGCCCTGCAGTGGGTTCAGTAAGGGGTGGTGGGTGGCCGTGGGACTGGGAGGAGCCAGCTTGAGAATTGTTCAGTGTCTATTAAGCTGTTCTGATAGAGACTCTGACTGTGCACAGTGAGTTACAGAAGAGAAATAAACTTCACTCTCTTCATGGATTAGCATTCTTGCAGCGTGCTTCCCAAGTAAAATGTCAACCGTTCCAAACCCTTGTGCAGAACCGCCTTTGATGGAGCTGAGAACCAAAACAAGCACTGCTGCTTCTTATGAATAAAGGGAAAGATACAATTAAGTATTTCATTTTAAGTGGCGTCACTTGGTTTTGGAGGTAGCATCGATACATGCTCATTTAGGGTGGAATGTTTAGAAAATACAGATAAATGAAAAGAAGAATATAAAAGTCAGCTATAATCTCTGAACCAAGAAATACTGTTAGCATTTCTGGTGCATTTTCCTTATTATTTTTTTTCTTTTTTCCATCACCTTGTACATAGAGATAGAGATAGTAATATGTATATGTATCAAATGGTTATTTATTGCACATAAATTTTATATCCTGACTTCTTTACTTAATGCTGTCTTGGGAGTATTTTCTCACTTCTTTATTCTTTACAACAATGATTTTTAATGGAAACACATTACTCAACTTACAGGGAGCCATCATTAATTTTATCTTCCCATATGATGAATCTTTAGGCATTTTCACCATATTATTGTAGAATAGTGTTGTGACAAATATCCAAAATACACATACTTTTATTACAGCTATATTTCTTTAAATTTTTTTTTTTAGTAAGTAGAAGTTGAGCGAAGGATAATAATTTTATGTTCCTGATGTTCTTGATATATATTTTAAAATTGATTATAGAAAGATTTAATAATTTACACAAGCATCAGTAATATATGGAAGTCTCTGTTATAGCCTATACTCAAAAATTGAATGATATATTAAAACATGCTTGCTAATTTGGTAACATTATGAAGAAATAATATTACTAAATTTGCATTTTAAGAGATTGTACATTTAAAATGTAATCACTAATCATATACATTTCATGTTTTATAAATTATACCTCAGGTCCTTTGCTTTTGTAATATCAAAATGAAATTTTTCTTGTTAACTCATATAACCTTTCTTTCATATGAGAATTGACAGTTATTTATGTCAAATATTTTGCTCCTGTATATTGTTTGCTTTTGAATTAAGAAAATATTTTCACATAGGGACATTTAAAATTGTATGTGCTTGTATTTTTTAAGAAAGCCATATCCCGTTTGCAAAGTAGATACTGTTAACCCATACTCTCTTCTAGTATTTTTATGGTTCAATTTTATTTCAATGGAGTCTGCCACATGGGGTTGATTTGGGATAAATTATGATGTTATGGTCTATCTTTTACATTTTTTAGTACTGGCTCCTTCTATCACTTATTCAGTAATCCTTTCTTTCCCTACAGACTAGGACATCATATTTTATCCTATGCTTTACTAAATTTTACACGTTTCCTCAGTGGTTTTTCAAAAAAAAAAATTCTTAGACTCTTTTCTCTCTCTCTCTTTTTTTTTCCTCTGCCTAAATGCAATTCATCTTTGTATATTATTAGAATGTACTTGTCTGAAAGTAACAATGCTCACCTTGAGTGGATTAAACAATAAGGAAGACATTATCTCACATGAAAAGAGGACTAGAGCTCCAGGGTTGGCCACTTCAAACATTCAGTGACAAGATCAAAGGCTCTGGTCTTTTTCATCTTTCTTCTTGGCCCTCCACACGGCGGAGTCTGAGCTTCCCTCATAGTTTTAGGATGGCTGTGGCAATTCCACCTGCCATGCCCAGAAGGACAGCTACACAGGGAAGAAGAGTATTCTCTTCTGTGTGTCTCCATTTTATAAATGCGAAGAGCTCTCCCAGCAGTTGGCCTTGGCTTCCTGATTTTTATAGTGGTTCTCTTGCTTTTTTGTTACTGTGCTTGAAGTTTTCCACCTAGATGTGAATGTGACCTTGACCAGTAATTTCTCTCAGTTGCTTGTATTTAACCTGTATTAGGATGTACTCTTTTCATGACATAGATAAAAAATTGCTCATTCTTTTGCCCTTGTATGGACAGAGATCTTGAAAGTTGGAAAAAAATTAAAATTATCTGAGCTGAGTGTTGATGTTGGAGCTATTACTTTGATATCTTGAAACATTTCTTTTCTGCTTTCTGTATTTCCTTAAGTCAGTTTTAGTAACCTGTTTTATAGAAAATCTTATAAAACACGGGCATTTTCAAATGTTTCATTAAAGCTTGATATAGTATTTGCAAATAATTTAAAAATATCTACCTGTTGAAATATATTTCTTTTCATTGATACTGTTGTGTTTTTGTGCTGCTTCTTTTATTTTTTAATTAGACTAGATGGAATTTTTTTTTTACTGATTTCTTCAAAGAGCTAGTTCTAATTTGTTTAATCAATTTTGTTGCATTTTATGTTACTCTAATTAATTTGTTTGTTTTTTCTTCTTGTCTCCCTGCTGCCTACTTTCATTTTCATTGTTAATTTTTAAACTTATTATGTGAGGTGTTAGATAATTTATTTATACTCTTTCCAGTTTTGGAATGTTGTCTGTTTTATTTGAATATAGTTTTATTGAATCCTAGTGGTTTTTCTCATGTAAACTGAAGTGTAACACTCATACAGAAACATGCCTAAATCATGAGTAAATCACAGTGAATTTTGAGAACACACCCACCCATGCAATCAACACCTACATCAAGAAACAGAACGTCACCGGTGCCCCCAGAGGGCTCCCTCGTGCCCGCTTCTGGTCATCACACTCCTCAGTGGTCATCCAGCACATTTACTGGCCTCTTTTATGACTGCCTTCTTTTGCTCACCATCACATTGATTTACTATTATTGTTGTACATAGTTTTAGTTCATTCATTCTATTATGTTTTTAGAAATGTAGGTTTTATTATTATTTATGTATGGCGA
Organism: Antilocapra americana; assembly: GCA_007570785.1. Taxonomy (NCBI): domain Eukaryota; kingdom Metazoa; phylum Chordata; class Mammalia; order Artiodactyla; family Antilocapridae; genus Antilocapra; species Antilocapra americana. The sequence continues at coordinate 4,689,907 of ML662447.1, read as the reverse complement.
TGCCAACAGGTCAGGAGATGCCTACCATTGAAAAGATAGTTTATTACATTTCCCAAGAGGAGGGCGCACACCATACCATTCAGGACCACATGGGGAAGCACCAGGCTGAGTCAGGAGGCAGAAGAATGAGGGAAATGTGAACATGAGCCTTTATTGTGGTTTATGTAGAAGGGATCAACAAAGCAAGGTAAGCAGTCTTAAGATTGGCTAGTCTGAATGATTTCAGCAGGCTCCAGGGTGTGGGGCTTGCTCCTAGTTGTCAAATATCTTGTCCTAGGCTGATTAGGGCAGGGGGATAGTAGCTGAGAGTGTAAGAGGTCCACAGAGGAGGTGGTTGGGAGATGTGGGCTCTGGATTGGTTAACTAGCATATAGAAGCACAAGTGCAGGACAGCCACTTCCTGTTATAGAAACTGCCTAGCCCTGGAGGGGACTGTCTCTCCACCGGTAGCAGGGGCCCAGCTATCAAAGCACCAAAATATAGAAAATAAAAGATATGACTAATGCATATTGACATATCATATTCCTTTCGTGACTAATGCACACTTTGTTTATTCTGTTATTGAGTACACTTGAGTTGTTTGCAGATTTTGTCTATTTCCAGTAACACTGCTGTGGGCTTCCCAGGTGGCGCTAATGCAGGAGATATAAGAGAGAGATGAAGGTTCACTTCTTGGTTTGGGACGATCCCTTGGAGAAGGAAATGGCAACCCAGTCCAGTATTCTTGACTGGATAATTCCATGGACAGAGGAGTCTGGCTGGCTATATTATGGGGTTGCAAGTAGTCAGACATGACTGAAGTGAGTTAGAATGCAATCATTCTGCTATAAGCACTCTTAGATACATCCTTGAGGGGAACATATGTCTGTCTTTTTGTTGTGCATATACCTCAGAGTGGAATTACTAGGTCAACAGATATTTGTATGGTTAATAAATACTGCCAAACTTTTCCAAAGTGCTGGTGCCAGTTTATACTCCTATCAGTGGTTCCTATGAGTTCCAGTTACTGCTTCACTAACCCTCAGTGAACTAACATGGATTGTCACTCTGTTACATGTTAGCCATTCTTGGGGAGTGGGTAATGGTTTCTCAGTGTGGTAATTTTATTTCCATAATTATTAATAATGCGGATCACCTTTTCATATGTTTATTGGTCATTTGGATATCTCCATTGTGAGGTGTCTGTTTAAGTCTTTCATGCATTTTTTGACTTGGTTTTCAGCCTTTTCTCAGTGATTTGTAGGAGAACCAAATATGTGTCATTTGTAAATATATGCATAGGCGTTCTCTCCTACTCTGTGGCTTGCCTTTTTGATGTTCTTAATGATGTCTCTTGATGAACAGAAATTTTAAATTTTAATGTAGTTTAGTTTACCCAATTCAGCATTTTTTCTATTTGGTTATTACATGTGGTGTGTTATTGAAAAAATGTTTACCTAAGAATATGAAGATATTATCCTATATTTTATTCTAAATGTATTCTTGTTCCACAGTTCATATTCATACCTGCATTACATCTGGAATTGATCTTTGCTTGTGGTGTGAGTTTGGAGGCAAGGTATATAAAAAACAGGTGAACAAACTAAATAGCCTATTAACCCAATACCATTTATTTAAAAAAAAAAAGTAAACTGTTTTGTTACTGTTTTGCCATTCTACCTTTCTCATAAGTCTGGCCACTGTATATTATAGATCTGTTTTTGAACCTTCTTTTCTATTCCATTTAGCCACTTATCTCTATGTGTACCAATACTACACCATTGTAATGATCATAGTTTTGTAATAACTCTTGAATTCTGGTAGTATAAGTTCTCTAGCTCTTTCTTTTCTTTTTTTTTTTTTCAAGATAGATTTGGCTGTTTTTGGCCCTTTTCATTTTTTTTTTTATAAATTTAGCATTTCAATTGAAATTGCATGAACCCTAGGTCAATTTAGGGAGAATTAACATCTTACCAATATTGACTAATCTAACTCATGGACATAGTATCCCCTGAATTTATTTAGGTCTTTAATTTCTCTCAACACAGTTTTGTAGCTGTCACTGTAGAGATCATGAATGACCTTTGTTTGATTTTTGCCCTCAGATATTGACATTTACAATAATCTTATATATGGTATGTAAGTGTAAGTAAGTAAGTGTTAGTTGTTCAGTCGTGCCTGACTCTTTGCGACTCCATGGACTGCAGCCCACCAGGCTCCTCTGTCCATGAGATTTTCCAGGCAAGGATACTGGAGTGGCTTGCTATTTCCTTCTCCAGGGGATCTTCCCAACCCAGGGATCGAACCCAGGTCTCCTGCAGTGCAGCCAGATTCTTTACTGACTGAGCTACAAGGGAATATACTTAGATTTATTTTTCTACTTGTTATTGTTCATATATAGAAATGTAGTTGATTTGTATATGAAACTTGTCTCTAGTGAACTCTAGTCATTGATTTATTCTAATAGTTAACCTGAAGATTCTTTAAAATTTTTCTATAAACACAATCACATCATCTATGAAAAATAATAACTTTTTTTTCTTCTTAAAGTTTTATGTATTTTATTCCTTTCTCTTTTACTTATTGCACTACTTAGGGTCATTAATTCAAGTTGAATAGATGTAATCATAGTGGGTATACTTATCTGGTTCTTAATCTCAGAGGATAACTTTTTTTAATGCACCATTTTATATTTTGCTTACCACATATTTTTGTGTTCATTTTTCAGGTTGAGAAAATCCCCTTGAATTCTAGATTCTTAACAGCTTTGTGAAAGGGAGTATTAGTCAAAAGCATTTTTACATTTAGTAAAAGTCTTTTACATCTACTGAGATAATTATATTTTTACTTTTTCCTGTTAATGCAGTAAATTCCATTGATTTATTTTTTCCTTTTAATGGTAACTTGTTAATTCTTTTTTACACCAGTACTATACCTTCATGTTTGAATATTTTTGTTTTATAATATATTCCAGTATTTGGAAAGATTGATACCTCCTAAATTCTCCTTTTCATCGTATTCTTTTTCTAAGTTAAACTTTTATTTGGGGATTAATGTAGATTCACATTTGGTTGTAATAAATAATGCAGAGAGATCCCGAGATCAAATTATACCTTTTATGTTTCTTTCAATAGTAGACACTGATATGGTACATGAATCTAATTTGCTTTCAGATTTCCTCAGTTAGCATGTGTGTGTGTGTGTTTGCCCTGGGTATTACAGTATACATATGTGACGTCAGTCTGCTGGTCAACATTTTACCACTTTGAGTGACATATGGGAATCTTGCTTTCATTTGAGTTTCTTTATTTTCTTCACTTTTTAATTGTCTTGAGTGCCAGATAGTATTAGATTTTCTGTTTCAATCATCAAATATGACATATAAAAACTTATGTGGAGGTCAGTCTATTGTATATACTCATATTTTTGCTCTTTCTGTTGTTCTTATTTCTGATGCTTCATTTAGATCTATTTTATATTGTTTTTCCTTTGCTGAGATTTTCTATTTTTTCACTCATTTCATCGAGATTTCCCGGGGGGGAGGGAGAAGGGAGGGGGGAGGGAGGGTTTTCTGGAGGGGGAGCATATGTAAACCCATGGTGATATCATGGCATTGTATGGCAAAAACAATAAAAGTGAGGAAAAAAAAAAGAGATTTTGTAATTTCTTGTTGAAGCATTTTTATAATGAAATTTAAAATCTTCACCAGATAATTATCTTGGTCTTAGCATCAGTTGATTGTCTTCCTTTAAATCTTTAAAGGAAGATAATCTTCCTTTAAATCTGAGTTGTGATTTTTCTGGTCCTTGATATGATAAGTACTTTTTTATTACATTATGGTAATTATCTTAGGGGACTGTGTTCTATTTAAGTCTTTTGTTTTAGTAGGGATTTACCCTGTTTAGTTTAAGCATACATGTCTGGCCTATTTTTATCTGCTGTGGTTACAATGACTACTTAATTTTAAGCTGTGTGTGTGTGCTGAGTCATGTCTGACTCTTTATGACCCCATGGACTATAGACCGCCAGGCTCCTCTGTCCACAGAGTTCTCCAGGCAAGAATACTAGAATGTGAGTTGCCATTTCCTATTCCATATTCCTGACCCAGGGATCAAACCCACATTTCTTGCATCTCCTGCACTGGCAGGCAGATTCTTTACCACTGCTCTGCCTGGGTGTTGGTGCTAATGTGTGCTGCTGATTTGATCTGCTTGATTTACCTACTGCCATTGGGATCCTATTGCTCCCTCTTCATGCTTCCTGGGGAAGGTGAAGGGGTTTCTCCAGAATGGACCCCACCTGGTACTTCTTTCAGAGGGAAAGAGTCTCTGGCCTATGAAGATGAGGAGCACTTCCCAGGCTGGGCACCTGAGGCCAGACACGCTTCTGGGGAATGGAGAGCACTTCCCTGCTGGAGCCCAGGTTGTGGCAGGAGGCACCTTGCTAAGGCCACCCGTGGCTGTTAGTGATGGAGGCATTCTCAGGCCTCTGGGGAAAAAGAGGTTTCGTGGACTGAACACTTGCTGTGATGGAATCTCTCCTTGTGATGGAATCCTGCCTACCTGCCTCAGTGTCTCTTTGTAAGGGAACAGAGTTGCACCCACAGTGACAAAATGAATGCCTCGGCTATATGAGTATAGTGAGGCCCCTTTCCCTGTGCCGCCAGCTGCCTGGTAAATTTTGGTGGGCCAGGAGAGGCTCAGGCTGGTATGGAAGGGGGGTAGTTTCCAGATTGGGTCCTTTATTGCCAGGTGGGTTCTTGATGGATCTCCCTCACCAATGCTCCTGGGCTGGCTGGGAGAAGAACGAGCCTAGGCGGACCACCTTCTGTTGCTGGATCGTAGTTCCCAGTTCTAGGCTTCACTTTCTTTTCTTGGTTGAGGACCATAGGGTGTTCTGTCACTATTGTCCCTCTAGTTCTTTTAACTAGTTTGCCCCTTTCAGATTTATCTTTTGGTGGCCTGTGGCATTATTTCCAGGATGTATAGTTGTACCAGGGCTTCCCAGGTGGTGCTAGTAGTAATGAACCTGCCTACCAGTGCAGGAGACCTAAGAGACACAGGTTTGATCCCTGGGTTAGGAAGATTCTCTGGAGGAGGGTATGGGAACCCACTCCAGTATTCTTGCCTGGAGAATCCCATGGAGCCTGGTGGGTTATGGTCCACAGGGTTGCAAAACGTCGGACACAACTGAAGCAACTTAGCATTCATGCCTAGTTGTACCTAGGGAGGAGCAGGGAGAACTGAGTCAACACCATCTCATTCAGAAACTTTCACATTCATTGATTTTTGAAAATTAAGCAATTTTTCATTGTTCAAATAAGCCCTGCTAGGTCATAATTCCTTATCTTTGTTATGTGTCACCACATTCAATCTGCTAATATTTTGTGATAATTTCTTTATGTTCTTTATGTTGTAATTATCCTATGCGGTAATGTTCTTGTCAGGTTTCAGTAGCAAGATTTTTGAGGCCTGAGGTTCTTAAAATGAGATAGAAAGTGTTACCTTGTTTTTATTTCTGAGAAAGTTTATAGCGTGGGTGTAACTTCATTCTTAAATATTTGGGAGATTCCACTAGTGAAGCAAACTAATGTTGATCACATGTATACATGCAATAGTATGTGTGTTTAGGTTCTGTGTTATTTCTTGAGTCAGTTTTGATAAGTTGCGATTTTTAAGGAATCTCTCCACTTACATTGTGGGAGATATGTTTAAGGGTTTGACCTCTGCTATCTTTCTTTGATGAGTCTTTCCTTCACTTTATTTTTTTTTTTTTTTGCTTTTATTGAAACTCAGTTGCTTTACCATGTTGTGTTCGTTTCTGCTGTAAAGCAAAGTGAATCAGGTACACATATAATATATCCCTTCTTTGTCACCACAGAGCCTTGAGTAGAGCTCCCTGTCCTGCAATTAGGTTCTCATTAGTAATCTATTTTATAGTAGTGTAAGAATAGCTGCTTGTCTCACTCTTAAAATAGAATTCTTACACTGAGGATACAGCTTTCTGGGGTCTCAATTGAAAGTGATTGATATTCATCAAGATATTTATTGTTAGCTGAGCCTAAAATATAACATATCTCCAGCATTCTGAGACCCTGAAATACATTCTTATTTCTCCATGCTCCTAGCAAGTCCATCACATCCTTGTAGATTCTGTGCAAGCTGGATACATATCCTAGGAGTCATCCAAGAACATGCATGCAATTCTTACAGAGATATTTTGTCCTTTTTCAGTGTAGCTGTTCCTCTCTCTTAACATGCTTCACAAATTTATCTCACCTTGGTACCACAAACTGTTTCCTCCACCTACTGAGACTGCTAATCCGTGATTTTGTTTGATATCCATGTAAAATGGATTGAAAAATGTCTTCAGGCAAGATGATCTAGTGTGACTGTTGGGTTCCTCTCATGTTTTTTTCATGATCTCAAATGTAGTCTTATACTGGTTGATATAGAAGGCCTGAAAACAGTTATTTTATACATTTCAATGGATTGTTTAGTTATTTTATCATGGGAAGTTCCACTGTGTGGATCACAACTGTGGAAAATTCTTAAAGAGACAGGAATACCAGACCACCATACCTACCTCCTGAGAAACCTGTTTGCAGGTCAAGAAGTAACAGTTAGAACCGAACATGGAATAATGGATTGGTTCCAAATTGGGAAAGGAGTACGTCGAGGATGTATATTGTCACCCTGCTTATTTAACTTACGTGCAGAATAGCCGGCTGGATGAAGCACAAGTTGGAATCAAGATTGCCAGGAGAAATATCTATAACCTCAGATATGCAGATGACACCACTTTTATGGCAGAAAGCAAAGAGGAACTGAAGAGCCTCTTGATGAAGATGAAAGAGGACAGTGAAAAATCTGGCTTAAAACTCAATAGTCAAAAAACGAAGATCATGGCATCTGGTCCCATCACTTCATGGAAAATAGATGGGGAAACAATGGAAACAGTGGCAGACTTTATTTTCTTGGGCTCCAAAATCACTGCAGATGGTGACTGCAGCCATGAAATTAAAAGACACTTTCTCCTTGCAAGAAAAGCTATGCCAAACCTAGACAGCATATTAAAAAACAGGGATGTTACTTTCTGACAAAGGTCTGTCTAGTTAGAACTATGGTTTTTCCAGTAGTCATGTATGGATGTGAGAGTTGGACCATAAAGAAGGCTGAGCGCTAAAGAACTGGTGCTTTCAAACTGTGGTCTTGAGGAAGACTCTTGAGAGTGCATTGGACTGTAAGGAGATCAAACCAGTCAATCCTAAAGAAAATCAATCCTGAATATTCATTTGAAGGACTGATTCTGAAGCTGAAGCTCCAATACTCTGGCCACCTGATGTAAAGAACTGACTCATTGGAAAAGACCCTGATGCTGGGAAATTGAGTGCAGGAGGAGAAGAAGATGACAGAGGATGAGATGGTTGGATACCATTACTGACTCAATGGACATGAGTTTGAGCAAACTCTGGGAGATAGCCAACGACAGTGAATCCTGGTGTGCTGCAGTTCATGGGGTTGAGAAGAGTCAGACACGACTAAGCAGTTGAACAACTACAATCACATATTTGTTTATGTGCCACTGTCTCCCTGTTTGAAGCAGTTTAGTTTAAATAGTTTTGAACTTAAATAAGGATACCATGATGTAAATATTCTCCTGAGGGTAAAATTTAAATTCAACTTTATGTTAATAAAGTTTGTTCTGTGTACTTAATGTTAAATGAGTTAATGTGTTGTGTTAAATTTGTTTAGATAATCGCCAATCTATTTAAGGGGTAGAATGCTTCCATGACCCCCAAAATTCTCTCATGTCCCTTGGAATTCAGTTCCCCCCTCTATTGTTTACAAATGATGATCTGACATCTGTCACGGTGGATTTTGTTTGTGTGTGTTCTGTTGCTCAGTCATGTCCAACTTTTTGTGGCCCCAAGGACTGTAGCCCACCAAACTGCTCTGTCCATGGAATTTTCCAGACAAGAATACTAGAATGGGGTGTCATTTCTTACTCCAGGGGATCTTCCTGACCCAAGGATTGAACCCTCATCTCTTGCATCTCCTAAATTGGCAGGTATATTTTTTGTCATTGGAGCTACCTGGGAAGCCCACGTTTTATCTTTTCTGGAAAATATAAGTAAAATATATAGTCATTTCTTTACACTACTATTTATTTTTACTTAGCCTAATGTTTTGAGGGTTTTTTTTTGTATATGAGTAGTTTCTGTTTATTGATGAATTGTATTCCATTATGTGAATACAATTTTATGGATGTTTATATTCTTGAATCATGAATAAAGTTACTAAGTGCATTCATATACAATTCCTTATGTGGACATATGCTTTCATTTCCCTTGAGTCAATATCTAGGGACATTGCTAGTGTGTGTCTAGCTTTATAAGAAATTGACAAATTGTTGTCCAAATTGGCTGTACCCTTTTACAATACCACAAGCATAGTATGAAAGTTATAGTTGCTCGACATTCTTGCTAACTAACATTGATATGTCTATTCTAGTTTTGTCATTTTAGTAGCTGATAGTGGTATCTCTTTGTGTTTTCAAATTTCTCTTCTATAATGATGAATGATATTGAGCACCATTTTATATGCTTATTTGAAATTTTTATTATGTTCTTTTCTGAAATGTCTATTCAAATATTTTTCCCATTTAAAACATTGAATTGCTTTTTCTACTTTTATTGAGTTGCATGATTTTTTATTTATTTATTTATTTATTTTTATTAGTTTTGCCATACAATGACATGATATTGCCATGGGTTTACATATGTTCCCCCTCCAGAACCTCCCTCCCTCCTCCCTCCCCCCGGGAAATCTCAATGCACCAGCCCCGAGCATCAATCCTGGGCTGGCGATTGATTACACATATGATAATTAACATGTTTCAATGCCATTCTCCCATATCATCCCACCCTTACCCTCATCCACAGAGTCCACGAGTCTGTTCTATACATCTGCGTTCCTTTTGCTGTCTCGCATGCTGGGTTCTCGTTACCGTCTTTCTAAATTCCATATATATGCATTAGTATACTGTATTGTTGTTTTTCCTTCTGGCTTACTTCACTCTGGATAATGGGCTCCAGTTCCGTCCACCTGAGTAGAACTGATTCAAATGAATTTTTTTTTAATGCTGAGTAATATTCCATTGTGTATATGTACCACAGCTTTCTTATCCATTCATCAGTTGATGGGCATCTAGATTGCTTCCATGTCCTGGCTATTGTAAACAATGCAGTGATGAACATTGGGGTACAGGTGGTTCTTTCAATTCTGGTTTCCTCCGTGTGTATGCCCAGCAGTGGGATTGCTGGGTCATATGGAAGGTCTATTTGCAGTTTTTTAAGGAACCTCCACACTGTTTTCCATAGTGACTGTACTAGCTTGCATTCCCACCAACAGTGTAAGAGAGTTCCCTTTTCTCCACACCCTCTCCAGCATTTATTGCTTGTAGACTTTTGGATGGCAGCCATTCTGACTGGTGTAAAGTGGTACCTCATTGTGGTTTTGATTTGCATTTCTCTGATAATGAGTGATGTTGAGCATCTTTTCATGTGTTTGTTAGCCATTTTTATGTCTTCTTTGGAGAAATGTCTGTTAAGTTCTTTGGCCCACTTTTTGATTGGGTCGTTTATTTTTCTAGCATGGAGCTGCAGGAGTTGCTTGTATATTTTTGCTGTCCAGTTTTCCCAGCACCACTTGTTAAAGAGGTTGTCTTTTCTCCATTGTATATTCTTGCCTCCTTTGTCAAAGATAAGGTGTCCATAGATGCGTGGATTTATCTTTGGGCTTTCTATTTTGTTCCATTGATCTATATTTCTGTCTTTGTGCCAGTACCATACTGTCTTAATGACTGTGGATTTGTAGTATAGCCTAAAGTCAGGTAAGTTGATTCATCCAGTTCCATTCTTCTTTCTCAAGATTGCTTTGGCTATACGAGGTTTTTTGTATTTCCATACAAATTGTGAAATTATTTGTTCTAATTCTCTGAAAAAGACCTCTGGTAGCTTGATAGGAATTGCGCTGAATCTATAGATTGCTTTGGGTAGTATACTCATTTTCACTATATTGATTCTTCCAATCCACGAACACGGCACATTTCTCCATTAAATAACCTTACTTTACACCTAAAGCAACTAGAAATGGAAGATATGCAGAAGCCCAGGTCTAGTAGAAGGAAAGAAATCTTAAAGATCAGGGCAGAAATAAATGCAAAGGAAACAAAAGAGGCCATAGCAAAAATCAACAAAGCCAAAAGCTGGTTCTTTGAAAAGATAAATAAAATTGACAAATCATTAGCCAGATTCATTAAGAAACAAAGGGAGAAGAACCGAATCAACCGAATTAGAAATGAAAACGGAGAGATCACAACAGAAAACACAGAAATACAAAGGATCATAAGAGACTATTATCAGCAACTATATGCAAATAAACTGGACAACCTGGATGAAATGGACAAATTCCTAGAAAAGTACAACTTTCCAAGACTAAACCAGGAAGAGATAGATAATCTTAATAGACCCATCACAAGCACGGAAATTGAAACCGTAATCAGAAATCTTCCAAAAAACAAAAGCCCAGGACCAGATGGCTTCACAGCTGAATTCTACCAAAAATTTAGAGAAGAGCTAACACCTATTCTACTCAAACTCTTCCAGAAAATTGCAGAGGGAGGTAAACTTCCAAACTCATTCTATGAGGCCACCATCACCCTAATTCCAAAACCCGATAAAGATGCCACAAAAAAGAAAACTACAGGCCAATATCACTGATGAACTTAGATGAAAAAATGCTTAACAAAATTCTAGCAAATAGAATCCAACAACACATTAAAAAAATCATACATCATGATCAAGTAGGCTTTATCCCAGGGATGCAAGGATTCTTCAATATTCACAAATCAATCAATGTAATATACCATATTAACAAATTGAAAACTAAAAATCACATGATTATCTCAATAGATGCAGAGAAAGCCTTTGACAAAATTCAACATCCATTTATGATAAAAACCCTCCAAAAAGCAGGAATAGAAGGAACATACCTCAACATAATAAAAGCTATATATGACAAACCCACAGCAAACATTATCCTCAATGGTGAAAAACTGGAAGCATTCCCCCTGAAGTCAGGAACAAGACAAAGGTGCCCACTCTCACCACTACTTTTCAACATAGTTTTGGAAGTCTTGGCCACAGCAATCAGAGCAGATGAAGAAATAAAAGGGATCCAGATTGGAAAAGAAGAAGTAAAACTCTCTCTGTTTGCAGATGACATGATCCTCTACATAGAAAACCCTAAAGACTCTACCAGAAAATTGCTAGAGCTAATCAGTGAATATAGTAAAGTTTCAGTATACAAAATCAACACACAGAAATCCCTGGCATTCCTATACACTAACAATGAGAAAACAGAAAGAGAAATTAAGGAAACAATTCCATTCACCATCGAAACAAAAAGAATAAAATACTTAGGAGTATTTCTACCTAAAGAAACAAAAGAGTTGTATATAGAAAACTATCAAACATTGATGAAAGAAATCAAAGAGGACACAAACAGATGAGTTGCATGATTTTTAAAAAATATTTTATGTATCAATTATTGTTGAATATATTGAATATATTTATTGTTAACATTTTCCACCAGCTCATGGTTTGCCTTTTTATTTCCTTAATGTCTTTAAAGGTTTTAAGCATTGAAATAGTTTTAACCAATAGTTTAATGTTTAGTGAGATCTAATTTACAATTTTATTTTATGGCCAATGTCTTTTGTTTCTTATGTATTGTTGTTTAGTTACTCCGATGTGTCTGCCTCTTTGAGACCCCGTGGATTACAGCACGCCAGGCTTCCCTGTCCTTCGCCATCTCCCAGAGTTTGCTCAAACTCATGTCCATTGAGTTGGTGATGCCATCCAACCTTCTCATCGTCTTTCGCAGCATCAGAGTGTTTTCCAATGAGTTGTTGTTTTTGCATTAGGTGGCCAAATTATTGGAGCTTCTGCTTCAGCACCAGTCCTGCCAATGAATATTCAAGGTTGATTTTCTTTAGAATTGATGGGTTTCATTGATCTTATTACTCTCCAAAGGACTTTCAAGAGTCTTCTCCAGCACCACAGTTTGAAAGCATCATTTCTTCAGTGCTCAACCTTCTTAATGGTCCAACTCTCACATCCATACACGACTATTGGGAAAACCGTATCTTTGACTATATGGACCTTTGTTGGCGAAGTGATGTCTCTGCTTTTTAATACGCTGTCTAAGTTTGTCATAGCTTTCCTTCCAAGGAGTAAGGTTCTTTTAATTTCATAGCTGCAGTCACTATCTGCAGTGATTTTGGAGCCCAAGAAAATATCTGCCATTAGAGTGGTATCATCTGTATATTTGAGATTGTTGATATTCTTCCTGACAATCTTGGTTCTAGCATTCTTAGATGTATGTTAATTTTGAAGTTATTTTTTAGTGCTTGTGCTAGGGTGTATCATATATGTATCTTTAATTTATCTTCTACCTTCAAATAATACTATACCTGTTCACATATAGTGAAAGAACCTCACAATAGTATACGTTCAATTTCTACTACCCTACCTATACTTAGTTATTATTGTCATTACTTTCATTTTTACATATGTTTTTTAATATACTTATTTTATTGAAGTATTGTTGACTTACAGTGTTTCAGGTGGACAGCAATGTGATTCAGTTATACAAATACACATATTATTTTTGAAATTATTTTCTGTCACAGGTATTGACAAGGTGTATATAGTAAACTTTTGTTGCTTGTGTATCTATTTTTTAATTAGAAATCTGGTATTCTACTATTCATACTAAGTCAAACAAGTAGAATCAAAATGTCACTTTTTTTTGTTAGGTAAAAATTCATAAGTTTTCTAAAATATATATATTATACATATTTATATATATGTATATGAAGGCTTTCCTACTATACTTGATAAAAGTTTGAGAAAGAACATCAAAAGAAAAAGAAGAAATGGAGAAATTGTAGAACATAAACTAAATGAAATGGGAGCACTAAATGTAAAATAGGAAAAGTGAAACAAACTAGATAAAAGTAAAAGATCATCATATAATTCAGTTGTTTTTAAACATGACTGGTCATTATATACTTATCTTGAGCTCTGGAAAAAATAAGCAGTACCTGAGCATTTGTATTTTTAAAAAACTTCAAGATAATTCTGATATGCATCCAGCTTTTAAAACGTGATTATAGGTTTTTCTTTTTTTTTTTCTCTTTTAAAATATTTAATTCATATTTATACTACTTTCCCAAAGTTATAAAATATTGGAACCAGTAGTAGGACTTATATAGTTCTATAGCTTTTCTCTTTCGTTATAATTCTTTTTTTTTAAAACATTTTTTTTTATTAGTTTTGCCAAACAATGACATGATATCACCATGGGTTTACATATGCTCCCCCTCCAGGACCCCCTCCATCCTCCCTCCCCCCGGGAAATCTCGTTGCACCAGTCCCAAGCATCAATCCTGGGCCAGCTATTGCTTAGACATATGATAATTAACATGTTTCAATGCCATTCTCCCATATCATCCCACCCTTTCCCTCATCCACAGAGGCCCTGAGTCTATTCTATACATCTGCGTTCTATTAGATTCTAGTTTTGTTGATATAGAGTCCTATTATTTTTCTGTTGACCAGTCATGATACAATGGTATTGAGTAATAGTTACATAATCACAACAGTAAAAGATGTTTATCAGTTTTCACAATCAATAGTCAGACCTCCCCCACCAAAAAAAAGATAATTACAATCACAAGCATTAATGGGAACATGACTAACTTAACAATATAAAATAATTGCATACTATTTGGGGAGATCAAGCAGAGTAATATGGTAAGTGGAAGTGCATACATTCTCATGTTTTCATCCACCCGGCCAATCTATGTCTTTTGGGTGGTACATTTAATCCATTTACATTTAAGGTAATTATATGCATGATATCCTATTACTAATTGTTTTGGGTTTATTTTCTATAGGTCTTTCCCTTCTCTTGTCTTTCCTGTCTAGAGAAGTTCCTTTGGCATTTGTTGTAAAGCTGGTTTGGTGGTGCTGAATTCTCTTAGATTTTGCTTGTCTGGAAAGCTTTTGATTTCTCCATCAGATCTGAAGAAGAGTCTTGCTGGGTAGAGTATTCTTGTCTGTGGGTTCTTCCCTTTCATCACTTTAAATATATCATGCCATTCCCGTCTGGCTTGTAGAGTTTCTATTGAGAAATCAGCTGATAGTCTGATGGGAGTTCTCCTGTATGTTGTCATTTTTCCCTTGTTGCTTTTAATATTTTATCTCTGCCTTTAATTTTTGTCAGTTTGATTGCTATGTGTCTTGGTGTGTTCCTCCTTGGGTTTATCCTTCCTGGGACTCTATGTGCTTCCTAGACTTGGTGACTAATTTCTTTCCTATGCTTGGGAAGTTTTCAGCTATTATCTCTTCAAATATTTTCTCAGGTGTTTTCTCTCTCTCTCCTCTCTTCTCCTTGGGACCCCTATAATGCAAATGTTGGTGCATTTAATATTGTCCCAGAGTTCTCTTAGGCTGACTTCATTTCTTTTCATTCTTTTCCTATATTCTGTTCTGTGGCAGTGATTTCCACCATCTATCCTCCCAGTCATTTATCCATTCTTCTGCTATTGATCCCTTCTAGTATATTATTCATCTCTTTTTGTTTGTTCTTTAGTTCATCTAGGTCTTTGGTAACCATTTCTTGTATCTTCTCAATCTTTGCCTCCATTCTTTTCCCAAGATCCTGGATCTTCTTCACTGTCATTATTCTGAATTCTTTTTCTGGAAGGTTGCCTATCTCCACTTTATTTAGCTGTTTTTCTGGGATTTTACTGTGTCCCTTCATCTGACTTCCCTTGTGGCTCAGCTGGTAAAGAATTTGCCTGCAATGCAGGAGACCTGAATCTTCCCAACCCTGATCCTTGGGTTGGGAAGATCCCCTGGAGAAGTGAAAGGCTACCCACTAGAGTATTCTGGCCTGGAGAATTCCATGGACTTTATAGTCCAAGGGGCCGCAAAGAGTTGGACATGACTGAGCGACTTTCCCTTCATCTGGGACATAACTTTCTGCTTTTTCATCATGATTTACCTTCTGTAATATGG
Source organism: Antilocapra americana (assembly GCA_007570785.1). NCBI lineage: Eukaryota > Metazoa > Chordata > Mammalia > Artiodactyla > Antilocapridae > Antilocapra > Antilocapra americana. Next base: position 4,674,777 of record ML662447.1, on the reverse strand, counting down.
CTTTTGTTTTAGCTGCTTTAAGATTTTGCTTTGTCTTGCTTCTTCTGTCCACCCTCTAATGGATAAGGCTAAGAGGCTTGTGTAAGCTTCCTGCTGGGGGGGACTTCTCCTGATAGGAGAAACTGTTTGGGCAGGGCCTTGTTTAGTAAAGCTTTAATCCAAATATCTGCTGATGGTGGGTTTGAACTCCCTCCATGGTAGTTGTCTGGCCTGAGGAGACCCAACCCTGAGGTCTGTGGGCTGTATGGTAGGGTTAATGGTGAGCTCCAAGAGGGTTTATGCCAAGGGGGACCTTCCAGTGCCCCTGTCCCAGTGGTGACTCTCTGCCGACCCACACCTCCACTGGAGGCCCTCCAACAAAGGAGGTAGTTTTGGCTCAGTCTCCTTTGAGGTCATTGCTCCTCTCCTCTGGGTCTTTTTGCATGCAAAATTTTGTTTGTGCCCTCCAAAACTGGAGTCTCGGTTTCCCTCAGTCCTCTGAAAGGTCTATAATCAAATCTCACTGGCCCTCAAGGCCGGATTCCCTGGGGATTCCCAGTCCCTTTGTCATGTTACCAGACTGAGAAGCACGGTGTGGGATTCAGAACCTTCACAATAGTGCGAGAACTTCCTTGGTGTTATTGTTCTCTAGTCTGTGGATCACCCACCTGGCGGGTATGGGATCTGATTGTATCATGATTGTGCCCCGCCTACCATCTCTCTGCAGCTTCTTCTTCATTTTTGGACATGGGGTATCTTTTTTTGGTGGTTTCCAGCATCCTCTTGCCAATGGTTGTTGCAATTTTGGAGCTTTCACAGGAGGAGATGAGTGCACATCCTTTTACTACACTCTCTTGAACCTGGTCCCTTTACTTATGTTCTGAAAACACAGTTTATGGCTGGTAATTTTGTTTTACACATTCAGATATAGTTTTAAAATGACAAACATTTAAAATTTTTTCTATATATACAATTTCCTCCACGCTAATAAAGATCTGTTAGTTCCACATTTCCAAATGAAAATTTTTTTCCAGTAGCCTGAAAACTTCCTTTAACATTTTCCATTGGGTATTTTGTATGTGTATGTCTGTGAATGTGCTTTACTTTACTTTATTTTTTTGAGAGATTTTATTTGAGGGATTTTAATTTGATTTTTAAAGAGTTATTGATAACCAACCATTTATCTCATTTCTATTTATTGAACAGTACTTTTCCTAATGATTTATGATGCTTTCTCTTCTCCATAGCAAATTTCCATAGATATGTGTGGATCTGTTTCAGAGTTCTCTATCCTAACATGTTGGTCAACTGACCAATCCCAGTACTAAGACTAAACTATTATAATTTCTGTGGCTTAATAATAAATGTATAAAATATACTATCGTTTAAGTTGGGTCCTGTCTCCCAATTTTTCTTCAGAAATGCCTTAGCTATTCTTAGTTCTTTACTCTTCCAAGTTTGAGGGGGAAATACTGCTAGTATTTTGCTCAGCATTTCTTTGCTCATATAGATCAATTTGGAAAAATTAGTATTTTTACCTTATTATGTGTGTCTTTTCTTGTTCATGAATTAACTGTTCACTTTTTAAAATTCTTTAGTGACTTTCAGTAATTTTTATAATTTTCTCAATATAGATCTTTCACATTTTTTTTAGATTTATCTGCTATGTTGCTACTTTAAATGTTCTTTAAAGATTTTTCTCTAATTGGTACACAGACATACAACTGATTTTATATTAAATAGATTTTTCAACCACTTACTTTGCTAAATTCATCTCATAGCTAAAGATTCTTCTCAAGATCATTTTTGTTTCATATACACATAAATCTAATCTGAAACAGTGATTCATTTTCTCTTTAAAATCTTTAAGTCTTCCCCCCCCCCCTTTTTCATATTGTATAACTAGAATCATGTTGAATAGGTTTGATAATGGTGATCATCCTTTCAGCTTTCTGATTTTAAAGTAATTGCTTTACTATTTCCCCATTTAGGATTATGTTTATTAAGTGCACTTTGTAGATACCTTTTATCAGATTAAAAAACTTTCCTCCTATTCTAGTATATCATGATTTTCATCATGAATAGATATTGAGTATAATGAAAAGCTTTTTCTGCCACTGTGAGGTGAAGATGGATTTTCTCTATTAATGTATTTAATTAAGTTTAAATGCTGTTGTAGCAGTTGTTCAGAATTTGTTTTAAATATTTTTTGCCGGGATATTTTGCATCTATATGTATAAATGGTTCAGTAAAATTTCATGCTTCGTTTATATTTTTGTTTGCTTTGTTTTTTTGGGCATCAGAATTAGAGTGGGTCCTGAGTTAGGGTCTTCTTCTTATAATTTCTAAAAGGACCTGTTCTTTGTAAATTTACTGGAAATTGCATGTGAAGCTGTCAAGAACTTATCTGTGCACAAAATGTAACTACTATTTTATTTTTTATTTTTAAATTGAAAAATTACTTTATATTGGAGGATAGTTGATTAACAATGTTGTGTTAGTTTCAGGTGCACAGCAAAGTGATTCAGTTATACATATACATATGTCTATTCTTTTTCAAATTCTTCTTCATTTAGGTTATTAGAGAATATTGAGCAAAGTTCCCTGTGCTATACAGTAGGTCCTTGTTAGTTTTCTATTTTAAATATAGCGGTGTGTACAAATTTATAGTAACCAAAGGGGGAAAAAGTGTGGCAGGGGTAGACTGGGAGTTTGGGATTAATATATGTACAAACTACTGTTTCAGAATTTATTTAAAAGCTATAGGAGTTTTTGTATTTTATTTCTTCTTAAGCCATTTATGTATTAATTTTAACCAATATCCTTTTTAACTTTTAAAAGTTACTGGCATAGAGGAATTACTAATATTCTCTTACATTTTTAGTCTCTCCTGTATTAGTAATTATGTCACTTTTTCATTAATAACGTCATTTATTTGTAACTTCTCTCTTTCTTGAAAAATCAATAATCCCAGAAATCTTTCCATTTTGGTATTCTTTTTTTAAACAAATGGCTTTATCTCTGTTTGATTCTTTCCATGTTAACAAAGCAAAGAAGCCCAGTCTTTGTAACCAAATCCTGGCTACAGCAGTTGCTAGCCATGTGATCTTGTATAAATCATTTCAATTCTTTGTCTTTTGGTTTATACCTTTGCCATTGTAGTATGGTTATTATGATGTCTAGATGAGTTACTAATTATAAAAGACTTAGAACAATGCCTGGCAAATAGTTGTATATAATTATTTTTTTAATAAACAAATCTTTTGTTGATTTCTGTTATCTTTACTATCTCCTTTCTTATATGTATTTGGAATTATTATTATCCTCTTTCTAAATTTTTAGTTCTTCTCTTCTAATATAAGAAGTAGAAGCTATACATATTCTACAAATTACTACTTTTGCTGGATTCTATAAACTTTGATATCTGGTGGTTCTTGGTTGTTTTGAATTAGCCACTATGAATTTTTCTATGATCTCTGAGTTATTTAGGTGGTGCAGTGGTAAAGAATCCTCCTGCCAGGGCAGGAATGCAAGAGATGTGGGTTTGATCTGTGGGTTGGGGAGGTACCCTGGAGAAGGAAATGGCAACACACTCCAGTATTTTTGCCTGAAAAATCCCATGGACAGAAGAGCCTGGTGGGCTACAGTCCAAAAGGTCACAAAGAGTTGGACACTATTAAGCAGCTAAGCACACACATTAAGAAATTTGAATTTTTCTATGATTTGAAAATTAAATTATCCAACTTTTTCTTCCTTTTAAAAACATTTTTTGCCTTTTTCAAATGATAACAAGTGTAGCTGCTCTGTATCATTAACATCTACCATCACTCACATCATCTTGCTATTTTCTGGAATTTTGTTTGGCTAGTTATGGATTTACTTTGTCTTCCCTTTTAGGGGATGCTTTTAGCCTTTTAAAGATAGAACCTTAACAGATATTTTTTTCACCCCTACTTCAGGAATCTCCTACAACATCTACTTTCTTCCTTTTTTAATTTGAGTACTTTCTCACAGAATCTTTTTAAAATGGGCCTTTGTGTGACAAGTCTAATGAAGCCTTCTATGTCTGACAATTATTTTATAACATTGGAAAGGTAATTTGGCTGGATATAAAATTCCAGGTTTAATGTACCTTTGCTTCAAATACCTGAAAAAAATATGACTTCATTGTCTCGTGAACCCATTGTTGCTATTATGAAGTCTGAAGGCGAATGGCTGTGATGGGTTATTGGCTCTTCCTCTCAGGCAACTGTGAGTTTTTTCTTTGTTTAGGATATTTTAAAATATCATTATAATGTCAAATTTCTTATTTCCCTGTGTTTCATCCCGTGGCACTTTCAAACCAATGTAATTTATCTTTCTTAAGTCTTAAAAAATTTATCTGCAGTTATCTCATTTATTCTCTGCTCTGCCAAGCCTCACCCACAGATTGGTTTTTGTCTGTTTCTTCCTCCTCTGCTTTTCTGTTGCATCCAGTGTGGACTGGGATGCTCTATTACTGATCTGTATTTTGCATTCTTATGTCCCAAACAAGGGAACTAAGTGTTGCTTCTTGATATCTTCCTACTTTTGAGAGACATTTAATTATCAGAAATCCAAAAATTGGGATTAACGCATATGAACTATGTGCTTGAATTATTTCAGTGTTCAGCATCATTGCCTTTGTAGTATGACTTGCCTGTTCTGGTTTCTGAACTCTGTTACCTCTTTCAGGTGGCTGGATTTTATATTTATGCTATTTTTCCAATCTGCTGGATTATGAATTTATGCAATTATTCCAACTGTATAACTTATTATTAATTTCTGGCAATGCCATTCTTAACCTCAAAACCACTTTTCTTGTGTTATTATATAAGCTGAAGACATTTGCTCCTTTTTCTTTGTTTTTAGTATAAGGAAGGAAAAATCTGAACTCAGTCTGATTTTAATCAACATCATTATTTCTGTAAGAATTTGTTGTAATATGTACTCCTTGTTCAAGTAAAATATCTATTTTACCAAAAAATATTTAGATTTACCAGAAAATACTTAGATTTGAAATACTATTTCAATATTGTCTCTTTGATTTATAATGAACTCTTCTAAACTTCAAAAAATATTTCTTCATTTGTGTCTCCCTTTGGTTGTGTTGAAGTTTTTTGTGTGTTTGCAGGTTTGTGTCTATATTTTCTGAGAATCATCTATAATTCCATCTTTGCTCCCCATCCTTGGTCCTCTCCATACATTTCATCTTAGTCCTTGATGTTTCTGTCATTTCCCTCATGTAGCTGGGGAAGGGAGCACCACTTCACCAATTCAGTCTTCTCTTTGTGTAGACTTAAATATTGGGATTAGAAGTTTGGTTTTATCGGCAACCCTTCCTTCCTTAACTCACCAGATGCCTCAAGTTCAGCTTGTTATCTTTTTATCTCTTCCTGTGACTTTCATCTTAGTCTGTTTTCTTTTAGTTCTTTGTAAATTTCATTTAAAAAAAAGTCCTCTGAATTATTTTGCAGGTGTCGTTTACCACATTGTACATGTGGTCACTTTCTCTGACACTCTAAAGAGATTCAGTAAGCAACTGCATTCCTATCATGGGGCGTTAAGCCTCTCTCCAAATCTGTCTCATCCAAGCGCGCTTTGCTGGGAGGGATTACATTTCCCAGAATTCAGTGTGTCCCTACCTGTCCCTACACTTCTCCACTTCTTGCTCTGTTGTTTTCTGGAAACTTTTCCCTAAATGGATTTAGAACATCTTCTGAAAATATGTTTCAGGAAATGGTAGTTCTTCCAAATGTGTGCATTTCTTCCAAATGTGTGTATTTTTCACATTAAGTGAAAAATAAAAGTGCCATGTATTCAAATGCATTTAAGAAATAGTGAAACTAAACCATAAAGGATTCTTCACTGAGTGCCCTCTCTGAGCTTTTGATGGCTCTCTAATTCCTCAGGATGGAGCTGGATGAGGCTCTTTGAGATTCACCTTGTAAGGCTGATGTTCTGCAGATCTCCTTCCCTAGCTGTCATATTTTTGGGATGATGGAGAACTTTGCTAGCTGCCCAAAGACAGAAAGCACATGCTCGTGGAATTGCTGTGCACTCTTCAGGTTAGCTTAGACCCTGGGTGCCAACTTCAAGAGCAAGCAGGGAAGGGAAGGATGATGTTAGAATACATGCTTATGCTATTTCAGAAGGGCCAGGCTGTCCTGTCTTGTGCCAGAAAAACATAGGCAGTTATATTTCTCAATCCATTACCATCAACCTTATATTCAATGGAAATTCCCCCAATATTTGCAATAGTGCGATTGCCAAATTGTCTTCATCTTTCTTCTTCGATTTTTAAAAAGTCATTTCTGCGTTTTCATAAATATTTTAGTTAGGATTTGGGGGAAAATGTACCATCTGCCATTTTAAAGGAAAGATTTAGGTAAACAGTGCAAGAGTTTGGTAAATAATCCACATTGAGTTTGCTGTGTCTTTAGGAACTGGGAAAGCAATCATTTGGAAGCATGGCAGCTTTATACTTCTCCATGAGGCTTTGATCTCAAGGGCGTGGCTGTGTTGTCTCATGATGACAGCAGGCTGAACAGGAGATGAAACCCTGCTTTCATAGCACATGGCTCTGTTAGCACCCAGTGGTGAGTACTGGCTGCACCCCAAGAGCTTGCTTAGGGGTAAAACTTTGAATTTGCCACTGCTCAGTCCCCATGAAAGGTAGCTTGCGGGAAACAATACTGTTAGCAGATTGGTGGTTTAGTTGCTAAGTTGTGTCTGACTCTTTGGACTATAGCCTGCCAGGCTCCTCTGTCCATAGGATTCTCCAGGCAAGAATACTGGAGTGGGTTGCCTTTCCTTCTCCAGGGGATCTTCCCAACCTAGGGATTGAACCCGGATCTCCTGCATTGCAGGCAGATTCTTTACCAACTGAGCTACGAAGGAAGCCCTTTTAGTACATTACCTGAAAGCTATTGAATCCGTCAGTCCTTTGGACACTCTAATATTTATACTCTGCTATAAAGCTGGCATAAGATGAGCTTCCTCTGTCGAGAATTGCTTTTCTCCATGGAGACCCATTTCTTCCAGTATTTTTGGTGTCATGTCTTTGGCTGTCATGTAGAGACATGGTTAGAAATACACTTATGAAACTCATTATTGACTTTACTTGGAGGCTGATCTTGAAAACATTGGCAGCCTGACACATGTTTTCTCTGCAAGCACTGATGCTCAGAGATTCAGTCTCAGCAATAGAAAAAGCCTGCTTGTTTTGGTCGTATGATATTATAAATCATGTAAATGATTCGGTTACTGATCATATAACTAGCTAAAATGATGGGTGACAGAGTTGATATTTAAATCATCATGGCAGACTGGTAAAGGCTACCAGATAACCTCAGCAGGGGAAAATCTACAGCCTTCAAACAATCAATTGAAACACCTGTCCTGACAGCAAGATTAATTTGGCTTTTCCAAAAATGTGTTGTGAGCAACCATACTTCAAGGAGATTCTCCCCCAAGGAAGAGCCCTGGTGGAAACTAAGTATGGGAAAGGCTATATGTATCTTATGATCATTCACAGCACTTATTATCATCTTAAAAGTTTGTAGTAAAGAAATGTTTCATTTTTATTGTCGCCAATTTTTCCTTCCAAAGTTCATTGACCACAGGACTTTGCATGTTGTTTTTGTTGATATTATTCCTTACAGGACCTCATACTGTTTGAGGAGTGCCTGAAAGAATTCACTTTAGAAAATGTTGGGTGAAATCATTTAACCTAAAAGACCAGTGAATTTTCCCTTATTCTATGGATTCTCTCCCACACTCATGGTGCTTTGATTTTTTCATAGACTCTTCATTATTTGCCTGGAACTTTTTCTTTACAATATCAGTAATAGCTACCATTTGTAGGCTATCCAGAACATGTTATACACTGCATACATTCAATAAAAATAAGCATACTGAGTGTACTGAAAGGTGAGACCTTGCACTGTAGAGGGTGGAGGACTGCATGTGACAGCTGGTGGTCCAAGAGCAGGACTTGATCCCTTCATTCACATCTTGACTATCTTCCAGGCTTGTGCTAGACTCTGTGACTAAAGTTATAAATACTAGACGCTGTCTCCAAGGGCTTAACAGCTAGAATGGTGACAGACAAGTGAACATGAAGGCCCGAGCAGGTGACAGTACCTGGGGTGAGAGGCTCCAGAAGAGGGAGTGATTAGTCTTGGTACATGAATGAGGAGAGGTCCCCTGAGCCACTAGATGGACAGGAGCTGCCAGGTGGGTTGCTGGCTAAAGATTTCCAGCAGGGAAGCCTGGCCACATCCTTAGAACGTGTGACCCAAAGATATATGTAGAGAACTGTCAATAGCTACTTCTACTTGAGGCAGTGGGTGTAGTGTATCCAGAACACAGAACCTCTAGGGAGAGGAAGAAAGATGGAAGACACTGTTGAAAAGATTGCCAAAGCCCACCCTCAGGTGCTGAAGTACAGCAAGTGGGTATCTTTGCAAGAAACCCTGGGATCTAACATCTGGCACTTGCCAGACATTTAATCATGAGAAAGCTACATTAAGACTTGATAAAGGCCTTTTTTCTTGTTAAATGGGGATAGACAGTGAGAATGAAAGCCACTCAGTCATGTCTGACTCTTTGTGACCCCATGAACTATATAGTCCATGGAATTCTCCGGGTCAGGATCCTGGAGTGGATAGCTGTTTTTTCTCCAGGGCATCTTCCCAACCCAGGGATCGATCCCAGGTCTCCTGCATTGCAGGCGAATTTTTTACCAGCTGAGCCACCAGGGAAGCCCAAATGAGGATTGAAGTGGAACTTAAAACCTTAAATGAGATACCATAGGCTTTGCCTGGCATATCCTTTGAGTTCTATATAGGTACATGTTATACATGTTATAGAATAGCTAGTTATTCATTATGGAAATCCCTACTGAAGGATGTGGGGTATGTCCAAAGACAATGGAGAACCACCAAAGGCTGTTGGAAGAGGTGATGGCATAGTTATGTTCTTTTAAGAAGGATAATCCCATGTAATGGGGGGTTGAAATGAAGAGAGATGGGAGGCACGGAGGCTGGTGAAGAGACCACTGAAATAGTTTAGGAGTGAGATGTTGAGAGTATAGGCCAAGGACCTGGTAGGGAGGCTTGGAAAAGACTGAAGGACTTGAAAGAATTGTAAGAAGGAGACGGGGTTTGAGGCTGTCTTGGGATGACCAGGTACCATTTATAATTGAGGACTTATCTTCCAAAAAGTATGCGATGTGTGCTATCTTCCAAAAGTGCATATGACCCTAGATGTGGTCCTAGGACAGTGTGTTATATAGAGGTATGGGGTGTGCTCTGTACTGTTCCAGAAGGGAGAGATTATAGGAAGACAGCCTGCACTGAAAATAAATTTCTAACAGAGCTGTCAGAAGATTACATAGGCCATCTGGGTAGGTAATGACTGCCCCGTCCTTGGGGGTATTCAAGCAGAGTCTAGATAAAATTGAGAGGGTTTCTGTTGTCAGTGAGATTTTTGATGAGCTGATCTCTTAAGTACCTTCGCATTCTAGGTTTCTGAAATTCTGAGCCTCTTCCAGATTCTGAGATATTCAGCAGTTCCTAAAACGTTAGTCATAAAGACAGGGTCAGATTTAGGACCACACCACACAAAGAACATGAAACACAGTGCTTTTCTGTTGTCATGATTGATGTGCATTTGGATCCAGACTGTATCAGGTCATGCTTGGTGGCCTCATGGCCTTGGAGCCCAGGACGGGGTGCATGTACTCCATTTATGGGACCCCAGGTTCAGTGCATGTTGAAGGCCAACGCTGGGTATGTTGGGCTTCCATCTCCCTACTCCATTGTAGACTCAGGGCATCAAGCCTACTATCCATGAACAATTGTTTTGTTTAAAGGTGACACTAATAATAAGAAAGAACCGTGTTGACAGTCCTGGAATTTATGGGAGTTCTGCGGCTGGGCCCCCAGAGACCTGGCCAGCTTGACCCACCAATGTCCAAGGCTAGTTCTCTTACCCGCTGGATCCCGGCCTGCCTTGGGTGGGAGTGGGGTGGGGCAAGTGTGCAGCCCCGATAATGCATCTTACTGAATCAGACACCTGGCATCATCCTTCTTGGTATTTTTCTGATAGGTGAGGGTTTCCTTCACTTCTGTTTTGCTGGATCGCTGTTTCTTGAGGCTTGTGCTCTGGTATAGTTTTGTTGGGAAGGGAATTAGACCCAGGATCCCTGTAGCTCCCCATGTAGAACCCTGGGGTGTTGTTTCCATTGTCCCATTGGGGTATCAGGAAGGCTTCAGCTTCATGAGGAAGAAGACAAGCTCCTTTGAGAAAGCCTGGAATGGCCCTGCTTTGAATCTGCCCTGTGCACCTGGGTGCTCAGACAGAGCTGCAGCTGTCTCTTTATTCAGCCGGTGCTGTGAGGATAGCAGAGGGGGACTAGGGGCCGGAGGCTTTCCATGATGCTCAGCTTGGTTCGTGAACTGGATTCCAGGGTCGTAAACCTTGCATCCTGCCAGAGAACAAATCATTTCAGCAAGAAAGAGAATTCTGGCTTCCATTGTCTGATGACTGATTATGAAGTAGAGCCAAGAGGAAAAAAAAATCATTTTAAAAATATTGAAAGGCACCTCGCCAGGGCTCCCTCCGCTGGTGGAAATATCAATACAAGATTCATTTGAGGCACTGAGTCCCGTGGCATCATCCAGGGACGGGGACGATGCTGTCTGCATTTCAGGAGTGACGGCTACAGCTTGTTTCTCCCGCTGCCGCTGCCACTATTGAAGCTTCACAAGACAGACGGCTCGCTGGTGGCACTGGCAGTGGGTACGTGATGGTTCAACAAGGGGGACAGTGGTTCCCTGGTGGCTGGAGTCCCAAGCCTGTGGAAGGAGGATTTGGGGAACGCCCTGTTCCCTGATTTGGCAGGGGGCGAACGGAGAACTTCAGTCATGTCTTTATCTGAAAATGCACTTCTCTTTGGGCTGCTCCCCCGCCTGCCCAGTGACTTTGCTGCCCCAGCTTCAGGGACTTCTCCGCTCCCCTCCACCCAGTGCTCCCTGCTCCAAGCTGAATAGCCAGACCCTCCCCTCTAGCCCTCCCGCTGTGCCCCCTGAACAGAGTCTTCTGGCTTCTCTTTCTTCAGCTCCACTGTTTGCTTTTTATTTCCATTTGTTGTTTTATAATCTCTTCTTTGAACTCTCATCTCTCTTCCTAGCTTTCTTTTCCCTTAGAGAGACCGTGTTATCTGTAAATTCTTTGAGGTTGGGGAGAATATTTGTTTGAACTCTTCATCTTTCTCTCTTTTTCTCTCCCTGAGAGATAATTCATTATGATGGATTTTACGTTTTCTTTATCTGCTCTTTCTGATGTTCCTTTCTTTCCCCATGCCTGATCCTCCCTCCCTCCATCCATTTTGGGAGAAAGTCTGCTCATATATTCATTATTTGCTTCCTTTCTGGTTGTTACCCATCTCTGAGGACTGCTAGCTCCTTGTTAAAGGAAGCACAGGGGGATTTGGGACTGGGGGTGAGAGGAGGAGGGGCAGTCCTGGACCTCCATCTGATTCGGTGATGCTCTCATGGAGTCTGCAATTCACTCTGTCCTGGGTATGTGCCTGTTCATAATTTTCAGGATTCCAAATGTGAAGGGTCTTTCCTGAAAATCACCTCAAGATCCACATTATCCTCATGAGGACTTGGGGAGGTCTGCCCTCAGCTCCTTTACTTCGCCTCATTTTGGGGGTATCTCTCCTGGCTGGGGCCTGACTGAAGACCACCACATGGCCATGTGCTTGCTCCATCCTCTGCTCTGTCTAGGGGCTGACCTGACCTCTTTTGGGACATCACTCACTTCTTCCATGGACTCTCTGCCACACTAATCTGGGGACACTTGTGTTCTGGCTCATTAGCATTTGTCTCCCCACTCAGATGTCACCCCCAAACAGGTATGCTCTGATCATTGTGGATTGGAGTCTTTGGGGGTAAAGTTGTTGTTTTGGGGAAATTCAGGATTAAAATGGGAGCACATTAAGGGTGACAGTAGAGTATATTGCCTCTGGCCTTCAGGAAGACCAGTAAATTTCTCGTCTCTGCTTCCCACAGTGTTGGGTTGTGGCTAGCATTTTGGAAATCTTCCTTAACAGACCAGGAGCTAGGTCCCAGAGGGCTCTGTGTAGCCCCTGATGAGGGCTTGTTCTGGGCAGTGGGTCAGGGTAGAGAGGAGGGGACTGATGAGGAGAAATGATGAGATGAATGCTCCCACAACAACAAGGTACCCAATTCTTTTAAAGCCCAGAGTCTATCAGCAGCCACCTCTATCCTTTGCCTCTGGATTGCCACTTATCAAGCAAGATGATGTCCAATCCCCAAGGTGCACTTGGCCAAGCCAGAAGGCAGGTCGAACTAAGGGCTACCCAATGTCAGGCAGCTCCTGGTCTGACTCAGGATAGCATCAGGTACAAAGCAGTGACCCCAGTGTGTCCTACTTCTCTGTCCTAATGGGGCTTGAACCCTCTCCACATCACCCTACCTCTGCCCATCTAGCCCATTCTCTATGACAGAGCTTCCTTTCTGCCCAGCTCTGAATCCTGGCTGTGATTTCTCTGTCCTAACATCTCCTCACAGATGTAGTAGACATGTTTGTTTCTTGCCAGTTTTCCTTTTTCAAGACCTGGGATGGCCCCTGGGTAAAGTGCCAGGTCCCCTAAGGACAATTTCCTAGTGACAAACTACTGGTGGTTGGTGGGCTGAGTGTCATCTCATTTTATCATCTTCTGCTCAATCTGTATTTATTGAGTTCCTGGTAGCTGCCAGTCATGGGCTCTGATGCTAGGGAAATGCCAGGGGACAAAAGGAGACATAGCTTTGCCCTCTCTCCAGTCTGGTGGCTGGTCCTTACCCCATCCAGTAGACATTTCCAGTGATGCCCTGAATTCTGTGATTTGGGGGGACGGGGTGTTACAGGAGAAACACAGCAATGGTTTCAGCTTGGCTTGCAAGCAGCAGCAAGAAAGGCTTCCAGACAGAGTAACATCTAACTAAGCTGAGGCCTGAAGCAGAATCAAGGTAAGGAGTGGAAAAGGGATGGGGCTTCTTGCAGGGGGAGGAGCAGATGTGAATTCCCTGAGGCACGAGAAAGGTGAATGCTGCCATCAAAGAACTGGGGGCTCTTCAGAGGGGGGTGAAGCAGGAGAGGGCAGGGGTCAAATTACTCAGACACACATACCTGCAGTTATGTGTTTGGACTGTGCTCTGAGGGTAGTGGGAAGGTTTGCATTTTGTGAGATCAGTGCACAGTGTGAGGATGCTGAGGACCAGCTGAGTCTGGAGCCTGGAGCATTGCTGCACCTCTGCTCTCTACCTCTTTCACCCTGGCCACAAGGCCCCAGAATTATGTGGGTGCCTTGGGGATCTTCTACTTTACAGGCAAGTCTGAAGTCAGCTCTGTCCCTCCATTCAGTTCTGAACCTTGAAAGTATCTTCTCCTTTAACAGTGGCAAAGAGCAGGTGAGGCCGAGCCTAGAACATAGCATCTGAAGACCACATGTGCAGCAGGAAGAGGTAGAGATACTAGGGGCCATAATTGTCCCAGACAGTGCCCCAGGAGCTCTGCAAAATCCCCTTCTCATCCTCAGAAATACTTTTTGAACAAAACCTCAATTTCCACTAAGTTCAAGCTGAGGCCTGGGAAGGGATATGGCTACTGAGAATTACTATGGATTTGCAGGACTGTCCAGACCTGCTGTGCTGCCAGTACCCCCATGGGAGCTCCTGCATCTTCCCCAGGTCCCTGAGTTGGTCTCAGCCTGCGCTTGAGCTGCAGGGCTCCACGGATTGGCAACTTGGGCAGGTGTCTCCATCCCAGAGCCAGCCCTGTGATTCCTGCTTACACAGTCAGAATCCTGAAATTTGAAAATAGATCACAAATAGACACATGGGTGACCTAAATCCTAGTGGAGTGGGGCACCCTGGAGGATGATGGAACTTATTTATTTATATTTATTTATATCCTACCTCATTCCAAAAAAGGATTAGTTGCTGTTTACAGAAATACTTAATATACAACTGGAGGTTTTTTTTTTCCTTTTTTCCGCTAATCAAGAAATTGGGGAAATCAGAGCAAAGAGAAAAATTAGGGCAGGGATGTAAGTTGAAGACAGTGGAAAGATGAATTTATAAAGTACATATACTCACTCCCCCTCCCATCCTACATTCTCTAGCCCAGTTCTGTTTCTCAAGTGAATCTTGTAAAACAGCCAAAGCCCTCCAGGCTCCTGTGGTTGGTGCTCAGCAACTCATCTGCTAAGAATGTGATCAGTTGCTAGAGGTCAACTCCAATGTTCCTGATGTGCTTGGGAGCCTCCTACTGGTCACAGTGAAGAAGGGAGCAACTCCTGGATAAGGTGCTGGGCTTCCTAAGGCAAAGATAAATCAGGTGCCCCAGAAGATGAGCCTCCCCAGATACTCACGACTGAAGAAATCTTACCATGGTTGATTGCTGTGTAGAAACAAATCGCATTTCCTTTCAATAGAGAATAAATTCATGTGATCAGTCAACAAGTCCTTACTGACCTTACTCTGGTCCAGGCACTGTGTTCACTGCTGGAGAGGGGATATCAGGAGTTAGACCATAGAAAGGACACATAGCAAGTGAAGATCTTAGTGATTGTTCAGAAGGGAATGGATGGGCTTCTGATGGAAATGGGCAGTGCTGTTGGTAGGACTGTGTTCTGCAGAGTTCTTTCTGAGGAGGCACCACACAAACTGAAACCTGCACGTTGAGAGGGAGAATGCCACATAAAGAACTGGGGGAGCCACATGGCAGGCAGAGGAGAGGAAGGGTTAAAGGCATCAAGGTGAGACAAACCTTAGATAATTCCAGGGACTGAGGGAAGATAGTGCCACTTTCATGAACTCTGACTCCCCAGTTCCTGTCTCTACCCTGGGGCTCCCAGGGCCTCAACCTGAGAGCCTGACTCTGGCACTAAGTCCTGGTGAGTGTCTGTGCTCTCCTGGAAGCCGGAGAGGCTCAGGAAGTTTTAAGGGTTTCGGCTCTTAAAGTAGAAAGAGTTTATCAGTGCTGGGTGGATGTTGGGTAGGGCAGCTAGGTATCAGTGGAGGACTTCATCTTCTCTGGTCAGGCTTGACTTTACCTGATGAGAAAGGGGAGGAGCTGGAATAGGAGCCTGCCTGGCTGAGGGGGAATTTGAGGATTTGGGGGTAATGATCAGAGCATAGCACCAAGGACAGGAAACCAAGCATCCTCTAAGAGTTGTCCTCATCTTCAGGGAGCATGCGGTTCCTCTAGGAAGTATCTGTGGCTAGTAATTTGCAACTCAAATTCTCCCTGAGGATGGCATGGTGAAGAAGTGCATGCAGGGGCCACTAGTCATTGCCTCAGCTTACCCATGACAGAGGGCATCTGGTCCTCAAGACAGCGGATGGGGTGTGGAGGCAAACTCAGCATTATTTTTAGGACCTGGAGGAAAGTGACCTTGCCTGTCTCCCCATCATCAGTGAAATCTGATCATGGGCATTACATGGTACAGAAGGACCCAGATCAGACATACCCCACTTTCATTTTATCAGATATTGGCTTTAAGAGGCACCAAGAGGGATGTTGAGAGAATGTGGAAGTTATATATAGAGGCCACCTTGGGTAGAACCTACTGCAGGGCAAGCAGATTCTGAAGATTTTCCACTGAGTGGTTATCCTTCTGAGCTTCTGTGTCACTACAGATACTCCTGAGTTGACTGTGACAGTGGGAAATAGGGGCAAGAGCTTGGTTGTTGGGGTGATGTCACCGAATTGCCCATGCTTTTGTGGATACATCTGTTCTTTGGTTTTCTATCCAGAGGGCAGGGGCCAATGGGCAAACTCGGGAGCCTGGCAACAAAATCTGGCCTGGTAGTAACTTGCAGATTTTCAGAAAAACATTCCATTTAGATTCAGTTTTTCTTCATGAAAATAAGGAGCTAAGATAATAATCTACCAATTCAAGCCAAGCTGTACAAACCCCTGGGTTAAGCCCTGGGGTTTCAGCCCTTGCAGGAATAGCTATGAGGTAAGAGAGGTCACAAGTCTGTTAGTTTCCTTGCATTGACCAAGACCATGTCTCCAGCAGGGAGGATAAGCTGGTCACAGGCAAGGTTTTCCAGTTGCTTCCAGGCCTCCTTCCTGACTTGGCCAGCATACGTCCCTGTCTAGCAGTGCACTGAGCACCTGCCGCTTCTGGCCAGATTCACTGCACCCTCTGTCCCTGACCATATTCTGTAAGGAAACTCTCCCCCTGCACAGAGAAGGAGGAAACCAAGAAAGTTTAAAAAAAAGGAAAAAAAGACCGGCAAGCTTCTAGGCATCAATACTTTCTTATTTTTTTCAGTCATTCATCAACTCTTAATTGGTGTCTACTGTGTGTCAGACACTCTGCTAAGGGGTAATTAAAAGACAAAATAACTTCTTTTTCTTCCATGAAGTTTATAGCCTTCTGAGGGTGACCGATGAGTAAGCAGATACTTAAGATGTAATAAGTATTTTGCAGGAAATAGGAGATGAAAGCAGAGAGCATAACTAGGAGCCAGCAGTGGGGAGTGAATTTGGACTGGGTTCTGTGAGCTGCAGGGACATTTCCCAGGACCAGGAACAGAAGTTTCAGCATAGGAAGAATGGGGAATGCCTGGCACCATGAACCACTGGATGATGGGCATAACAGGACAGAGCATCAGAGAAGGAGGGGACAGTAGACACACTTATTGAGACTGGCCGAGGGATGGTCTGGCCTGGGAGACGGTGGAGGGCCGGCACACTTGGCTGGACATATGCCTGGCCCCATCCATGGTTTGGAAAAATGGGTAGCCCTGGGTGTAAGTAGTGGTAGGTGTCACTAAAGCTGGGCAGGTTCTGGGAAGTGAAATAGAATTGGTTGGGAAAGAGATGTTCATGACTTCAACTTTCAGTGATTCTACCTCAAGATTCAAAATAGGACTGTAATTCCTGTAGAAGACATGAGTGGAGGGAGGGAGATCTGGAGACTGGAGACTAGCACGGACAAGCCAGGAGCTGCTCCTGTGGTAGCCTTACCCATGGACCCTTTCATGAATGGGATCCAAGTAGACACCAGAACTGTGACTCACAGGGCAATGCACACTTCGTGGCCAAGGCAACTGTGGGCTGAGTCTTCCTACCAAGGTCAGCATGTTCATATGCGGGGATAGGTAGGCTGGGAGTGAGGATGAGAGCACCAGCAGGTCCAGTGGGGGCTGGAAGTGGTCAGAGCAGGGGAAGGAGCAGTCACATTGACCAGGTCCTCCTCCTCGCCAGGCACAGTCTGTCCTGGATGCTGTATGTCTATGATCTCACTACAGCGTTCTATGAATGGGAATGGTCTTTTCATCCCCCAAGGAGGACAGTGAGTCTCCAAGAGAGAGTCTAAGTCACTTGCTAGTATTCTGGTTATCCTTGGTAGGTGTTGTGCTCCAGGCAGGCCTGTATGACCCCGATGGCACATGGCTGACCAGAGCTGAAAGTTAGAGTCTTCCCGTAGAAGGGGGACTCAGTACCCGAGTCCTGGACCACAGTAGGAAACCCAGCCCCCGCTCTGCCCCTCACATGGGCTGTGGGGTTGGCTGGTTGTGACCCCCAGGCAAGCTGGCCAGAGACTTCATTCTCTCATGGCTGCTTTATTTCCAGGTTGAAACCTTCTTCCTCCCACTGCCCCTCCTCAACCGCCCTGCCCTTTGCAGCCTGGGCCTTGGGAGGCCTTAGTGACAGCCAGCGCTCACAGCAGGTTCATTGCCCTCTGCACAAATCCCCTTCATGTCAGCCGGGTCCTGGTGGGGGGGTGGGCGTGCTAATCTAATCGGCCCGTTCCCCCTCTGTAATTACTGTAATCTATAACAATAATTACAGTCCATTTTATTTTAGTGCCACTCATCTAAATGTGGATGTGCACTGCTGAGACTGCCAATAGAAATAAGCCCCTGGGTGAGATGGCAGGGTGGGGAGGGCTGTGGGGAGGACTGCTGCCTCACAGCCTGCGGCCATTGCTTTTGCAAGCCCATTACTGCCCCTGTGTGGCCCCTCCCCGGACGCCCCCACTTGCCCCTGGAGTCCAGCGTGTCTGCTGGTGGGTGGGCCATTGAGCTTTTGGGAAAAGGCAAGATTGTCAGGTCAATCCTAGGTGGACTGACTCCCCGGGGGAGGGGGTCATCTTGGACACGGGGGCTGGAGTGACCACCAGCTACAGTGCCCGGGAAGTGGCGGCTGCATTCTCTTTGCAGAACTTTTCCAGGATGGGCATGACAGCCCCTACACTGAGTTTCTCGAGTGCCTAATGTGATGTTTGGCACATGGTTGGTGCCTAATGAATCTTTGGCAAATGATGCAAAAGCAGTATTAAAAATAAATATTGTGTCATTTAGGCTGGCTGTTGATCTAAGCAGCTTTCTATCTGCGAGTTGGGACTCACTGCCTCTGTAATCTGAAAAAGATGATTGCTTGGGGGAATAATTTATGAAAAAGGAATTTCATTTTGCATAGCATTAGGAATGTAGTTGGGCTAGAGATTTTATGTGTGTGTGTGTGTGTGGTGTAAATGTGGTGTGTGGCATGTGTATGTGTACCCTTGTTTGATGTACTTTTGTGGCCATTTTTCCTTTTTCTTCTATTGAAGGGGCTCTTATCTATCTTCAGACTTACCCTAAGTCAGACACATTTCCTGATTTGATTCCAAGGTTTAGTAGTCTGAAGGGTGAGTGTGGTTGTGGCAGTAGAAACTTGGATACAAACCATTTATTACTTGGGCTTTGTCATAACTTTCAGTGGGGTTTGTTTGCTGAAGCACCAGACCCCAGGAACACAGAGAAGAAAAATCGCCATCCCTGTCTCTAGGGACTGGTGGAGAGGATTCCTTTCAGCCCACAAGCCTCAGACTCTGGAGGTCATGCTTCTGTCAATATGTAAAAATGGCTGAGTTTTTAATCCGTATTATGATGGAGACCCCAAACCTCCCCTGGATATCTCAGGGATGCTTTCTTCCTCCCAGTCAGCATCTTTCTCATCACTTTGCTACCTCCAAGAAATTGATCTCCTCATCATTTCATCTGAGTTTCTGAGATTCTGGCTCTGAGTCCTTTGTGTTGCTCTGAACCACTGCAGTTCCCAACACTTTTCCTTTGATTTACAAAAGTGACCCCAAGACAAGGCTGTTGCAGTGGCAGAGTTTCAGTGATGGATTGGGGATCCCCAGAGACCAGCGTAAGGCATCCCTTATCTGAGTTTTTAGCCTCTGAGTTTATTTCTCATTCATATAAAATCCACAGAAGTGTGTGTATGTGTGTGTTTGTGTGTGTCTGCTTCTCCTAGTCGTGTATTGTGCTCCACGCTGAGTGACTGGTTCCAAAGCAGTGCTGGGGAGACAACCCCATCTGCAGAGGAGAGCATGGGAGGCTCCTTGGAGAATCACTGCCAGGCTTAGAAGTGTCACTTGTCACATCTCATTGAGCAGCACTCTGTCACACAGCCAGACTGGAATGAAAAGAAGGCTGAAGATACAGCTTAGCCGTGGGCTGTGGGAGAAAAGAAAGGAAGCCCATTGCCAACTCAGTGCCCTGCCTCAGTTAGCCCACAGTGTTGCATCTTTCGGCCCTCACATGGAACATACACACACCCATCCTCAAAGCAGACAACTCCTAAATCTGGTGAAGCCTCTGAATCTGCTCCAAAGGCCATGAATTCTGGATTCTATTGGCTTATGATGAGATTCCTTGTGGTCCTGTGATTTGGGAGCTGAAACACCAGTGTCTCTGGTTGGCTGCTGCGCTCTCCCCAAACCACATGCACAGTCCTAGAACTGGGATAGGATAAGTGCAGGGAACACTCCTCCTCAGGAGAAAGAAGGGCGAAAGACGACAGTCGTTCAAAGTGACGCTGAGTTCCTAGAAAGCCCTCGTCACCTCCTCTTCCCTGCAGCGGACGGTGTTCTCTGAGCAGAGCCTGGTTCTACTCTCTGGGGGTAACTTCCTTGACCCATGTCCTCCACAACTTCTGATTCCTTCTCTAGAGGTTGTTCTTTATCCATCAGCCCTTGTGTTGCGTCTGAGGGGGTTGCTGTGGAGTATGCACACAGGTTTATAGGCTTGAGAACTGGCTTATATAGTCAAAGCTCTTGCCTGATATATGTTTATACACATAGTAGTATATAAGCACGAACCCAGCTATTGAGATGAGAATCAAAAATTATTTCATTTAGGAGTTGATACGCTTTTAACATCTTGAACTGGAAGATTCCTGGTCAGACAATAAACCCTCCAAAATAAATTCTTCCAAGAGAAGGTCCATGTTTTTTTGACCTTCCAAAAATTTATGTTATTATCTTTGTTAATTGTCCCCCAGATATTATTTCATCTGTAGCTGATTTTACTGAAGATTTGACACGATGTAAGTCAGTGTATTCCATCCCCACACAGAAAGCCACAGAGAAATTTAACACTGCATGTTCACATTCTTAAAAAGCCCTTGGCTCCCTTGATGCCAGGGGTGTCCGTGACCTCAAGTAGCTCCTTCTATACATACACACACACTTTCTCTGTCTCTCTCTATGCCTCTGTGGTTTCCTAGGTGCATCCTGGTATGTCTGTCGTTTCTCAAAGAATACAGTTCTCTGCGTGCTCTTAGGGGGTTATATTTTGGCTCAAACAAGTGTCTGGTGACGATGCCTTTATATTTTTTTCAGAGTAAAATTATTCTGGCCCTGCTCGATGACAGGGAACATTGGATCAGTCCCTGACAGCCCATTTGCCCGTGCTCTGAAGCAGATTCACGGCAGTCTTCTAGGGTGATTCCTGATCCTACTGGCAGTAATTCTCAGCTCACCTCATGACACAGGTGGAATGCATTCCTATCAGGGTCCATGGATTCTACAAAAGAATGTCACCTCTCCCTGGCTGTATTTCCTGCTAAGTCTCAGAGGTCCCTATTTAACTGGCGAACAGAAAACTGCATCCCTGGAGATTGTTGGGCAGAACCGGGCAGTACTGGGCAGTCCCAAGCTCACTGTGGCTCTTTCTGTCCATAATTCAGCTGCAAGAAACCCAAACCAGTGAGGGTTACATGAAGGACACGAGGCCTCACCTCTCTTCTTGATGTTTTATAATACATTATAAAGTCAGTCTACCTGTCTAAAGGTGACATCTTGAAGCACACAGTCCTCCCAGCACCCTCAGCAGAATTACTTTGGGTGCTTTGCACTTTGCTACCTAAGAAACAGAGTCTGGGAAGCTTCTAGCTGCATTCGTTGTAAGGATGCTGCTAATGATGTTGTTGGTCACTTTGTTTTACACAGGCGGGGTTTATGATCCCCCAGGAGAGTCTTTTCTGATTATAATGCCAAGGATGTTTGTAACCCCAGAGAGCACTTTGTATGCATGTGTCTTCTGGAGGTGAGGCATTTGGTGACAGCGTTTGCCTGGTCCTGCTAATTCCTAGGAGGCTGACAGCAAAAGAGAAGATCACTTGTTGGAGATGCAGAGAACATCCTTGATTTCTAGTTAGGTTCTGGCTCCAGGTTATTTTCACCATTATTTTTTTTCCTTTCTTCTTTTGATTTTATATTAGTGTACACTAATTTATTGCAATGCATTTCTTTAAGGTGCCCCAAATCCCTCATGGAAAAAGGATTGCACATGTACACACAAGCACACTGATGTGTATGTGAGTCTTTTCTAGAGTAGGTCTTGAAGCCAATGCAATCTGTTATCCCTGACCTCCCGGACTCCACCTCAGTTGCTCTGGCCTCCTTTCTGCTCCTTTTGTCTACCGGACACACACCTATTCCAGGATCTTTGGATTTGCTCTTCTTTCAGCCTGGAATGCTCTTCTCTCTGACATTCATTTGACTTGTTTCCTCAAATCCTTCAGGTTTTCACTTAAATATCTCCTATTCAGTGAGGCTTTTTAGGGTCCATTTACTTAAAATTTTAAGGTTTGAGTATTCCTTATCTCTCTTCCTATATAAATATTTGTATTAGTCCACTAAGGCTCCCCATATATATATATATGAATTGGCTTGCAGATTATGGAGACTGACAAGTTCCAAGATCTACAGGGCGAGTGGCCAGTGGGAAGCCCAGAAGAGCTGGTGGTGTGGTTCCAGTCCAAAGGCTGACTGGCTAAGACCCAGGAAGAGCCAATGTTTTATTTTGATCTTGAATGCATGATAAAGCTGACATCCCAGTCTGAAGGCAGTTAGCAGGAGGACTTCTCTTTTACTTGAGGAGGGTTGGGTTAGTCTTTTTCTTTCATTCAGGCCTTCAATTAATTGGGTGAGGCCCACCCTCACTGAAGAAGGCACTTTGTTTTACTCAGTCTCTAGACTTAAATGTGAACCTCATCCAAAAACACCCCCACAGAAACACCCAGAATAACATTTGACCAAATATCTGGTCAACCTCATGACTCAGTCAAGTTGACACATAAAATCAACTGTCATGTTATATCGCACTTTCTTTCCTTTGACTTGTTTTGCTTTTTGTCTGTCTCTTTCCACTAGATTTTGACATACAGAAAAGCTGTGATTTGTGCTTGTTTTGTTTACTTCTGGGTCCCCAAGGTTTAGCAAAGGACCTGGTGTGCTCAATCAACATGTGTCGAATGAATGAAGAAATTCTGTCTTCAAGCTGTCAATGGACAATAATGCTGTCCATCCCATAGACTTTGTGAAAGACATTGATTGTCAATAATTCAGTCATTCCCTTGATATGCTATCTTATGATATAGATTCAGACTGCTCTGTGTGTGTGTGTATGGTTCTGGTTTGAAGAGTAATTGTCAAGTGTCAGTATTAATATTGCTGCTGTCATTATCATTTTGTACTAACTGTTGTGGCTCCCAGACCTGGCTGACTTTTCAACTTAGGAACATCATGAAATTCTTAAAAGAATATTAATTTGGATTCATTGTAATTAAAAACTTATTTGGGCCTTGAGGAAGATTAATTTTGAGATAAAAGACTAACAAAAAGAGGTCAAATCAATGCTAAACTGTTGAGAATCCCTTGCCTGTTTAATAACTAACAAAGTCTGAAAGACCTTGTCAGGGCTTAGTGATTAAGATCAGGGCTTCTGAGGCCAGATATTTTGGGGTTCAAATCCAAGGCCAACCAGTTACTGTGTGAAAACTACTTTGAACTACTTTTTGAACTAGTTTTTAATGTGCAGTAGATGAAATAATAAAAATACTTTGAACTAGTTTTTAATGCACAATAAATCTGTTTTTTTGCTGGAAAATGGAGAAAATGGTATTTACTTCACAGACTTATTAAATAACTCCTTTGTGTAAAATGCCTACTACAAGGTCAGGCATGTAGTAGGTGTTCATTAAATACAGGTTTTACTCCAGAGGCTTAAAGGACTGAGTCAGCATTTCCTGAGTCAAACCCTCAGGCTAGAAATTGAAACACAGAAACCCACCTATTAACTGTGTCACACGGTTTTCACATCTGAACTTGTGTTTATACTAGTCGAGCACCATTCTATGATAGTTTCTGTCCTCAATTTTACAAAATCTGTGCCACAATTTACAAAAGCAAAGATTCCTCATTTGTCAGAGACACAATATGAAAACATAGCACTATGTATTTCAGAGGACAAAGAATTAATTTCTGGTGGTGCCAGAAGTACTTGCGTGGCACAGAAGAAGCATAAAGAGGTGTCTTAATATTTGAAGGGAAATGTTCTTTTCCAAATGATATTATGACTTGGGAATGCAGGAAAATTAACTTTAGTTTCTTTCTAGCAGAGGAAAAATTATCCTTGATTTGATATTGATTTTTAAAAATTAGACTCTGCTGCCTTCACATTCAATCTGAGAACAGAGATTCAAATGTTAGGCTTTTAATCCTGGGAGCACCCAAATTTTCATCTTCCCTTCTGGTTGGGGAGCCAGAAAGAGTCTCCTGCAGGTGATACTAGTGGTAAAGAACCTGCTTGCCAAAGCAGGAGATGTGAGACGTGAGTTCCATCCCTGGGTTGGGAAGATCCCCTGGAGGAGGAAATGGAAACCCACTCCAGTATTCTTGCCTAAAGAATCCCATGGACAGAGGGGCCTGGTGGGCTACAGAGTCAGACATGACTGAAGAAACTTTGCATGCACGCATGCTGCTATGCAAGGATCAGAGGACATACTTCTTGTGATACAGAGAAACATTCATTTCCATTTCCGTCTGGGTTTCTAAGCACTCTTGTGTCTGTCATGGAAGGGCCAAGCAGGGCATCTATGTCTCTGGATAAGACCACATGCTCTGGAAATCATAATAGTAACCCATCTTTATTAAGCAATTAACTACATGCCAGAAATTATTTGAAGCACTTTACATCTGATAACTAGTTTAATCCTCATACTTCTGTGACTTAAGAACTGATCCTGGCCTCCAGTTTCTTAAAAAGAGGCATAAGGAGATATATAACTCAGCCAGAATCACATAGTTTAGAAGGGGTGGAAGTAGGACCTGATCTAGAGGGCTTGCCTCCAGACTGGGTATTAGGGATGTTGGCTCATGAGTATCATTGATGTAAAGCTCATCTCACATCGGGCTTGTTGAGTGCCACATTTTAAGTATCATCTCTCCTTGGGTTTCTCTCATGGCTCAGATGGTAAAGAATCTGCCTGCAATGCAGAGGATCTGGATTCGATCTCTGGGTTGGGAAGATCCCCTGGAGAAGGGAATGACTGCGCACCCCAGTATTCTTGCCTGTAGGATTCCATAGACAGAGGAGCCTGCTGGGGTAATCCATGGGGTCATGAAGAGTTGGATATGTCTGGGTGACTAACACTTTTATTCCATCCTGGCAGCTACCCTCTAGAAAGGATTATGGTCCACATTTTCCCAGTGTGGGAACTGAGGTTGATTGAGGTTGAACAATGTGCCCAAGGTCACATGAATAGTAGTTGGGAGAGACAGGACCTTAGCCCGGTGGTGGAGTGTGAGAAGCAGGCTCTCATCCTCTCTGTAACCCCATCTCTCACTGGTTCTCCTCCTTCCAGCCCTCCCATGACCTCCTCAAAGCACACGTTGGTTTGTGAGTCTGTGGGGATCTGTTGGCCATTGAAGTTCCCAGAACCCCAACTGCTAGTGGCCTTGGCTTTTTGTTCATTTGGGCTAGAGTGCCTATGGGAGCAAAGCAATTCATGGACAGAGGTCTAGCGGACCCTCTTTTCCCATATAGAAGACTGACTTTGAAATCCTCAGGCTGGGTATAAATGAGGGGCTGGCAGTGTCCTCTCACCTCTGTGCAGTGACACAAAGTAGAGCTGCTGTACGACTCGTGTTTCATCCAGTCCTGACCTCGGACCTCCTGAATTGTGACAAATGATGCCATCGGGACTCATGCCTGTGGCAAGTGGATAAATTGAGACTCTGTCCACAGCTTCCCCCTGCCCTTGTCAGCTCTCCTTTCTTGGTCCCCCACAGGCATCTCTCCATCAGCCCCAGACTCTAGCCAACCAGGTCCCAATGCAAAGGACCTGAACTCAGTGGCACTGCGGAAGCCACCCACCTTTTCTGCATTTCACTTGCCCTGTTTCTCATTCCATCTTCATCTCGGCAGCTGACTTAGCAATGTCTGTTGTGTGAGATTAGCTGCTATTACTGACTGCTCGCTCAGGGGCAAAATGATAGGAGAACATGCCTGGAAGGGGCAGTTAGGACCTCTTTAGACTATGTAATTAACCTCATCACATTTCTGCTTGTAGAGTGTATAACGTTGTCAAATGCTGTCCGATCTTTCTGGTATTTGACATGTTTTAATTAAAACAGAGAAGCAGGGACTGCACAGGGGGAGGAGCTGCTGAGGCTGTGTTTCTTTTTGGATTTGCCAAGGAGTTTATCGTCCTGTCAGGCTCCCTCCTTCTGAAACATCTGGGAGTTGGTGTCTTGCAGGAGCATGGGCCTGGCATAGAGTGTGTGCACAGACACGCACACAGAACATGCGTGCTACGTCATTTCAGTTGTGTCCAACTCTTTGCAATGCTATGGACCGTAGCCCACCAGGCCCCTCTGTCCATGGGATTCTCCGGGCAAGAATACTGGAGTGGGGTGCTGTGCCCTCCTCCAGGGGATCTTCCCAACCCAGGGAATGAACCTGCATCTCTTACATCTCCTACGTTGCAGGCAGGTTCTTTACCCTTAGCGCCACCTGGGAAGACCTGCTTAGGAAGCAATGCTTGAGTCAAATTGCAGTGCTGAAACTCTGGCAGGAAAACTAAGGCTGCGCCCACTGGAGAGCAGAGATATCCTGTCCCCAAGGCAGGGTTTAGATTTCTCCGGCAGAGGAAAGCAGGGAAACAAAAAGCGAGTCTTGTTTCCGTTTGGTGTGTTTTGCCTGCTTGCCTGAAGGCCTTCATAGAGCGACACCAGCAAATGAAACAAGGCATCCCCGGGCCAGGGCCTTTCGAGGTGCATGCTCTGCCACCCAACTTTCCTCCAACAGCAGCTCAGTTACATGAACAGCAGGCAGAAAGAGATGTATTGTACTTCTCTGAAAATATTTTGAAGAATGACAACATAAAAATATTTCTGTTTAAATAGGCAGTTCCCTCATAGGCTTCCTAGGTGCTTTTTCTCTCCTTTGCATCCCTTTAAATATTGTTATTTCTTGGGGATGTTGTACTGCTTCACACTCTTCCCAGTTGGTCACGGCCCAGCTTTGAGGAACTTCCCCGTTCTTCATCTACAGCTCTGCAGTCTTTTTGAATTTCATTACTGAGGTCTTTTTTTTCTGCTGGGGATTTTTGGTTTCTTATTGACAGTTAAAATCCTGAACATCAGCCTCACACACGTGGCCTACTTGTCCCCTTGCTCTGAAATGGTCTCTTATGGGTCCTTCCCATCCACTGGAAAGTGAGCTTCCTGAGGTCAGAAACTGCATCTTCTGTGTTCATAGCAGTATCCCAAGGGCCTGTAAGTGGCAAGTGGAGAAGAGAGGCACAATACTTCTTTTTTTAAAATGAATTTTTATTGGACGATAGTAGCTTTTACAATGCTGTATTAGTTTCTGTTGTACAGCAAAATTAATCAGCTATAAGTATACATAAATCCCCTCCCTTTTTGGTTTTCTTTCTCATTCAAGTCACCATGTTGTATTAACTAGAGTTCTTGAGAGGCACACTATATTTTTTATGTATTTACGGTTCTTGACAAGCTGGCCCTGGAGGAATTTTGCTGGCTGTCACCCGCTGCCCTCTCATCTTGGCTCCCCTTGCTGGCTGCATCGTTCCTCCTTGAGCCAGCTGATCATCACTGCATCCCTTGATACCCTGCTCCCCTGTCTATGGGCCCCACTAGGTTTCCCTCCTGCCTCATAGGATGGAAAGGTGTGTTGAGTGTGGGCTCATCCGGTGAGCCTGGGATCTCGGCTGATCCCACGCCCCCAGGGACCCTTCTCCCAGGGCTGGTGCTCCCCCTGCACCCTGGAAACCTATGGCGATTGCTTGTCTGTGTGGGAGGGTCCAAGGGTGACAGCCTGAGTTGTGACTCTCGGTAGAAGCCTTTCCATCTGGGGGTCTGACCTCTAGGAGTGGTCTCACTCCTGGCACTTCCTTTCAGCCCCTCGGTGCTCTGAGTCACACCCATGCTCTGCATAGGTGGCCTTAGCTCTGCCCTGGCCAGGATCCCAACACTGTCTTTTTTTTTTTTT
>ML662447.1:4441464-4647009 GCA_007570785.1 Antilocapra americana | reverse complement strand
TATCATCCCACCCTTACCCTCGTCCACAAAGTCCACGAGTCTATTCTGTACATCTGCATTCCTTTTGTTGTCTCCCATGTTGGGTTCTCGTTACCGTCTTTCTAAATTCCATATATATGCGTTAATATACTGTATTGTTGCTTTTGCTTCTGGCTTACTTCACTCTGGATAATGGGCTCCAGTTTCGTCCATCTGAGTAGAATTGCTTCAAATGAATTTTTTTTTAATGCTGAGTAATATTCCATTGTGTATATGTACCTAGATGCCCACCAACACTGTCTTATAAAGGTGTATTTTCTAATTTCCTCATGAAGGAGGGGCATTTCTTATTTATTTACTAACCTTTTGTATTTTATCTTCTATCACTTCTCTGTTCCATGCTCTTTGTTGAGGAAATCATTAAATTGACCTAAGACTTACTTTTCTTACTTATAAAAGCAGGATTGCTTTGAGGATTAATTTTATTTCATAGACAAATGTTAAATGCTCATTCTTGGGGCTATGGTATCCAGATCTGCTGGCTAACCTTCTGTAGCTTCTCTCAGAGCAGCGGAGGCCTTACCTACTGTCTCCTCCAACATGCAAGGCCCAGGGGTACTGAGTGATCCTCCAGGATCATGGAGAGGGTTAGGGCCAGGGTTGGCATGCACACCCGGAGCTCTCAGCCCGCAGCATCTAACTGGCCACCTCGCTAATGACACCACTAACAGAAAGTATTTGTCAGTTTTCCTGATGGTATAGAACTCAGGCAGGTACTGTTATTAAAGTTCATCATACTAGAATTTTTTTTTAACTTGTAAATTAATTATGTAATATGTTCACAGTGTTCAAAAAATCTCTTTAAGTATTAAAATAGTATATAGTAGAAATGCTCCTCTCTACTGCCTGGTCCTCACTTTGACGAGTAGAGTGGCTCCTGTGTGTTCAGTCCTCATTTCCTCCCTGCCTCAATAGACACCTACTGTCGTTAGCTTCTTGCCTGTCGCTTTTTAAATGACATACAAGCACGTAAGAATATATGTAGACCTTAACCCCTTCTCTTATCTACTGATACTCTTGTGGTTATTTTAATAATTCAGAAAGTACTTCTTGCTTCAATTTTTACAGATGCATGTCTACAGGTATTTTATTTGTCTATTTATAGCTATAATACTTTCCTGTGAGTGAATGGAGCATGATTTATCCTACCAGTACCCAGTTGAGGGGCATTTAAGCTATTTCTAATCTTTCACTATTGAAAACATCATTGAATGACTAACACTGAATATATATTAACTCATAAGCTTGTGAGAATAACCTTTAAGAATAAATATCTAGAAATAGAATTGCTGATCTAAAAGGATGTGTACGTGTAATATCACTAAATATTGCCAAGATATCCTCCATAGGGGTCATGTCAGTTTCTACAACCACCAAGAATACATGGAGGTACCAATTTCTTACAGCCTTGTTAGGACCCTGTCTTACCAAACTGAGATACTTCCAACATGATAGGTAAAAAAGTAACAGAATAATTGGAATTTACATTTATAAAGGTTATATATCTTTCCAAATGTTTTAGACCTGCTTGTTTTTCCTTTCCTGTTAACTACTATTCATATAACTCTCCATGTTAAAAATTGGGTTGTTGATATGTTTCTTTCTTGTTGATTTGCAGATGTTTGTATACATAAAGGAGATTATTACACTTTGTGCTATGCACTGACTATTTTCTCTAGAATATTGTTACTTTTATACTTACTATTATTATTATTGTCATCATGATTATTTTCTACCACGTGGAAGATGTTTATACGTCCATTTACCATCTTTTTTCTTTTAATGGACTCTAGGTTGTTAAATAAATTTTTCTTTTTTTTTTTTTTTATTATTGTTTTTGCCATACATTGTCATGATATCACCATGCGTTTACATATGTTTCCCCTCCGGGTCCCCCCTCCCTCCTCCCTCCCCCCCGGGAAATCTCGCTGCACCAGTCCCGAACATCAATCCTGGGCTGGCGATTGATTAGACATATGACAATTAACATGCTTCAATGCCCTTCTCCCATCTCATCCCACCCTTACCCTCATCCACAAAGTCCACAAGTCTATTCTATACATCTGTGTTCCTTTTGTTGTCTCCCATGTTGGGTTCTCATTACTGTCTTTCTAAATTCCATATATATGTGTTAATATACTGTATTGTTGTTTTTGCTTCTGGCTTACTTCACTCTGGATAATGGGCTCCAGTTTCGTCCATCTGAGTAGAATTGCTTCAAATGATTTTTTTTTTAATGCTGAGTAATATTCCATTGTGTAAATTTTTCTTGTTTTCTTCTAGTATTTTTTATAGTTTCAATTTGATCCCATTGAAACTATGATCATTTTGGAATTCATCTTGGTGTGTTGTGTACTTTGTGTAAAGAATGGATCCCACTTAATATTTTGTCCAGACGGTCTCCTAGTTGTTCCGATACCTCTTATTGAATAATTCACATATTCTGCACTTTGTTAGGATTTGGTTAAGGGCAAAGCATTCTCAACCCTCAGCTTGCCCTAATAGATTTTAGCCTAGGATTTCCTAGGAAGATGATAAATCTTTTTGTCAAGATCTCTTGTATATGTGTTTCCTGTTCTGTTTGGGATTACTCTGTACTCTTTAACTCTGTCACCTGCTTTCCAAGCATTTTTGGCCGCTTCCCTTGGTAACAGGATTTTTTTCCTACAAAAGGTCACATCAAGACCCAATGTGTCTGATGTGCATTCATGGTGATTACAACTATCACACCAGCTATAGCCATTTGCCAACAGAGAGTTCTCAACAAATACCTCATAGCTTGTTCATTTCTACCAAATGATTCTGCCTCAGCACAAGATGGGTGATACCAGACAAACAAGAAATATTGACAAGTGGGATGGAGGAGGGAGCTATGTTTGGGAAATAAAACCATAAAGGTGGGAGAAAATATCAGCTGTTAAACGTATGAAGAGAGAACCAAAGACATGTCTACACCCTTCACCTGAATTCCACCTTGTCCCCTTTCCATCTCCCTCATCCAACAACTCTTGCCAATGGGACGATTAACCACAAGCTGAAAATTCCAGCAAAATGTAAATAACTCAGGACTTTTGGGTTTTGTTTGTCTATGAATGCATTTCTATATAAAGTTGATTTCCCCTTATAAAAATGAGCATATTCATTGTATATAGATAAGCTTTTTAACTTATTTGAATTTTTAATGAATCTGGTTCAATAAGGAATTTGAAGCAGTAAAGAAACTAAAAAGATAAGAAAGAACAACTGGTAGAATTTGATAATGAAGGACAAGAAAGTCATAAAACTGAGGCATTGGGGATGATGGTTAAAAAGGAAGAAGGGCTCATAAAAGTGTGACTTAGATGTATTGGTACAATTGCTGCATTGCGCCAATTGCTGCATTTGCACCGAATGCTGATTTGGCTCAGTATTTTCTAGCAGCCAAGGCAAAAAAGGGGAATATTGGTTACAACCCTTACAATAAGATAAAGAGCTGCGCATGAGAAATCTAACTTCTGATATCAAGTCCTGGGGCCTTGTTCTCCAAAAGACTCAAATACTCATTAAAAAGAAATTCTAGACCTCTCTGGGATTGACAACCATGTGTGTGAATTTGATTGCAGAGGAATCAGAGGGACATAGATGAATCTTTACACTGTGAAGAAGATCTTTCAGTTCTGGTTAGCTTGGCAGTCAGGGTGCATCCAGGTTTTGTGAGACAGGAAGTGTATGCAATTTCAGAGCATTTTTAAGGAAAAGAATATGAAATTGTGAATATGAAATCAGACATGAAAATGAATATGTATTTACTGAGAATATAAATCATAACACCAATCATTTAAAAAACATGAAAAGGATGACAAATACAACAAATCACAAAAAACACACACACACAGACTACCTGGCACATGGCCTGTATACTTTCCCCAATGTTTTTTGGCTACTGTTTGACCCTCTCTTCATATAACCATCTCTTTACATTTAATTTTATATAAGGAGAATAGAAAGATAATTAAATCTACCCTCTAGTATGGTTGATTGAAAGCTTTTTAAATTAGCAGTTGGAAAAGTTTTATTCTGCTTCTCATCATTGTTAAGGTCTTATATATTTAAGATTATTGTCAAATTTGGATGTCCATATGTGAGCTGTAAGATTTAGAAGATTTTTCGACGGCTTGTTTCTGACATGGTTTATTTCAAACCTTGTTTCTCCTTCACTGCCACAACACTTCCTGTGTCAGGGTATATTGCCATGACATGACCTTACCTCCTTACCTTGGTAGCATGAGACAAGCTAAGTGGACACAGTGTGGCTTACAGAAATCCTGGATTGCCTCCTAGGAGAGCTGGATACAAGGTAACCATGCATAGAGATGCCCTTAGATCATAGAAAAGTGTCCCACTAAACTCAAACCAAACATACCAAAATTTAACTTCCTCAAATTTCTACTTGCTGCTCCAATGGTAGTGAAAGTGAAAGTGTTTGTCACTCAGTCATGTCTGACTCTTTGCGACCCCATGAACTGTAGCCCATCAGGCTCCTCTGTCCATGGAATTCTCCAGGCAAGAATACTGAGTGGGTAGCCATTTCCTACTCCAGGGCATCTTCCTGACCCAGGGATTGAACCTGGGTCTCTGCATTGCTAGGCAGATTCCAACAGTAGTAAACATAAGAAAAAGTGTGGCTAAAGGGAGTTGGAGTGTAATTGTGGCCTTAATTGATTTCAGTTATGTATTGTACTTTTGCAAATTTTACAAAATTAAAGTGGCATGTGAGCACATAGCTAGGGGTCTCCCTTTGCCATATGACCAATTTGCTAGAGCAGCAGAAAGCTCCTGAGGTCTAAATGATCCCCTTTAGGTAAATCTCCCTCTGAGTGCAGAGCTCTGCAGGGTAACCATGGTCATTTCTTATACATTCTGGAGGGTTTCACATATGAGATTTGGTGGAAGACTCCTGTTCCCACTTTGTTGTGGTGTGACTAAGGGCTAGCTAGTTGTGTAACTTTTCTGAGCCTCAGTTTCATCTGGTTGATCTGCAATATTCCCAATAATGTGAATGCATGGGATTCTTTTAAATGAGATATATTTCAGTTGCTTTGTACAGCACCTGAAACATCATAAACTCTAGATAAATGTTTATATAAAGATACACTGGGCATCCTCAAAAAGGCCATCTAACCACTTGCTTTGTTCTTTATGGAACCAAATCCTTGCTGTATTTGTACTATATAGTCTGATGACGCTTCATGGCTTAGAGGTCTAAAAGTCTCACTTTGAGACTTCCCTGGTGATATAGTGGTTAAGACTGTGCTTCCACTGCAGGGGGCATAGGTTCAGTCCCTGATCCAGGAAATAAGATCCCACATGCTGCATGGCATAGCCAAGTAATATCTTGTATTTAGTGATTCTGATTTTTGTTTCCCATTTTCCTCTTTTCTTTGAATCATGTTTGCATTCAACATTAATCAGAGGTGTCAGCTCAAGTGAGAGCAAACTCTAGCTGCTTTTTTTGTGAGTGGATCAAGAGTGACGACAGTATACATTGGGGAACATTCACTTGAAGATACAGCTTTGCTAATCTAGTTGGAGTAGATTTGGGAATAAAGTCTAAGTGTGTTTCTCAGGGTTTCCCCATAGCGCGGTTGGACATTCATCCACTTATCTCTGCCCATCATGTCCTGGGTGCTAGCTTGCTCTGGACTGTTCAGTGCCTATGGATTGATTACCTAAAGCAGCCCAGATGGCTGTGTTTCTCCACACCCTGAAGGCTGGTTCTTAAAGGGACCAGGGAGGCCTTCTTCACTTCCACTTTCTCTATCCCTGTAGGGTCTCACTGAGGGCTTGTGATCCTACCAAAAAGAGCCACTTGGGGCCTGGCAAAAGACCTGCATTTTGCAGGCCATGTGGTGGGTTTATTTGCCACATGTCCCCCTACTAAAAATCACTCTCATTGGGGGGTCTCTGTGCTGCCCTTCTGGAACCATCACTCTGTAAGACAGCACCCAGCAGTGTAGAGAGACGACACCCCTCTCTGATTACTATACACAGCTGCTTCATGGTCCGGGAAGGATTTCTTGGGCATTTAGGAATCACCTGCCCTCACCCTTCATGGAAAGTCTCGCTTTTCATAGGCTCATCATCCTATTTCTGAACAAACTGGGTTTCTGCGGGCAGAAAACATGTTTATTTAACTTTTATTATGAACTAATTTGGAAGCATCCAGCCATCTCCAGAGGTCTTCTCTGTGGCCTCCTCTATAATTTATGTATGATTTAATCTTCAAATGCAGTCTCACAGAGACCTTGCAGGATTTCCTCCTCTGCCTCCCCGCACAGAGATGAAATTATTCCCTGAGTGTCTTAGATCACGAAACGCTACCTTTTGGAAATGAAAAGATAATACTGTTTATGTATGAGTATGAGAGAATTACTTTACTTGTCTGTAGTAACACTGATTAAATTGAAATGTCAGAGCTAACGTTACAGTTAATAAATGTTATACATATTCAAATCTGTCTAAATACTGAAGATTCTAACGAATGCAGAAGATGCTGTTTAAAACTGCAGAAATACCCAAATCTCCTTGTGATTGCTATTTTTGCTATCCACTTCCAGGGAATGAGGTAAAAATTGTGTTATAAATGAGACCCATGCTTGTGATGTCTGCGGGTGATATTTCGTCACTTGCTGTTTACTTAACCAGATAAATTGGCACTGTTATAAGAAATCGACCTAGCATTGAGGACATGTTTTTATGAGATAAGTTGCATCATGTAAATCAGAAGGT
Source organism: Antilocapra americana (assembly GCA_007570785.1). Lineage (NCBI taxonomy): Eukaryota > Metazoa > Chordata > Mammalia > Artiodactyla > Antilocapridae > Antilocapra > Antilocapra americana. Next base: position 4,640,202 of record ML662447.1, on the reverse strand, counting down.
GATGGGGTAGGGGTGCATTGTCAGGGTGTGATGGGAAAACGGACTGTCAGACATTAGTCCATCAGGGGGCCTCCAGTGAGGGGGAAGGCAAATGGGCATCCCCAGGTCCTTCCCTAGCACAGCCTTGCAAAGGTTTATCATGGCTTCTTCTCTTCTTCATAAGAGAAACTGTCATCTCGGTGGGCCTCCTTGACCAGGTGGCCATAGCATCCTTTCTTTCAAGGAACAGAACACAGAGAATCTGATGGGGAATGCAGACAGAAGAGAGGGGATTACGGCTACTGTGGAGCCCTGGGGGGCAGCTGGTGCGGGGTCACTGATGACAGAGACCAAGACTCCAGTGTCCCCCACCTGTTTTCCCAAAAGTTGTCTTGATTTTTGAAGGAGGGCAGCACCTCTGGTTCAGGCCACAGAGAATCTTTGCCAGTTTGCTGTCCACCCACCTCCTCTCCCCAGATGCTCTGTGTGACTCTGTGATTTCCAAGTTTCCAGAAAGAGCGTGAGATTTTGAGCTCCATAGATAAATGGTAGTTGCTAATTCTAGCCTGCCCTGTGCTAGCTGTGTGGCTTTAGTCTAAGTTTAAATGCTGAGGCTGCTCAGGGAGCTTTGTGTGTTAAAGAGGGTTAGACATAGCCATCTCCTGGGATCATTCTGTTAATCAGTGAGCTAATGTTTCATCAGGCACCTGGCAAATCACCTGGTTCATAGCAGGCACTCATTTCTCCCACTGGCTCCAACCTGTCATGCATTTTTAAACATTAGGACTAGGGGTTCCCTTTTCCTCCCCACTACTCTCTCTCTGTCTGGGCAAAGCCCCAGTCACCTTTTGGGCCAGCAGAAAGAGAGCAAGTGGCCCGTTCCCTCTCCTTGGCCCATGGAGTTGCCCAAGGCTTAGCTAGAGAGAGGAGGAAGTTGATTGAGACATAGTCCTTGCGTTAGGGCAGATCAGGAAGGGACTTGCAGTGAAGTGTCTGTGACAGGGCAGTCAGCATCCGTGGACAGGTAGCTTGGCACTCTGGGAGAATTCTAATTTGGCAGGATTTTACCAGCAAATGACTGTAACAAAGGAAGGATATATTAAAGTGTGCATTAGGGATTGTGGTTATTATAAATTATATTCTTTGAACTCTCATTTAGATCCAAGAAACAGACTGTATAAGGAAGGCTCTGAGGATTAATCCTTTCAGAACAATGGAATGTCAGTGATCATTTGAAAAAGTAATTATGCCAAATTTAATTATCATGCACGTGTGTTTCGTTGGCATCACCGAGCACACCCAGAAGACAGTGGGGAAAAGACTACCCCAGCACGGGCTCTTGATTGAGGAACATGGTACAAAATTATACATGTTGTAATTGAGCACCACTTAATATGAGGCTTGATGGATATAGAGATGGTGGGTGGAGCAAAAGGGAGGGGGTGTTTGGCCTCACTCAGCAGATGTTGGAGATATTTGGAAAGGCTTTTCAATGTTTTCAACATATCGGAAAGAAGCAAACTACATTTCAAGTAGGCTGGTAAAAATGTTTCTCTGTTTTAAGCATTTCTTTTGTTTCCTGTTCTTGTAGTAGTCTCACCTCTTCTAAATCGCAGAATTCAGCTTGGAATACTCAAGTGAGCTGCTGAAGGGGACTTTGAAAGGATGTGTGTGTTTGGGGGGAGTATATGAGGGTGTTAAGAAGTATGTGGTGGACAGATGGACCGTGGCAATGTGGATCCTGGGGATTTCAGAGTTTGTAGTATTAGAGCCTGACTTACTGGGGTCACATGTCAGGTTTATCTGTTCATCAGGTTGATCTGGGTTAACTAACACTGGCCCTTCAGAACCTATTGTCATTGCCTTCCATAAAGACCAGTATCATATGATATCACTTATATGTGGATCCAAAAAAATAATACAAGTGAACTTGTTTACAAAACAGAAACAGACTCACAGACATAGAAAACAAGCTTTGGTTACCAAAAGGGAAGTGAGGGAGGAAGAAATCAGGAGTATAGAATTAACAGATACAAACTACTATGTATAAAACAGATAAACAGTAAAACAGATAAACTGTATAGCATGAGGAACCATATTCCTGAACTATATTCAGTGTCTTGCAATAAACCTATATTGGAAAAGAACTTTAAAAAGGACATATGTATAATTGAATCACTTCACTATAACCTGAAATTAACACAATATTGTAAATCAATTATACTTCAATAGAAAAAGAGGGCTTCCATGATGACCCTGGATTGGGTTGGGTACCATGAACTTACTTTCACAGGACAGCAGCATCAGCGTATATGCTAATTTATATGGTTAAGGGTATGCCTCTTACCCCTGTGCACTGGGGATACCCTCTGTGAGAGCAGGGACCACATCCTTTGTTCAGTCCTGGTTCCCCAGTCCCCAACTTAGCTGCATAGAAAGGGATCGGTAGGTATTTGTTTGAATGTGTGATCAAAAAGCTGGAAAGAATAGGAGAGAATTCTTTCTCTCCACACATCCCTAACTGTGCTGAAACCTAAACAAGTTGTCTTCAAAGATTTTTGGTTTAGGGGTGTGATCTATAACACCCTGAAGGTGAAAGCATGAGTATTTGAAATGTGAACCTTCCATTTGATGTGGGACCAGGAGCTAATAGGTTGGCTTCTCTGGGGTCAAGGAGGGTTATAAAGCTTGTTTCTGAATCTTTGAGAGGACAAACTGAAAGAGTGTATGGCAAATGCCTGGAGGTCTGCCAGGCTCCTGTCTTTCTAGGATACATGTAAAAAGTTACTTTTCATTTGTTCATCGGAGCTCAGAGTCTCTTTATCTATTGAAGATTTGGTCAGGATTTCAGTAAGGGTCCACAAGCCAGGAGCTTTAACTCCAGATTAGAGTGTTACTAGTGGATAATCAACACCATGGACCTGAAGCCCCATGGGTGTGAGTGGCCAGTGGGCAAATCTGCAATGCTGAAGAAACACATTCTGCCCAGGCTTGTAGCTGAGAACTCTGCTGCCACAGGTGGAGTTTGATGTCCCTGCTGGGGCTTGGTATCTGTGAGCTGCAACTTTCCCTGCCCTGGAAGGTCAAGACCCCTCAAACTGCCATAGCCAAGCAGAATGGCTACCACACAGGAAATCCAGGGGTAACTCCATGAGCCTCTTAGGAGAGATAAAACGGGAAAATTGGGGATATTGTGCTTGAAAAACCATGGAGAATATTGCAAATACACATTTACTGTTGACTTTTGTCTCCCTAGTGCTAAGTAGCTTCATTCATGTCCAACTCCTTGTGACCCCCACAGACCTCAGCCTGCCAGGCTCCTCTGTCCATGGGATTCTCTAGGCAAGAATACTGGAGTGGGTTGCTGTGCCCTCCTCCAGGGGATCTTCCCAACCCAAGGACTGAACCCTCTTCTCCTGTGTTGGCAGGTGGATTCTTTACCACTAGCGCCATCTGGGAAGCCCCCAATGAGTTAATAAGACGAGGGTGACTATTATCAATTGCTCTTCCAAGATGTGGGCAGGCTTAAAGATAGAGGCATGCAAGGTACCTATGACTTGCTGAATTAATTCCATTTTCCTGGCAGCAAACGAGGGAACCAAATTATTTTGAAACTGGCTAGTATGCTGGGAAGGGTACTAAGTACATTATCTCATATAATTCCATCTACTTTTCCCGACAACCTGAGGAGTAGGTGGTGCCAGCTCCATTTACAGCTGAGTCGCCCAACTTCTGCAACTAGTAATAACAATAATATCTGAAATCTGTTGAGTGCTTGCCATATACTGGCATTTCATAAAGCTGAACCATATAAAATTGCCATCTGAGAAGATAAAAAACAATGGAGTGTCAGTACTTTCCACGTATCTTATTTGTGACTGAACTAAAGTCAGGCCGTGTGATTCCAAATTTCCTGTTGTGATACTGCCTCCCAAGGAGGTAAGCTTTTGTACTGCCAAAACAGATGTCAGAATGCCATGTTATATATTCATAATAACAACAGTAGTTCCTAGAGGTGGACATGGTATGAGGTAAGTGAGCAAGCTCCCATGGACCATGCTTTGGAGTCTATTTCTTTCTCATGCTCTTTACCTACATGGCAGGGTACCCCCAGAGGTGGAAGATGATTTTGCTGTATTAAGTTTAAAATGTCATCACTAATTAGCTAGGATTGCAGGCTGGGGCAATGCAGCACCAGTCCTGGGGACTTAACTTTATAGACAGAGAATTTAAGGGAAAAATACATTTTCCAAACTCATTTTAAAAATAGTTTCCCTTGAAAATTAAAACCATTAAATGTACATCATTATGCAGATCAGTATTCATGCTTTAAAGAAACATAATTTTGCCTTCATTTAATTTGTTTCTCCAAGACCTAATTATGGGTTGGATAAAAAATGTTATTTTTCTATCACCATGCAAATCGTCTTTTACCACCCAGGAGGACTGTTCTCTCTGGTTATGGAGGGTCATTTTTAGGCAGTGATTAGTCAAGGAAGAGTCAGGGAGACCTATTCAAGAAGGAGCTGGTTGTTCCTGAAGATGAAGAAACATAAAGGGCTCTTCTTTTCAGGAAGACAGAGGGGTCGGGGTCAGCTTGGCTGGGGCTCCATATCTCTCCCCAAGAGCACATGCCTTCAGCTGCTTGACCAGGTCCTGGGAATGTAAGGATATCCAGCCGCAAGGCCAAGGACTGGTCTAGGAACCAGCCCCAAATTCCATCAGACTGGGCTGCCTGGCGGAGAACACCAGGGTAGTGGAAGCATTCAAAGCACCTGATTACCTTGACTACCATTCAAGGATGGGGCAGAAGAGAGTGACTCTGTAGAAGTCACTTTGCTTCCTGGGAAGTGCTGATGCCAGCAATTGGATCCAGAAGACTCAGAGGTTGGAGTGGGTTGGGGTCGTAAAAGCAGCAAGCCCTCCACCATGCGTCCTGTGTGCCAGGTGCTCTCGTGTTGTTAAACACTAGTGTTTAACTTAGCATTAACTTCAGTGTTGCTCAGTGTTGTTAAAGCGTGTTTCAAAAACTTTACAAACACCCACTTAGCTAATCCTCACAGCAATTATAGAGGCAAGTGCTATTATCATCTACATTTGAGGTGCATAGGAGTTGAGCAGCTTGTCCTGAGTCACACTGCCAGTGATGGAGGCACTCCAGCAGTGTGGCTGGATTCCCTTGCTTTGACCACTCCGTGGTCCCACATCTCAGTATAAGTGGGTTGCTCATGACTCACGGAGTGCCGCAGATTCACACGTGTTTAATCCTCTCAACAGCTGTATAAGGGAGGAGGGATGATGCTGAGATGCTATTCTGGTGGTCCTCATGGCTCAGATGGGAAAGAAGCTGTCTGCAATACAGGAGACTCTGGTTTGATCCCTGGGTTGGGAAGATCCCCTGGAGAAGGGAGTAGCTACCCATTCCAGTATTCTTGCCTGGGGAATCCCGTGGACAGAGGAACCTGGCAGGCTACAGTCTATGGGGTCACAAAGAATTGGAAAGGACTGAATGACTAACACTTTTACTTTCTTGTCAATGAATCAACAGGTTTCCATGCCCTTTTGTAGTCCCCTCACCTTGAACTTGGGCTGGCCTCTGACCCACTTCAGTCAATAGATTGTGGCAGAGCTGACCCTGGAACTACTCTGGGTCTCAGGCTTAGGTCAGCCTTTATTTTATGCTCTGGGAGAAGCCACCTGCCATGCAAGACATCCGACTACCCTGAGGACGCCATACTCAGCAATGAGGAGAAGCTATATGGAGAGAAACTGAGGCCCCAGCCAATAGCCCCTGCAGAGCTCCCAGCCTATAGTCCCACCAGCTTGCCAGTTAGATGATCAAAGCCATCTTGGAAATAGACTCTGCTGCTCAGTGAGCTTCCCCGACGTGCAGCAGAGAAGAGCTGAGGCTGAACTCTATCCAAATTGCAGAGGTGTGAGCAAAGAAATAGAATGATTGAAAATGCTTTTTATCTTAAGCTACTGTTTTGCAATTGTTTGATAATGCAGCAAAACATAATTGAAACACCTATTCACTTTACAGATAAACAATGTGAGATACAAAAGAGGCTATAGAACATGCCCAAAATGATATAGCTAGGAAGTAGCAGATTCAAAATTAATCAAGCAGTGTGAGTGCAGGGATACCCTCTATCCCCATGCACTAGTCTCTATTCCCTCTGTTGGTGCATCTTCCAGGATGTGCTGTATAGACAATAGTGTCGTAAGTGAGCCCTGACTCCTGCCTATTGGGCCTTCTCAGTCTGGGTGGAGTTTCCATCCCCCCTTTAGAATACCTCCCAGCCTGGGGCATGCTACAGACTTTAATGAACTCCAAGTATGTCACTTTGAAGCAGCCTTATCGTGCAATCTTAACCACAGTTAAGATGATTATGCCCACTTTGCCAATAGAAAAACTGAGGCTTGGAGATTTAATTTGCTTACATTAACATAGTATGTTTGGAATGTGCACCTAAAATTTGACCCTGGTCCAGCTCCACCTCCATACACAGTCTGTGGTCTGACTTTGCCTCCTGTACCCGCTATTCAGTATCCCTAGCAGGCTCTGCCCCTCCTTCAAGCTGTTGCTGAACTCTGTCCAATTTCAGCTCCTTACCCCTCCCTTCTTCAACATCAAGATCAGTCAGTACCCCAGAGGTGCTTTGCAAATTTGTAAGACCACCCAGACTTGGTAGCCCCTCCTCACTCCCCTGATCAGAGACCACAGTGCTTATTTCTTTTGGGCATGCCAACTCCCACAGAAGACAGATGGGCATCCTGAACACTGTTCTGGGCACAGAGGCAGCATGGCCAGCTGGCTTTCCTGTGGCTCTTTAGGGATCAGGTTCTGGCTGGGCCACAGGCAGGTCTCTCCTCCTTACCGGGAGAGAATGAGCAGGGAGGAGTTCCTAAGTGAGGGCTGGTGCTTCCCAGAGAGCAGGGGCGCAGAGCCTCAACAAAGAGGTCAGCGTTTGCTCTCCTCTGTGGGTTCGATATGTTTGCTACGTCTTAGGTCTGGTGCTTAGGTCAGGGCACATCCCAGCAGCTAGATCCATGTAGCCAGCAGATACGGGCATATTTGATCAAAAAGTGCAGCCACCTTCCCTCAAAGATTGAAAACGACTCCCTACCCTCTTTCCCATTGTGCTTGGAGTTCATAATGATGGTTCCTCATTAGGTTATCTTGAGGGCTAGAGGAGTTCTTATGTGTACAGTGCTCTGGGCAGCCCCTGGCATAACCTGTGTATTTGTTGCTTTGATCAATAAAGAAGGGACGGCTACCTCAGGGTACAGGACAGATGGACACAAGACTGGATGCCTGTGGATACCTGTAGGTGAGGGATGAAGAGTTGGGGATGTAGAGAGATTGCCATGGTGAGGGACGTTTTAGCCCTCCTTCCCAGTCCAGTGCATGGCGGGGTCTCAGTCGGTCCTTGTGGTGGTGGAAGGGCTCTGAGAGGTCAGGATGCCACCCCTCGTTTTAGGATGAGATGACCGATGCCCTTCCAGAGCCAGGGGAGAGACCTGTATACTTTGGAGTAACTCTGTATCAGACCTTTCCTGTTCCCATCACCGTCACCAAGGTCTGGGGTCCTGGGAGGGGCTCAGGTATCAGGGCCGCCGTCACATGTGTTTTTGGGTCTGCTTTGCCGTCTAGTTTCTCTGCACAGGTGTCCCTGAGCAGAGATGCCACATCAGAGCTGAGAAGTGAGAATGACACAGTGCCCTGCTCTGTAAGGTTCTCTTGCGGTGGCAGGTCCCTCTGTTCAGCTTCTGTGCTCCTTGTCACTGGGCTCTGCTGCTTCTTCCTTCCAGACAGAGAGTCTACTGATCTACCCTGGGAATCTAGCCTGGGCAGTGTCATGCTTTGATCAATAGAATATGGTGGAAGTGATATGGTGGAAGTTTCTGGAGCCCTAGGAAGTTGCTCTACTTCTACTTTGCACACTTGGATGCTCACTGTAATTGTTTCTGACCACTAGGTTTTGGGATAGTGTGTTTTGGTAGATCACTGAAACACCTGCCGAGATCAGACCAGGCATGGAGTCCTGGGCCTTTTATGACTGTCCCTCTACTCATAGATGAAGTAAAACTGGACTGTGTTCGGAAAAGGGCAACCACAGAATCATGACTCATCAGGAACGTTAGGAGGAGCTATTGAGACAAAAAAGACTAAAAACTTCCCAGAGGTCCATTATTTGCATCCATCCATGCATGCTCATTCATGTCTGACTCTTCGTGACCCCATACACTGTAGCCCACCAGGCTCCTCTGTCTATGGCATTTCTACCAGGCAAGAACACTGAAGTGGGTTGCCAGTTCCTCCTCCTGGAGATCTTTCTGATCCAGAGATTGAACCCACTGCTTCAAATACCAGGAGGACCGTCCTGTGCTAGAGAGACAGGAGACTGATCTAAAAACATCCAAGTGCTTTAAAAGAAACTGTGACAGTGATAAAAATATGAACTTCCAATAAGCCAGTCATTTTACATACAGCCTACCCTAATCCTATAAATACCTTTTTAAGGTTAGAATTCATTATTTGGCAAGTGAAGAAACAGAATCAAAGAGATTATTTGCCCAAGAACACACAGTTTCTAAAGGGGAGATGCTACTAGAATTTAAGCCTAAGTTCAACTCCGAAGATGGGCCTCTCTCCAGTATGCCTCGCTATCTCTTTCTTGGCCTACTGGATAGAACACAAGGAAAGGGGACATTTTTTCAGGGGATGGGGCAATCTCTGGGCCTTGCATGCTGTCTTTCACCTCTGCTACATTAAATATGCTCTTCCGTTAACCAGCGATGACTTTTCTGTTCTTTGTTTTAAAGGAATTCTATTTGCCCTTGAATACCATGTCCTATACTTTTAATCATAGGTTTCCCAAGACTTCCAGGCTCAGAGGACCATTCTTCCCTCTGTCTTTCCAAGTGCATTCTACAAACTCTCTCACATGCAGCCCGTAATTTTAATTACTTTCTATCACTTTACCTTTCTCCCTTCAAGATGATGAATTTCTCTGAGACAGGGGCTGTGGCTCATCCATCTTTGTGACCACTGCCTGTCAGGTTCTGGCATGTGACAGGCTTCAATAAGTATTTGTTTAGTTAATGGATACATTGATGAGTCAACCGAAGAAATAACTCCGTGAACCATTGCCTGTATTTGGGAAATGACACCTGGGATAGAGGTGAGCCCCTTCCCTTCCATCGGTTGAGTGCTTCAGTAGTCATTTCGGCTGCTGGGATGTGGATTCTGATATCATATGGAGATTTCACTAGATGAGTGATCTCATGAGTGAAATGGACAATTGGGTAACAGAGGGTAAAATTAGAACGTTTCTTTATGGGTTTTTATTTTCTAAAACTTGAGAAGGAAATGAAGCTCTGCAATATTTACTACATAAACTGACTTTGGTGCTTGTATTGGCATTGGAGCATGAAGTCTTAGCCAGTGGACAACCGAGGCAGGCCAATGCTCTCATTTTTGATGCTTGTAGGAAAGTTGCTCTGCCGTGATGCTCTGACAGCCTTGTGTGTATCCAGATGGGCTACAGGTAGAGGCTTGAACTGAAGCTACTATGAGTCTGGGTGGAGCGCCCTGCGATCCTCCTGGAACCTGAGAGGAAGGGCAGCCTGTGAGGCATCCGCTGTGGTCATCTCCCATCCCCTGCCTGTTTCTCCTGGGGAGCTGTCCTTAGACAGTTTGTAACTTACGCTCAGGTCCTGATGAATTGGGAGGGTTTCTGAATACAGCTTGCTGCTGTGGGCTAGAAAAATGCTTAGCTGAGTCTCAAGTTGGCTCCAGAGCAACACGGTATGCCACCATTTGTGTTATATCATCTAGACGCTTTTGTTTCATTGCTGTCTGTTTTAAAAAATTGACTTCTTTTGATTGAGATATATTGACATACAACATTGTGTGAGTTTATGTTTTATAATTTTATTTATTTATTTATTGGCTGCACTGTGTCTTAGTTGCAGCACGTGGGATCTGGTTCCCTGATCAGGGATTGAACCCAGGCCTCCTGCATTGATAGTGTGGAGTCTTAGCCATTGAACCACCAGAGAAGTCCAATGCTGTCATTTTTGATGTGTGGCAAAGGGACCACATTTGGCCACATTTCCTTTCTCTGTCTGTATAAGTAACAAACTATCTGAATCTAAAAGCAACTTGATGTAGCTTTACCAGCTGAATCATTCAGGTCTTGGTCCTGACCTTTCCTATGTACCTGATGGCACCCTCATGTGTCACCTATGGCGGATCTTTTCAACTCTCTACAATGAAGGACCACTTAGTTTTGTTTTTGATCTGCCACTAACCGATATTTACACTCATTTCATAAAATGAGTTTCTAAAAAAATGAAATAAAAGACCTACAAATATAAGTCCCTCCCTCTTTGTGTTAAATTACGCTACTCAGAGTAATCTGTCGAATGGCTAGATGTGTTTATACACTTGATTTTGATTTCTCTGCTTATCTCATTGAGTGCTAGAAATAGTTTGAGGGCTGACGCTGATCCACGGATCACACTCTAGGCAGCACTGATGTGTAGAATGTGGTGTACCCCCAGGGAAAAGTAGGGATTTTAGAACACAGATGGTTGACCAACGTGCCCAAGCTTTTATTTGATTTCAATAAATTATAATGTATTATAATTCATGTATGCCTATCAAGGGATTTATAGATAATACTGCGTTTTGAGTAAAATGATCCTTAGAGAATGGGACAAAATGGCTTAAAAAGTTACCTATTAATAATTTTCAGATTGAAGTAATATAAAAAATATGAAAATGACCAAGTGGATATTTTTACAGATTTTAGAGTGAACTCCTTGTCAGCCGTAAGATAAAAACAATGACAGTATGTTCTGATATTGTAGGAAACTGGTTAAAAACATTCCAAGTTATCCATAGAAGTATTTAAGATATCAAATTAAATTTATAGTGGTTAATAATGAACCTTTCCTTAAGTGTATACTGAATCTTGAAATATTCCCTAATGAAAATATAATCTTCCAAGCTGGCAGGACATTTAATGATAATTGATTGCATCTGTGTCTCCATCTGAAAAATTCAACTTTATTTTTTATATTATATGCAATGTGCTGTGTGTGTAGGTCGCTTCAGTTGTGTCCAGCTGTTTGCAACTCTGTGGACTGTAGCCCATCAGTCTCCTCTGTGCATGGGATTCTTCAGGCAAGGATATTGGAGTGGGTACCATGCCCTCCTCCAGGGAATCTTACCAACCTAGGGGTTGAACCCACATCTCTAAAGTCTCCTGCATTGGCACGCATGTTCTTTACCACCTGGGAAGCCCACTATATGCAATATGTTCATATATATGTATTATTGTTGTTATTCAGTCGCTGAGTTGTGTCAAACTCTTTGTGACCCCATGGACTGCAGCATGCCATGTTTCATAAATAAGCATGCACATATTGTCTTGGGGCTTAACATGCTTACACTGAAGGAGTAATGTCCAGGAAATGTAGAGACCATGGCACGAGGTGACCTCCAAGACCTTCGTAACCTTGGAGAACATGACCAGGCATGTCTCCACCTTTTACCCTGTAAGTACCGGTCAAGATTTCTGGCCAGTCTCCAGCTGGAGTGTGTCTCCAAGAGTCTGAGCTCAGGGCTGGCCCTAGAATGTGTGTTTTCCACCAATTCGAACTCATAAAGGGCCTGAGGGCTGGAATTGTGTATGCTTTGATCTTGTACCAATTACAAGGATCATAAAGATACACTCAAGGGGCACACTGACTCTTTCTACAATTTGTCTATTCCAAGCTTCATTAAAGAATGTGGATTAAAGAAAGACCATTTTGGGAAGGCTCATGTGGCCAGAGAAGGCTGACTATAGAAATGTGGGGATGATGGCTTTCAGTTGGTCACTGGCATGGCAGTACCCCTTGGCTTCTCTGCCAGGGAACACTGAGCCTTCCTGTGTGAGAGCATGGCTTGATTTCGAAGTACAGTTTATTTTTCATTACAGAAGGAAGTCAAGCTCATTATAGAACGTTTTTAAAATGCACTGAATTCTAAAGAAAAAAAAGCAGCAATAATTTCATTACTTAAAAGGAATCATTGTTAAATTTTCTGTCGATTGATATCATGTGTTATAGCACCCCATACTATATGGTGGGGTCTCCCTGATGGCTCAGAGGATAAAGGGTCTGCCTGCAATGCAGGAGACATGGGAGATGGGGGTTTGATCCTTGGATCGGGAAGATCCCCTGAAGGAGAAAATGGCAACCCACTCCAGTATTCTTGCCTGAAAAACCCCATGGACAGAGAAGCCCGGCAGACTACAATCCATAAAATCACAAAAGAGTTGGATACAACTTAGTGAGTAAACAACATCTATCTATCTCTTATGTATTATCTATCTCTTATGTATTATAAAGACCCATACTATATACATACCACATGCATAGTATATAGTTTCATATGCACATATATAACAGTAAGAATATATTTATTATTTCCTTCTAAAATTGTATTATCTTGATTCCCTACCTTTGACCTGTGCTAACCCCGAAAGTCAACAAACTAAACAAGTAAAAAGGCCTGTGGACTCCCTGCTGTGATGGAAGCGACAGAAGATATGGTGTTTTCAAGCTTTGGCAGCACTTGATTTCTATTTTGACTGTGACTGTTGTCTCTTTATGTCACTTTTTGTCTCCTGCACAAACTCTTTTCAAATTCTTTGCCAGCCATACCCCAAAGCATTGCTTCTCAGAGTCGACCCAGCTCTTCGCTAATCCTGCTAACTTCATTTGCATGTGACTTGGCCCATTGATAATACCCTCACCGAGAAAAGGAGGCCTGTAACCAGGGCAACCAGAGGGGGTGCTTTTGCAATTCAGACTTCAACAGACTTTCTGCTCCATTTAGTTGGATTCTGATCTACTCTTGACTCCCTTCTCTCTTGAGGCTGTGAGAGTGTAAACACCCAGAATCTGCCTTCATCTCATGTCCTTTATTCCAGGGCCTCCCCTCAACCCACATACACAATACATTCTATTTCTACTGACAAAACCCTTTTTCAGCAGTTACAAGAGTCCCCTTATGATTATCACTAACCAACATTTAGGGTCATGATATTTTCTAATGTTAATGCAATGTCTAATAATTTTTTTTTAGAACTACAATATTATATCTTGGGGTGGACCATACCTACTTAACAGTTCTCATGTAATTGGATTTTGAAGTATCCTTTTGGGTTTATTTTCTCCATTGTATTTAATTATTTGATAATCATCTATGTGGGTGATTTTTTGTCATTAATGAGTAGAGTTTCTTTCCTATGAAAGTCCCCTAGAGTTGAAATGATTGATGAAGAGGTATATTTGTTAAGCTCTTGAAGCAGACTGTTAAGAGCCTTCCACAGAGTATCAATTTACCCTGTATTATGATGGTGCTTATTTTAATGTGTCATCAACTAGGTATTTTAATTTCAAAAATATTTTATAAGCAGGAATAGTACATCACTACAATTTATCTTTTTATGACATTAGATATAACCTATTTCCATGCTTGTTATGTAATTACGTATTATCTTTTATGGAAATATTTGTTTTTGTATTTTTCCATATGATTACTGGTTTTCTTTCCTTTCAGTTTTAAAGATGTTTTATGATGTAAGACTTTTTGACTATGAGACTAGGGCAGAAGTGTGTGTGTGTGTATGTGTGTGTGTGCTCAGTCATGTCCACCTCTTTGCAACCTCATAGACTGTAGCTGCCAGTCTTCTCTGTCCATAGAATTTTCTAGACAAGAATACTGGCATGGGTTACCATTTCCTCCTCCAGGAGATCTTTCCAACCCAGGAATCCCATCCCTGTGGCTCCTGCATTGGCAGGAGGATTGTTTACCACTGGGCCGCTTGGGAAGCCCAGGTGTTTGACACCTTTAAAGTATCACACCTTTCAACCAATCGTGAGAGGTGATTAGATGCCTAAATTCTTACCTGATAGTGAGTCAGAAGGATCTTGTGCTTTTGAGCATAACTGTCTTCCCCAAATTTTGGGTGAGGGAGGTTGCCATATGATCTTATATTAGGATTCTTCCAGATCCACACACTAGTCATCTCTCTGCACCAGGATAGATGTTTCTGTTGGAATTGAAGTAACTATAAAAATAGGCATAAATATCTGCATTATTGGACATAATGATAGTAATAATTATTAGCTCTTATTGAGTGCCTGGTCTATACCAGGCATTTTCATAAGTGCTGAGGGCACTGCTGAAAATGGGTCAAAAGTATTTTGTCCTCATGTAGCTTATATTCCAGTGATGGGAGATAGACTATACATTTATTAAATTTTTAGTAATTTTTTAATAAAATAAGTTGCATAATTTTATATGGCGACATATACTATTCAAAAATGAAACTGAAAAATGAGATAGAGAGGGACTCAGCAGGAGAATCTACTTAAGATTGACAAGGAATCTCTAGAGAAAATGAGAACTGACTGAAAATGATGCAAAGAAGCCAACTCAGAATAGCTCTGAAGTAAAAATGTTTCTAGAAGAATAACATGTACAAAGGCTCTACACTAGGAATAGTTGTAGAATGTTTGAGAAAAAAAGGCCAATATGGCTATTTCATATAACTAGGAGGAAGTGACATGTTATTAGAGAACTAACAGGGACCAAAATGTGGAGAATACTGTAGGTCGTGCTTAGGATTTTGGGTCTTATTTTAAAGGAGAGCTAAGGAAGCATTTTAAATGGAGTGATATGAAATCATTTATGCTTCTGAATGTCACTCCACCTGCTATGTGAAGGATGGACTGTGGTCAGGATAAGCTAGACTGTGCTGCTGTCAGAAACTTAATATGAATTTATTTCTTGTTCGCACAAAGTTAGTTGCTTATGCAAAGCCTTTGTAGTCGTTTTTGATTTCACCTCCTGCATAAAAACCATATGCTAGTCATAAGGCCATGTGCCCAAGTTTCTAACAAATGGGGATGTTTGCAAAAGGGATTCTTACTTTTTGTCAAGAGCACATGAGAGTTGTGTGCTTTTCTTTTCATGTCTTTTGTCATGGACATCATATGTTGATAGAGATAATCACAGGGTAGATGTTGCCTAGATCCATGAGTCAATGCATGGAGAAGGTATTCCAGAGAGGTAGCCCCACCCTCACTGAAGAAGACGGAGAAATTTAAGGAAAACATACTGATATTTGATGAACAGTAACTGCCGATAACCACATGCCACTGGCATGGGAATAGTAATATTAGGGATACCAGTTGCAGGCAGTTTCAAGGATCTAAATGGTATTGTTGGCTGGGACTTGGGAGGTAGCAACAGAGATGGTTCAGTTTCAGGACATATTTTAGAAGCAGATGGGTTTTATGTGGGAGGTGAAATCAAAGATAACTCTGATGTCTTTGGCTTAAGCAACTAAGTGGATGATGGTGCTTGTAACTGAGGGAATGAAAATAAAACACTAGTGCATAATGCATATTTCAAGAGTGTGAGGATCAAAAGTTATGTTTGGTATTTGTTTGAATCTGAGTTGTCCATTAAGTATTCAAATGGAGATGTTAAGTTGGAACCCAAACACTGGAACCTGGTGGCCAGGGAAAAAATCTGAAGGAAGAAATATTTGAAAGTGATCAGAACACTGGTAGATTTTAAAACTTTAAAGAACCTACCATCAATGCTACTATATTCTCTATTTTAAAAAAGCAAAGCTTGAGGTTGAAAAGGGTTAAGTTGCTTGATCAAGGTTATAATTACCATGTGACTAAGACAGGGTTCAAATTCACGTCTTTCCAAACTCATTCTGCCCAAGATAATATTTGCTTTTGTATTATTAATACAATGTCAACTTTTTGTTCCATTTTATAGCTCTCAGCCCTCATTTTTTTCATGCAAGATTTTACTAGTGGAGAGAGTTGAAATCAAAACTCTCACCCCCAATTTTCAGGTGATGACTATGGGACATAGACTATTCAAGTTAACTGGCTAAGGTCATATGATATATTTCAGGCAATCTTACTCTTGATTTGTACATTTTTCAACCCTAGTACATTATACTACACTGTACTGCCTCAATCAATAAGAAGTTATGTGAACATTTTACCCCACTCCATTTATTTTCAGTTCAGTTACAAATGACCCTCCTGGGTATGTGTTCTGAGCCCAGGGAGGCCACAAAGATAGAGATACTTTCAGATGCTGACCTTTCGATGTACACAGTCAAGATGACCAGATACCCTTTATTGCTATGACTCATAGTCTCTGCTCATCCGAGGCAGCGTCTTCTCTGAAGTCCTCATACAAAGTAGTATACTGTGCATTTTGTTTTCACTGTTGTAGAAATAAAAATGCTTTATTTGGTTACTTTCAGATCTGAGTTACATGTATAATCTAAAGAAGAATCACTGGGACTGGAAGCAAATGTCATTTCCCCTCTGATTATGGGCTATGAAAGAAAAAATGAGAAACAGGAAAAGCCATCTTTCTCTTCCTAAACTATATAGCCAGCTCAAGTCTTCTCCTATCTCCTATAACAAGAAATGTTTTCAAAATCTCTCTCACTCGATTCCTACTATATAAAACAATCACCTTCAGGGGTAGGCCTTAGCTCCATTATTGTCACCCTTATATACACTTTCTGGGTAATATTAATTGTTTGACTCTGGTGCTAAGGGCCATGAGAGTCCATTTACCTTCTGTGCAACTAGAGAGACCTCTGAATTGTGAAGCTGAGAAGAGGCCAGAGAATGGAGGTCTGAGACTGTGAAGTTTCCAGATTGTACCAGTGTAATGATCTGGTTCCCAGAATGTCAGTAAAATGTTGGGAGAAATTTAAGGACTTCGGGAACATGTCTGGATTCTGCCCCTCATTTATAGCCCTGGAGTCAGAAGAGATTCTATCACCTTGGTTATTAACAGCCTTGGAGATATGTGTCCTTTCTTTCTTCCTTTATGAGACAAGAAGATGCTTATAAAGGCCCTACTATGTGTGGAGGGAGAATTTTACAAGAAAATCCCAGTGGTCTTAGATTCAGAAATCTTGAGTTTACAGCCTCCCTCAACTATTTAATAGACATATAAGAAGTCATATTACTTCTCTGAGACATGATTTCTGCACTAGCAAGACAGAATTAAGTTAAGCTAATTCCTATTCTGCTTAATTCATAAAGTATCGGTGACACTCAAACGAGATCTAGTGTGTGACGATGCCTTGTAGAGTAAAAGAAAGTCCACTTAATGTTTGGGAGGCATTTCTACAGACACCTTAAGAATACAGAGAGAAATGAATCAGTTCATACCTCTAAGATGAGCACAGGAGGGAATTCCCTGGCAGTCTAGCAGTTAGGACTTGGCACTTTCACTGCCATGGCCATGGATTAAATCCTTAGTTGGGAAACTAAGATCCTACGAGCCTCAAAAAAAAAAAAAAAAAAAAAGATGAGCACAAGGACAAATGCAGAGAAAACCTTTACTACTTCTTTAAATTTTATTTATTTATTTTTGGCTGCGCTTGGTCTTTGTTGCTGTAGGAGTGGGGCTACTCTAGTTGCAGTACGCACGCTTCTTATTGCAGTGGCTTTTCTTGTTGCAGACTACAGGCTCTAGGGTGTGCAGTCTTCAGTAGTTATGGCACATGGGCTCAGTAGCTGGGACTCCCAGGCTCTAGAGCTCAAGTTCAATCGTTGTAGCACAGGGGCTTAATTGCTCTGCGGCCTGTGGGATCTTCCTGAGCCAGGGATCGAACCCATGTCTACTGCATCAGTAGGCAGATTCTTGCATTGTCAGGCAGATTCTTTACCACTGAGCCACCAGGGAAGTCCCAAAATTGTTACTATCGATGCATAACAAAAACTACCCCCAAATTTAGTGGCATCCAACAGCAACATTTTATTATGTGTCACAGATCCTGGTGGTCAGGACATGGAGCAGGGCTTAGTTCTTCATGGCAGCAGCTGAGATCTCTTAGCTGTACTCAGCTGGCAGATGGGCTGGTTTGGAGAGTCAAGAGGGTTTCGCTGGTATGTCAGGTTCCCTGGCACTGGAAAGGGAGGCTGAGCTCATCCAAGACTGTCTTCCAGGGAACCTACATGCACTATGACAGTCTCAGGGCTGTTAAATTTCTTATAGCTGGGTGACTGGCTTCCCTCAGAACAAGTGTCACAAAAGAACCAAGTGGATATCGCAGGCTCACTTAGAATACAGCTTCAGAAATCAGCGTCACTTCCACCACAATTTATAAATTCCAAGAGAAACCAGTCAAAAGTCAAGGGAAATAACCTATGAGATTTCTCTACATCAAGAACCTCATTTATTTTGGAATTTTCTGCTACAGGAGACTTGGGTTGAGAAATAATTTTATTTCTGAATCTAACAAATCATGGCTTCTATATATTTTCTGTAAATTTTGCTTGAAAACACAATCCCTTCTGTACTCCATCTTTGAGCTGTCTATGCGTCTACGTTTACATTATGATATATAGCTAGGAGAGGACAAAAGATACTTCAAATTCTGCCTGATGCTTTGTTAGCTTCCCAGGTATTGCTGGTGGTAAAGAACCTGCCTGCCCAGTGCAGGAGATGTAAGAGACCTGGGTTTGGTCCCTGGGTCCAGAAGATCCCCTGGAGAAGGAAATGGCACCCCACTTCAGTATTCTTACCTGGGAAACCCATGAATAGGGGAGCCTGGTGGGCTACGGGCCATAAGGCCACACGGAGTCTGACACGACTGAAGTAACTTAGCATGCACCTATTTATTAGGGCTTCCCTGGTGGTTCAATCGTAAACAATCTGCATGCAAATGCAAGAAACCTAAGTTTTGATCCCTGGGTCAGGAAGATCCCCTGGAGAAAGAAATGGCAACCCACACCAGTGTTCTTGCTGGGAAATCCCATAGACAAAGGAGCCTGCAGACATGACTTAGTGACTAAACAACAATGATCTGTTTATTAAGTAGATCTGCTATTTTCCAAATTATTGCAGGTAACAATTTTGCTTAGTTTTCTGCAGTTGTATAACAAGGATATGCTTTCCTCTAGTTCCCAGTAATATTTTCCTCACTTTCCTTTAAACTCATGAGCCTCCTCAAGGTTCACTTTGCTTGCATTAAAAGTCTCCTTACTAGAGGTTCTTCTAAGGTCTAAAAGGTCCTTCTAGATTACTTCTGCTCCACAGCCCCAAAGTCTATTCCACGTATTTTATATTTTCCCCATCGCCACCATACTTCCAGATACCAGATTCTGTTCAAGTTATTACTACTTAATAACAAATGTCACAAAACCTGCTGTTTTAAACATAATATTGTATGTCATGCATTGTGCATGTGAGAAATTTGAGCAGGGCTTAGCTTGGTGATTCTTTTGGCATTAACTGAGATCTCTTGATGATACTCAGCTGCCTGATGGATTGATCCTAAAGGTCTAAGATGGCCTTACTCACAAATCTAGTGCTTTGGCAGAGGTGGCTAGAAGGCTGGATTCATCTGGAACTGTTAACTAGAAAACCTATGTGTGATTTTTCCAGCATGATCGTCTCAGGGCTGCTGAACTTTTTGTATGGCAGCAGGCTTCTCTTAGATAAGTGATTCTAAGTGGAGCGTGATTCTGTCCCTGGGGGAATATTTGGCAATGTCTGGAGATATTTCTGGTGGTCCCACTGAGCAGGGCGTGGGGGTGGGGAAGATGCTGCTCAACATCTCATAGTGCACAGGGCAGATACCACCATGCCCTAGGCCCTCAACAAAGAACTGCCTGGTCCCAAATGTCAGTGTGCTCAAGGCTGAAAATTCCTTTCCTAGAGTGAGCATCCTAAGAGTCAAGCAGAAGTTTCTGATCTAGACTTGAAGACAAGCAATATAATATTCAGACCAGATTTTAAGAGAGAAGGGAATTAAACGTCACTTCTTGATAGGGGGTGGTGAAGTCACATTATAGAAGAGAATGTGGGATGGGAAACATTGTCACAACCATCTTTAGAAAATACAATCTGCTGCAGGAACTGTCAGGGAAATCTGAATGTGATCTGAGCCACAGAAAAGGGGCAAGCAGAATGCTTTAAGGATGCGGGAGGATCTGCCTCTTCTGGTTGGAGGGATAAAATGGGATTTCCGGAAAACATGACAATTCAACAATTTTTTTTTTCAGTGATAAATTAAACCTTGAAAGAAGTGGAGTATTTTGAAAAACTCAGTTGGAGAGACATATTTTAGATAGAAAGCACAATAGAAATAAAGATATTCATTCTTAAGGATCAGCAGACTATGGGTTTTGGATTAAATCCAGCTTGTTATTTATTTTGTAAGTAAGATTAATTGGCATCAAGCCATATGTACTCTTCGAGTAGTTAACCACAGGGACAACGTGGCCCAAGAAGCCTAAAATATTTACTGCCTGGCCCTTTATTGGGGAAACTTTGTTGACCCCTTAGACTAGTTCATTAATTTATTTATTTTTTCAACAAATACTTCTTAAGTGGATGCTATATGCCAGAAATGTATCAGAGGTTGAATATAGAATGATGAGCAAAACAAAGAGTAGAACAGATAGAAGCAAAAAACAGTTATTTTGGAGGGTGATTTTGACTATTAGTAATACAATATTTGAGAGCTATAAAGAAAATAATGTTCTGTGCTTAAGAATATTGAGTACTTGGGAAAAATGAGCCAGAAAGACTTTATAAAGAGGATAAAGGTAAGACCTGCCAGATGAGAAAGAGCCAGCGATGGAATGTGAAGTCTAGTGAGTGATGTATTTTGGTGGAATTTAGTAACTAAGATGGAAAGCATGGCAGGGGTTGAGTTTGAATAGCAGGCCTGGGTCAGGTCTTGGAAAGTTTTATAAACCATGAAAATGATATATGCTTTTAAATCCAAGTTTAACAGAAAACCACTTGAGAATTTTGAGGAGAGTGAAATAGAACAATAACAATTTTTAATAGAAAAGGAAAAGAAAGAAAATTCTGGCTGCAGAGTGGGGATTAGATTGCAGCAGGAGAAGAGGCATTGAGAGATAGGTAAAGCAGCTCATAAAGATTCTAGATCAGAAATCATGATAGCATGATCTAGAAATTGTGCTTCTCAGACTTTTCTGTGCCCACACATGACCTGGGAATCCTGTTAATATGCGGAAGCTGACTCAGGAAACATGGGATAGAGCCAAGATTGTTTGCTTTAAATGAATTTCCAGGTGATGTGATGCCCTGTTCCAAGCACCACACTTTATGCAAAGAGAGTTTAGAGGTAAAGATGTAAAAGCAAAGTGGGTCCTTAAAATGCCTTTTGGAACATTCATTTTACTAACACTTTCCCATTACTAGAAGTCTTAAAGAAAGTATGCAAAACAAAATCATGCAAAAGAGAAAATCCAGTCCAGGCACTTGCATCCATTATAAATAAATCAGAAGTGAATGAGAAAGCCTTTTACAGAGCTTCAGATATGGGTGTATCCTGGGAGTTAAGAGTTTGCAAAGAGCACGCGGTTTCAACCAGTTAATGAAGAACTGCCCAGGGGATGATAAATTTTATTAATTTTTCTAATAAAATTTTATTGAGGGAATCAAAATGAAGAAAAGAGAATCCCTGCCTTAAAAGAGATAGAGTCTATTTGTGAATAATAGACATGGAATGCTATTTATTATATCGTGAAAAGCTTTTCCACAGAGTCAAGGCTGGAGTGCTATGAATCGGAATCACCAAAAGGAGACGTGTCCTCTTGGTGAAAGGTCCAAGGATGGATTTCTAGAATGATCTTCAAGGATAACTCAGAGTCAGAGGACAAAGGACAAGGAAAGTGTTCTTTGGAGAGAAGATAGCCCAAAATTTAGAGACAGTATAATGAGAGACACCGGCTCCTTTTTCAGTACAAAGTACTGACTGTCAGGAAGTATCGTGTCAGATTTCAGACTGATGCATACTGCCATTAATTCTAGTCAATTCAATCTAGCAAAAATATCCTAAGCTGTTAACGTGGACCTGATCATAGTAAATACCTGAGAAAAGAAGAAAGTATCATGAATAACACTTACTAATGCCTATTAATAATCAATAACAGATGCAGACACAGGCCCAGAAAAAAATATAACCAATTCAAGTAACTTGCCAGAAGTCTCCCAGCACACAGGTGGGAGAAGCAAATTCCATCCTGGCTTGTTTCACTATGGATACTGCCTTCGGTAGAACTTGCAGTTTATTTAGAGAGACAAAACCAATACACCTAAAACAATTAGAGAGAGATACGAAATCAACATTTCAGTTATATGCCAGGTTGCAGTGCAGCTTCAAAATGAAAATAGCTTGTTTTCCTTCTGATTACAGAAGCAATGTTTCCTCTCTGTAAAATAATTCAAACATTACAGGATGGTACTGGGCAAGAGATGAACATTCCCTGCAATCTCATCACTCTACCTAATTCAAGAAATAGCCATTTACAACTGCCCTCTTGTGTCTTAGTCACCCACGTGTGCCATCTCGCAAAATGAAGTAAGCATGAAAAAAATTGGATCATACTATATATAATGTTATGTAATCTAATTTTTCTCCCACATAAACCCACAAAACCAAGGAACTATTTGAAGGTGAAAATCCCCTTATGTTCTTCCCAAACCTTTATAAAGATGAATTCAATTCTTCTAGATGGATAAATGATTTCTTGTCCACTTGATATCCATCTAGCTCTGGCTACTTCAGGTACAATTGCCTGAGTGTACTGAAAGCTGCTCATCATGTTATTGTGGGAATCCTCTCATCTCACCGTCCTTACCAAAGGGTCATAGATAGGTCACATGATAGATTAGTTCCACTAGCCTACCTCTCCAGCACATGGCTCCATCCTTTGCCAAGTTATTTTCAAGATGTGCGTATGTGTATAGTACAAGTTGGGTTTATTTAGATGCAATTACCTGCAATAAATTCATTGATTTTTACAATGTGATCAAATTGTACAAATTCATTAGTTGTACAATGTAATCAGCTCTGGCAAATGTAAATGGTAGTACAATCACAATCACACTTCCATTATCCCCAAGTAGCCTTCCTTTTACTTTTCACTTGATACCCTCCTCCCATTCCTGGCCCTAGACCAACACTGATCTATCTTCTGGACCTGTTGTTGTTTAGTTTTTCAGTTGCTAAGTCATGTCCAACTCTTTGCAATCCCATGAACTGCAACATGCCAGACTTCTTCCCTGTCCTTCACTATCTCCTGGAGTTTGCTCAACTCATGTCCATTGAATCACTGATGCCATCCAACCATCTCAACCTTTGTCACTCCCTTCTCCTCCTGTTCTCAATCTTTCGCAGCATCAGGGTCTCTTCCAGTGAGCTGGCTCTTTGCATCAGGTGACCAAAGTATTGGAGCTTCAACTTCAGCATCAGTCCCTCCAGTGAATATTCAGGGTTGATTTCCTTTAGGATTGACTGATTTGATCTCCTTGCTGTCCAAGGGACTCTCAAGAGTGTTCTCCAGCACCGCAGTTTGAAAGCATCAATTCTTTGATGCTCTGCCTTCTTTATGGTCAACTCTCACATCAGTACATTACTACTGAAAAACCATATCTTTGACTATTGGACCTTTGTTAGCAAAGTAATGTCTCTGCTTTTTTAATATGCTGTCCAGGTTTGTCATAGCTTTTCTTCCAAGGAGCAAGCATCTTTTCATTTCATGGCTGCAGTCAGTGTCCTCAGTTATGTTGGAGCCCAAGAAAATAAAATCTGTCACTGTTTCCACTTTTTTCCATCTATTTGCCTTGAAGTGATGGGACTAGATGCCAGGACCTATAATAATGCCTTTTCAAGGAAGTCATATAAATGGAATCATAAAGTCTATGGTTTTTTGTGTCTGGCTTCATTCCCTTTGTGTAATGCCTTTGAACTTCATCCATGCTGTTGCCTCTATCATAGTTTTTTTGGCTGGATAGTATTCCATTGTATAAGTATACCCCACTTTTTTTATCCACTCATTCACTAGTCACCATGATTGACATGTGAGTGTTTCCACTTTTGGGCTATTATGAATAAAGCCTCTATGAACACCCACATCATGACCTTTATGTGTACATATTTTATATTTCCCTTATGGAAATAGGAGTGGAATTGCTGGAAGGTGTGCTCAGTGTGCATTTAACTTTATAGGAAATTGCCAAACTGTCTTCCACGTGGCTGCACTTTTGCATTTCAGATCCTCACCAGCACTCAGTAACATCAGCCTTGATTTTAGCCATTCTTAGTGGTATAGTGGGATGTCATGTGGTCTTGTTTGATATTGACTCATGATGTTGAGTTTTCATATGCATATAATCCATTCACATATATTCTTTGGAAAGTAAGTTCTTTCTCTATTTTTTAAAATTGAATTGTTTGCCTTTTGTAATTGAGTTGTAAGAGTTCTTTGTGTATACCAGATACAAGTCCTATACTGGACATTAATATCTTGTATCTGATATTATCCCATAACTCATGAATGCTCTGTTCTGTTTTTCTTTCTGCACTCAGTGGAGGCTTGATGGAAAGAGCTAACGAGGGGATGTGGCCCCTCCGTAGGGTCCCCTTAAATCTGGGCTCACAGGGAGCCTCAACTCTCAGGCAGGCCCACACATGTGCTTTAAGAACTTGGTAAAATTTCAGTTTTTTATTTCTTCCTATTCACTCATATAACTATTAATACCACTTCTTTTGTGCCATTTTCTGCCAAAGATGAAATATTTCTTATATCCTGTCTCTCCTTGGAGGAATTTCTCATCCTTTGAAATTCAGTTTGCCAGATGGTCTTATGACCACAGGGTCCTCAGAGGATTTTTAAAATATAGTTTTTTTGAGATTTCCCTGGTGGTCCAGCAGTTAAGATTCTGAGCTTCTGCACTTACACTGCAGGGAGCATGGGTTCAATCCCTGGTCGGGGACCCCAAACTAATATCTCACATGCCTCGCAATGTGGCAAATAAATTAAGTAATTTAAAAATGAATAAGATATATTTTGTTGATCTGAATGTTTGTTTGATTGTTACAATGAGAGCAATGTCAACTTGCTGCTTTCTGTATCTTAAGCTGAAGTTGGACTACCACCATCCTCCCTGTGGATGTGACAGAAGAATTTTATTGCTGGCACCATTGGAGGTGGTTGGTGTGCGCTCAATGAGCCCTCTGTGCTTGAGGCTTTCAGAGAGGAGAAGCTAGAGTTTGGGCCTGTTTGTAGCTTCCATCATGAGTGATCTGGGTCAAGGACATGGCTAGATTTCCTTGCCCTCCTCTGTAATACTACCAGGGGAGTATCTTTCTCTGATCCTTGCTAAAGATTTTTTCATGAAGCTCTCATATACGATATTTCTCCAGAGTATTTCATTTTTCTTTCATTTTCTAAGGGCTCTTTCCTTTGGAAATTTAGCCCAAGTTCTGCTGGGTCTTGTTTTCAGAAAGCACAACTTTCACCAAATGTTTAACTCCTTCTGCAAGTGCTCCTGGGCTGAGAATTTCGGTTATCCCATGTCTCAGAGTGAGAACCCTCCCCTTTCCTTATACAGCACATCCGGAGCCTCAAGAGTGGTCCCGTCACCTTTCTCCATGGATATATCTGATCTGATGACCCTGTTCTGTGGTTCATACTCTACAAGCCTGCCCTTAGTAACCCTGATGCACTGAAATTCACAAAATAAATTCTCAGAGTAGGCCTGCTTTAGAAACCTTGGCCACACATATCAATATCCTATTTTCAGTTGCTTACAGTCTGCTTCCAGGATGCTCTGTGTCTAAGCATATTGTCCTTGCATTTAGCCAAAATTTAAAGGGTGTGTTTCCTGACTGAGATCAGTGCTGGCTGAAGCACCCAATTCAGGGTGATGCAAAATGTGGGTTCTCCCTTCACCCCACCCCACCCCCTACCCATACCAATAAAACACATACCAAATGGTTTTATTTTCTAATAAAAATGGGCTGAGGAATAAAAGCTAATAGAGGGGTTATTATTTCAGAACAGCCCATGTATTGAGATGATAATAAACTCAATATGCCATCATACTGAAGCCTGTATCCCAGCTGAAGAAGTCTGCACTTAGTTGATGAGGATACTGCTCAGATGGGGCTCCAACTATGGCTGTGAGGTCTAATAGGCACAGTCATAAAAACTTCATTTCCTGCTTCTAGTACTCTCTTTTTAAATTAAAAAAAAATTTTTTTTTTACGTTATCGTGTTGGTTTTGCCATACACTGACATGAATCTGCCATGGGTGTACATGTGTTCCCCTTCCAGAACCCCCCTCCCACCTCCCTCCCCATTCCATCCCTCTGGGTCATCCTGGTGCACCAGCCCTGAGCACCCTGTATCATGCATCAAACCTGGGCTGGCGATTCATTTCACATATGATAATTTACATGTTTCAATCCGTTCTCCCATATCATCCCACCCTTGCCCTCTCCCACAGAGTCCAAAAGACTGTTCTATACATTTGCATCTCTTTTGCTGTCTCACATACAGGGTTATCGTTACCATCTTTCTAAATTCCATATATTGTTTCGTCCACCTCATTAGTACTCTCTTGAGACACATACTTACTACTAAAGTATTGCTTACTCAGTTTGCAAAAATGTGATGATAGAGGTTATTGATCTATTGTCTTGTTGGATTTAGCTAAATGAGATTTGGGATTGGGCTTCCTGGTTGACTCAGCCATAAAGAATATGCCTGCAATGCAGGAGACACAAGTTCAGTCCCTAGGTCAGAAAGATCCCCTGGAGTGGAAAATGGCAACCCACTCTAGTGTTCTTGCCTGGAGAATCCCATGGACAAAGATGCCTGGTGGGCTACAGTTCATAGGGTCACAAAGAGTGAGATACGGCTAAAATAACTGAGCACACACACACGTGTGAGATTTGTGGTTAAGCAAACCTACTTTCCTTCTCTTCTTCCTTCCCTCCCAAAGAACTGGCAAGGCTCAATGTATGAAGCTGGTCACATTCTGGGCTGTAAAGCAGTTGGATTGCGTCTTCTCTCCTTCCTTCTGCCAGGGAAAGAAACCAACACTTTACAACACCTCTGTAACTAGATGACAGACTACAAAGCCCAGTCTTCCCAGGGAGGTCTGTCTCATTTAGGGTTAATAGTCCTGCACTTAATAAGGATAGACCACAAAGTCCCAAAGCCCTGTACCTCACAGCTCAAATGCTAACATGAAGAACACCGATTGACTCAAAGATATATATTTTCCCGAGACCAATGGTTTATGAAATTTATTCTCCAATTGGCTGATCTCTTGAACAGTTGTTTGTCATCATCAGATTTTGAAACCATATATCTTTTTTCAAGTGATGATTGTGCTGTAACCTCTGGCTCCATCCTCGCTTCTGGTTTGGGTAGAGCAGATCTTGGCAACTAATGAAAACCATAGCTGTCTTATCAAATAGCAGCAGTTCTTGTTTTGTTTAACAGTGCTGGAAATTAGTTTTTCAGGCTCTGATCTTGACAGGTCAGCTGTCAAAAGTGGGTGTCTCTGGCCATAAATTCATCGATCCCATAAACAAAATTCTGTCTGCAAAATGCAAGAGGAAAGTCAACGTAGATGCACTTATGTACAAATGAAATGGTCTGCAGCTGTATGACTAAGTGTCAGGACTTCTCCGGGTGAAAGATTTTTCTGGCTTCCCATTTATCAAGCCTATCAGCCTCATTTAGCTTTTATTATCTGAAAGTTTTTCTCCAGCTTTCTGAACTGGGAGCCCCAGGCACCCTCAGGAGGGAGGCAGAACACAGTTTCTCCTAATCTTGATGGGCTGCAAGTTTGGGAATCCACTTACAGGCTTTTATTTTATTTTACTTTTAATTTCCACTGCTGTCTTTTAAACAAAAGATTTTGTTTGAAAGGATGTTACTTTCTATGTTCTGGTCTTGCATATCAGGTGCTCAGAGAGATGGCCTCCCTCAGAAATGATGAGGGTTTACCATTCTGGTCTTAAGATTTGGGCAAGAGCGCAAGGCTTTGTGGAAATAGAGAGATTCACTTAGCTTAGGGCACTTGGCTTCAGGCTGATGTGAGGGAATAATAAACTTTCTTGCTCAACTTGAAGGATCCAGGATCCTGGAACATGGTTACTTTGATGTGTTTGAAGGCAGAATTTTGGTTTCTCTTTGAAGTATTTTTTCTTTCTTTGTCAGAGTACAGGATGCCTGAAGGCCAGAGAGAGAGAGAAATCTGTATTGAAAAACAATAAAATAAAAATCTTTAAGCCCTAAATACTTTCAGACAAAAGAAACAGGAATAATAATTACAGGTTGGAGGATTTTTTTTTTTTCCCATATAGTTGCACTTTGATTTAAATGACTTAGCCTTAGGTTGGCTTGAGAAGTAACTAACATGATTTGGGGCTGCCCTTCTTCCTTAGTGGAGAAAGATTGCCTGTTTGCATGGAGTTGGGTCCTAGGAGGGGCCACTGCCCTGTCTCCAAACCCAGCGTGTTCTTGGATGCTATTCCAGAGAACCTTGATGTGTGCCTCCTCTTGGAAATGGGCACCTCAACCATAGCTCCTTGTAACCAAAGGACTATTGTATTGAGTTCTGACTCTCACCCTGAC
Organism: Antilocapra americana; assembly: GCA_007570785.1. NCBI lineage: Eukaryota > Metazoa > Chordata > Mammalia > Artiodactyla > Antilocapridae > Antilocapra > Antilocapra americana. The sequence goes on along the minus strand of ML662447.1, from coordinate 4,611,678 downwards.
CTTGACCTTCTGACAGATAATCTGACTCTGATTGCTTCCTTCTACTCAGCCCTCAGTCACACAAGTACATGTGACGGGATTTGGCTTCATTACCTGGGCTAGTTATTTTTATCGAAATCTTATTTTCCTTTTTTTTTGTGAAAGGAAAGAAAAACCTATTAAAAGCCTAGAAAAGCATAAAAAGGTAATCATTCCCACTTTAACCACTGCCTTTAAAAAACACACACAATTAAGGTCACATTGTACATACCTTTTTATATCCTGATCCTTTACTTTGTTGTTATGGATTTTTAACCTACTGCTTTTGTTAAAGTTTTTTTTTTTTATAATTTTATTTATTTACAAGTCTTAGTCGCTGTGCAGGCTTTTCTCTAGTTGTGCAGAGAGGGGGGGCTACTATCTAGTTACAGGACTAGCTGCTCTCAGCATGTGGGATCTTCCCAGATCAGGGATTGAACCCATGTCTCCTGAATTAGCAGGCAAATTCTTTACCACTGAGCCACCAGGGAAGCCCCAATTTTTAATGTGTTATTTTAAAATCATTTTCTCCTTTGAGTAGCTCTTCAACATGGTAGGCAGAAAGGCATTTTTATTCCATTTTATAGATAAGAAATGGAATTTCAGTGAAGATAAATTTATTCAAAAATATTTATTGCCTGTTGTGATTTAGTACTATGCTGTAAAATGTGCTGAGGTCGCTAAGATAAGTGGTGGAAACATACCTAGAACATAGTTCTATTAGCTCCTAAATATATGCTGATTTAATACCTCCACGTTCCCAAGATTTATACTAGTAATAGGGAGTTGAGCTTCTAGAGGACAATGGCATTTAGGCAAGGTTAGAAACTCTGGTGATTGGATAAGCAAGGCAAGGTCCAATCCAAGAGCCCGAGACTCTAGAGACAGTTTATGAAGACAGGGTTTTGATACCAGGGAACAAGATAAAAAACCCAAATAACACAGCAGGATCACAGACTTAGGTCCAGAGTGGAAGATCATTTCTAATGCAGCTCTGTATCGATGGTGGAGATTTGAGCTCAATATTTCATTAGTTATGAGGCCCAGACATTAAATAATCTGCCTGTAATGCAGCACACCCAAGTTCGATCCCTGGGTCAGGAAGATCCCCTGGAGAAGGGAATGGCAACCCACTCCGGTATTCTTGCCTGGAGAATTCCATGGACAGAGGAGCCTAGCAGGCTACATACAGTTCATAGAGTCACAAAGAGTCAGAATGACTTGGTGACTAAACAACAACTTTTCTTTAGTTTTATCTCTTTGTATGTGGAGATTTGTAGAGGTTTCCTAATAACTTAATTGAGCCAAAATAGATCTTCCCTGGTGGCTCAGACAGTAAAGAATCCTCCTGGAATGTGGGAGACCTGGGTTCTATCCCTGGGTTGGAAAATCCCCTGGAGAAGAAAATGGCAACCCACTCCAATATTCTTGCCTGGAGAATTCCATGGACAGAGGAGGGTTGTGGGCTATAGTCAATGGGGTTGCAAAGAGTCAGACATGACTAAGGGACTAACACTTTGAGGAAATGTATGATGATACTAAAGTAACACCTTAACTACAAGGGAAAGTGGGTGTGGGGTTTTTGGACAGTCTCTGTACAATCTCTATGACTTTTTCTTGTGAATCTAAAAATATTATAGTTTAAAGCTTTTCTTTTCCTTTTTTTTTTTTTTTTTTTTAGAAAATTGAGGGAATTCCCTGGTGGTCCAGTGATTAGGGATCTGTGCTTCCACTGCAGGGGGCATGGGTTCAATAGCTGGTTGGGGAATTAAAATCCCGCACGCCTTTTCTCCATTGTATATTCATTCTTGCCTCCTTTGTCAAAGATAAGGTGTCCATAGATGTGTGGATTTATCTCTGGGCTTTCTATTTTGTTCCATTGATCTATATATTTCTGTCTTTGTGCCAGTACCATACTGTCTTAATGACTGTGGATTTGTAGTATAGCCTAAAGTCAGGTAGGTTGATTCCTTCAGTTCCATTCTCCTCTCAGTTCTACTCAGGTGGACGGAACTGGAGCCTATTATCCAGAGTGAAGTAAGCCAGAAGGAAAAACAACAATACAGTATGCTAACACATATATATGGAATTTAGAAAAATGGCAGCGAGAACCCTGCATGCGAGACAGCAAAAGGAACGCAGACGTATAGAACAGACTCGTGGACTCTGTGGATGAGGGCAAGGGTGGGATGATATGGGAGAATGGCATTGAAACATGTTAATTATCATATGTGAAATCAATCGCCAGCCCAGGACTGATGCTCGGGACTGGTGCACCGAGATGTCCCAGGGGGAGGGAATCGGGAGGGAGGAGGGAGGGGGGCTCTGGAGGGGGAGCATATGTAAACCCATGGTGGTTTCATGTCATTGTATGGCAAAACCAACACAATAAAGTAAAGAAAATTAAAAAAATTAAAAAATAAATAAATAAAATCCTGCACGCCACTGGGCCAAAAGGAAAAAGAAAGAAAGAAAGAAATTGAGTAAGAGTGTAACAGACCAAGTTGGAGAGAAGTGGCATTCCAGGCAGAAGGAACTGGAATGTGAAGAGCAGGGAACACCATGTACATGAGAAAGATGAGGGACTTAGTAGAGTTGGAGTGTGCTGGAGCTGACTGTCAGGGTTGGGTCTCGATCAGAAAAAGGCTTTCTTTTTGGCTGAGTTTAAAAGTGTGAGGACTTATTCTTTAGGAAATAGAAATTGATTAGAAAATTTTAATTAACATAGTTCATGTTTGATTTTATTTAAGATACACATCAGCACAATGGAGGAGGGCTGGAAGACAGTGTAATGAGATCAGTGGAAAGGCTGTTGCAATACCCTGGGACAGAGATGCTGCTGCCCTGAGCTGGGCAGCGGGCTAGAAGCAGAGGATTGTGTGGACAAGGATGAAGAGGTAGAACCCTTCTCACAGCTGAGCTAAAACCCTAGACAGAAAGGGCCTTATCCCAAGTACTTCTTCCTGCCTCCACTCCCATGACTGATTATAATCCCAGTGGAAAGACAGATGAAGTCTGGCTGATCAGTGCCAAGCAGAGCCTCATTCTAGGTGCTCGTCCAAGCCAGAGCAGCACAGGGTGGAGATGCCCCTTCACCAGTGCTGAGGAAGTTGGGCAGCAGGTGTCAGGAATTCAAGTCCTGGTGCAGAGCAGAATATCCAGTCCCTGGAACTGACATGTCATCATTGTTTCCGTTGTAACTCTGTGAATCACAAGGGAGTAAAGGGGACCTTCATCATACCACCCAATCCAGGGAATGCAACAGACCACACAGAGTTAAGCAGCCCCACTGCCTGGGCTAAACTATTCTGGGGATGAGATACAGGCTGCCCAAATCCACACCATGAGTCCCCTCAGTCCAGTATCACAGGGTCCAAAGAATGGAAGCATCAGTACCATGACTCTGTTTGTCTGAGTTTGTCTTTTCACTTTGACCAGCATTTGCATCCAGCTGTAGGAGCTGATCCCGAGTCCCAGGGCTATTTCCTGAGACTCAGTGGAAAGATAGCCATGAGGTTTCCTTTTCACTATACCAGTTTCCAGAGTGTGACATCTTTGATGTCTTTGCAGAGAGCTTAGTGATAGATCTTAACTTCACTGAAATGCCCCACGATTGAGTTAGTGGTGACTGTGGGGAGATCCTCAGAGTATATGGCCATGCTCTAACTAAACTATCCTCATCACTACCAGGCATCCTGTTATTTAGGGTGAAGTGGGTCTTAGCTGGCATCACATCCAAATTGACAGCAGGAGTTTCTAGGTTCTCTTAAACTGATTCTAGAATCACATAGCTCATTCTGGTGTCTCTGCTGTATCAGGGTTCTAGTATCTTCCAGGCACAGCAACCCCACAGATTCTGAAACTGTGGCCTCATAGTCAAGGCTCAGTGTGCCTTAACCTTGCCGAAGATATCAGGGCTATGAGAAATGCTGGGAGAGAAGAAGAGTCCTTAAGTGATGCTATTGGTGCCCCGTTAGGGCACCTGGTGACACTTTTCCACAGAGGGGTAATACTTTTTGCTCAGCCTAACTAGTTGTCTTGTGGGTTTTCTTTGAAGAAGGGTAAGGTGCTATCTGTGACAATCTGAATTTTAACCCCTTGCTACTGAGCTGATGGTTCGTGGATCAGCAGCAGCAGCACCTGGGAGCTTGTTAGACAGGAATAATCTCAGGTCCAAGGATCAGAACATGCATGCAAAATCCCTGGGTGATTTGTCTGCATATTACGGTTTGAAGATCAGTGCTTTCATCTATAGCAGTGGTTCACAATCCAGGCTGTGCCTTAAAATCTTCCTGGAGCTAAATGATCCATATCCAATCCACTAGTGACCAATTAAATCAGAATCTCTATGGGTGGGACCCAGGCTTTGGGATGTTTTAAAAGCCCTCTTAAGAGATTCTAATGTGTAGCTAAGTCAGAGCCCCAGTGACCTGGAAGAGTAGAGGTTTTCAATCAGGATCACTGGGAAAGCATTTACCTTTCTCATGCCCAAGCACTAAGATCCTGGTTATGTTGGCTCTAGATGGGACCAATATCTATATTTTTTACATCTCACCAATTAATGAGTGAGAATCACTGATCAGACAAAGGGTTTATCATTGTTGCTCAGGCCCTGCAGGGATGCAGGGAAGGTAAGCAGTCTCTAGGGCATCTGTGTCTTTGGGTGTTTCTGGGCCAGGATAGTGTCTCCTTGACCATCTTAAAGTGCCTGACAGAGATAGGATGCATCTATTAGATCCTGCAGGCTTGGGAGGATGTGGCAGATCCAAGGCATGTGTTTTCTTGACTACCTATCAGGGAAAATTATGAAGTTCGCACTGCAGTAAGACATTGAGCTCTTGGTCCTGCTTGCAGTTGGCATCAGGGTGGAACACAAGCTGTAAACCTAGGTCTTTGTTACTTGCTTCACTGTCAAACTTCATTCATCTTGCCCTGGTGAAGCAACTAATCTCAAGGATCACTGGCCTGGGCAAGTCAAAGGAGCATTAAAGAAAGAGGGCGCATTGTGGAAGGCATGATGATATGGCATCATTGGGCGGATAGAATAAAATTGGACATAAATGTTTATTCTGTAAGCAAGTTCCTACAAATGGGTTTCATTTCAAGCATGTGTTAAGTCTTCACGATCCAGGTGAGCTGATGGAGGACGCGGCGCTCTATCTGTCACGTCTTTATTCTTTCCAAGGTTGTGAGGTGGCTTGGGGTCTCTGGGAAACTTCAAGGGCTACTGTCTACGTAGCTGTCTGACTCAGGAGCCCACTTTAGCAGTTGATTCCTAAGGTCTGCACAGGTGCCCATCTGTCCCTCACATCCCCCTTTTCCTTCACAGCTGGCAACGTGGGACTCGGAGAAGGGCCTGAATGGCAGCCTGCAGGAAAGGCCCATGGGCAGCCGCCTCCAAGGACTGACTCTCAAAGTGGTGACTGTCTTGGTAGGATCCTGGGCATATGGGGGAGGTCTGTCATTCAGGCTTTGAGTCAGGGGTGTTTCTCTGTTTGGCTTAATGCTGAGTTTAGAGACAAGGGGATCTTAAGGAGTGGCTTGAGCTTTCATAGGCTTTTCACTCAAAGAATTTTGTGAATAGTGAAGGAAGAGTAAGACTGGGATTCTGCTCCAGGGCCTCTGACACCCTCCATGGCAGGTCACCGAGCTGCTCTAGAGAAGGACCACTCATCCAGAACCAGGGCTGAACCCCAGAGTGGGGATAACAGCTCTACTTGTTTTTGGATGTAGGATCTTGACCTCCTGTTTGTCCTTAGGAGGTTTTTGCTGCTAGCTAGAGTCCCCAGAAAGATGTTGGGAAGACATCCTTCTAGGATCCAACACCATGGATAGGCCCATGTGACACAAAGTTTACAATGAAGACCATTTGTTGCAATTTCTCTGTGTGGTTGTCCTGGAACCGCAGACTTTTACATCTTTCAGTTACCTTAGAAACATCTTCCTTCCCATTTCTTCCTTCAACTTTTTAGAACTGCAGGAGACATTTTAGATTTATGTCTTATTAGCTGGGAAGACAGGCACTGACATTCCTGCAGTCACCATATACACACCGTGAATAAGCATTGTACCATCCCCCCCCAAATTAGATTAATGAAATGTAGTCTCTGGCGTTATTGCCATAAGCCCCCTTCTTTTTCAGTTTCACAGGATTATAGTAGGGAAGGCCGAGGGGTTTTCCAGATGACCATGTGCCCTACAGGGGCACATGTGACAGGGCACAAGATGTGTTAATGTACTCATGGCCTGACTTTGGACTTTTGGATGGTGAGGTTTAATCTGCCATGTGGTATGCCCTTGTCTTGTGACTCAGCATCCATTTTTCTAGTCCAGTCTGATAGATATAATAGTCTTCTCTCAACCCAGTTCACAGACCTCTATTGTCATTTATTATCCCAGATGAGAGGTATTCACATTTATTATGTGTCCTAAAGAATTACAGCATTTCCAAAGGACAGAGTCCTGAATGTCACAAATGAAGGCATGAAAACAAGCCATGTTATCCTAGGAGAATGGGATGCTAAGCTGAGTCTGAAATGACAGAGGACAAATACATCTGTTCCTCCATCAGTATGCTGGTTGGAGGGATTTTCCTGTGCACTGTATCCTGAGCATCCGCAAACCACTTTAGAAAAGGTCAGAGAGGTTCAGACTCCAGGCCTAAATTGGGTAAATACAGTGCATCTGTCCACAAACGTTCTGAAATTATGGTTCATCAGATTGGTCTCTCCAATAAGACCCTGGAAAGATGTGTGTTAATGAACCGGTGATTTAGTTGAACAACGTTCATTCTGTTGTTCTCAGGAAGAGCCTTTTGTGATGGTGGCTGAGAACATTCTTGGACAGCCCAAGCGCTACAAAGGGTTCTCCATCGATGTCCTGGATGCACTGGCCAAGGCTCTGGGCTTCAAATACGAGATTTACCAGGCCCCCGATGGCAGGTACGGTCACCAGCTCCATAACACCTCCTGGAACGGGATGATCGGGGAGCTCATCAGCAAGGTAGGTCCCAAAAGCAGATCCATGGGGAGGGGCCCCCTAGTCTGCCTCTGGGGTGATGTCTTAATTGGGCCCATTATGGAAGTTGGAACCTCAGGACCAGCTAGACAGATCACAATTACCCTTCTCCACACAATAAGGATCTCTTTTTTCTCCACCCTCACCCTCCTCCCTGCTGTACTCATTCTTACTTTTATTTTCTAATTCCCAGGCACTCTGGTTTTCCTTCTATGTCCATTGCTCTCATTCCTTTGAAACACCCATTGTGCCTGTTCTGTAATCCACCCTTCATGAAATCAACCCCTATATTTGAGCTGCAATAGGAACCCAGTTCTCATGGGGACATGGGTGGGGGAGACTGGTACATGCTTATTCTCTTCTTCATGCCCCACAGAATTGGTGGGTGTGTCTTGTGTGTGTCCACATGCATTGTATGTGTGCGAATGAGTGTATAGGTGTGTCTGCATTGCTATGGATAAGTGAAATTGCATTCCCCAGTGCCTCAGATTAATTTCAAATCTTTACTCTTCCTCTTTCCTGTAGAACCTGGGTCCCCATGGCAAGAGGCCAATTCACTGTGTCCCCATCCTTTCCCCTGCCATCCCGTGACTTCTAGGTTATTTACTGACAGCCATTTACATTGGTGGGTCTGCTCAAGCCCTTCCTCACCATCAATCTTGACATTTCTGACATCCCTATAGATAACCTGGGCTTCCAGTGCTTTGACCGTTCATCTCCAGTGACCTTGGGGTACCTGTCCCTGTTCATCCTGTTAGCATCTTACATGTTTCTGTCACTGTCCCACTCCATGACTACAACCTGTCATCCTTCTGACTCTGGCATTTTTTCTTGAAACACAAGTCCTTTTCTTTATAAACCCATAAAGGCAGACAGGATATCCATGTTCTCTCCAGTTTCTCCTAAGCTGTCATTTTTTTCCAGTAGCATGCATTCTAATCCTGTTAATGACAAGAAATTGCTCATTAAATCAACTTAATATAAAAAGAAAGTGAAAACAAAAGCCAAACCCATAACAACTTTATTGTGGAGTAATTTATATATAATCTGCACCCATTTCAGATGTATCATTAATGATTTCTAGAAAATTTAGTGAGCTGTGCAACCATCACCGTGTCTAATTTTGCAATACTTCCATCACCCCAATGAGATTTGTCATACACATTTACAATTAATCCCATTCCAACCTCAGCCCTAGGCAACCCTTAATCTACTTTCTAAGTCTATAGATTTGCCTTTGCAAATATGTGCTATAAAACAGCCATACCATACCAGTCTTTTGTGTCTGACTCTTTTCACTTGGCATATGTATTTTAGGTTCATTCTTCTCTAAGATTTCTGTGCCTTTCTGATATGGCATCCTTTCCCGCCTGGCGTGCCCTCTGTGGTTGTCCAGATAAACCCCTGTTCCCTTCATCTTTTGTGATTCTCCTAAATTATTCTTGATTTCTTGTTACCTTGAAACCCTGACTTAGGCCTATTACCTACCTTCTGACTCTGACATGCAGGTTGCTCTATGCAATTAGAGGAGAAAACCACAAGTTTGTCCAGATGCATGCATAAACAATGTGTGACCTTCCACCTCAGCTGGGCCTTCAGGACAGCTGCAGTTCCTTAACGTGGCCTTTACTGGGTCTCTTGGCAACATTCCTTAGAAACTGCTGGAAAACTTTATCTTTCTCCTCAAGCAACCTAATAATCTCCCATCTTAAACTAGAAAAAAGAAGTGCTCCTCTATTAAGGAAAGAAATGAAGACATCTGGACATGAGATTCTATTTCAACTTCCTATAAAGATCACATCTGTAGACATGTGCTCTCACCTCCAGTTTCAGAGTGGGGAGTGTTTTGCCTCCTATTATAGCTCACCCCTCACTGGTGTCACCAGTCACCTCCCTTCTCTGGACCTGGTTTCATACGTTAGTTTCCCTCCATCCTATGTTGTTAACCTATCCTGACCCTCTAGATTTCCTTCTCAGTCCTTAAATATTCTCCAAACATAAGCAAAACAAATAAACCTCCCTGGATCTTGGGTTTCTGAGAAGAGAAGCAGGAACAAGAGATGCACATGTGGCAAGTTTGAGAGCTGACATGGTCACCTCCAACATTTTTTCTCTTTACTCTAGGTATGTTGTTGGATTTCTGTTTGGCAATCAATATATCTGCCCCTCCAGCCTGCATATTGGTCCTGATAAAGTTCTTCTATGTAGTTTTCCCCAGTTTGAATATGTAGTTTGGATAAGCTGTCACAACTGGTCATTCTAAAATAAACCTAGTTCTGACAGTGCCTTCTATTTAGAGAGCCAAGATAGAGATGATCACTGTACATTTTTAATGCTCTTATGCCAGCATCAACTCAGGCATAAGGATCTTAGTCTCCACCAGTCTTGGCAGCTTTAACCTCACAATCTAGTTTCATCTTAATAGGGTCTTTGTCTATTTTTAAATTAAGCTCATCTTGGAAAGCAAAAATCTTGGGAGGTACTTTTGAGGTCACAGCAGAGGATGCCCCAGGGACTCCTTCACTGCATGGCTTTACTAAAGAAAGAATCAACCATATGTCTGAGAAGCCATGAGTTAAGGGAAGTAGAAGGATGATGATCCCTTTTTTCTTAGAATATGCTACTCTCTGGCATAGAGCCTGCATATAAAGCAACGTAGGACTGATACTCTAATGAGATTCAAGGTAGTTGTACACTCTCTGTATAACTTCAAAAGTATTTTAGGAAAGAGATATATCTGTGTGGGCTGATGGAGTTTGGAGAGGTTTGATGAAATAAGGGTGTGTCCCTGTGGTCTTAAAGTATAGGAAGGATGAAGACAAGTCCAGAAGAAGATAGAAGACAGGGTGGGGAGAAGGGTGAGCAGTAAGAGGGAAATACCAGTAAAAGGAAAGAGATAGTTCAGTAAGGGAATCATTAAGGAAATGAAGAAAACCTACAATTCACACAGAAATGAAAATGGTGATAGACTCTTTCCTCCAGAAGTGGTTTCCAAGAGTTTTTAGGGTTTGGGGAAGACATTTGTAAGGTGAAGGTGGTAATGGCAGACAACCTGGTGCTGGATTTTCCTTACAGTGTTCAAAGTCATGAGGTGTCAACTCTTGAAGCCTTTTCCTCTGAATTGAATAACCCAAAGGACAGTGGACAGGCCTTGGGTGAAGGTAGAACCCAGCAGTAATCTGAGGATTGCCTTCTGACCAGATGGGTTTGCCTTTCAGAGAGCAGATCTGGCCATCTCCGCCATCACCATCACCCCGGAGAGGGAGAGCGTTGTGGATTTCAGCAAGCGGTACATGGACTACTCTGTGGGAATCCTCATCAGGAAGCCCGAGGAGAAGATCAGCATCTTCTCCCTCTTTGCTCCATTTGATTTTGCCGTGTGGGCTTGCATTGCGGCAGCCATCCCGGTGGTTGGCGTGCTGATATTCGTGTTGAACAGGATACAGGCCGTGAGGGCTCAGAGTGCAGCCCAGCCCCGGCCGTCTGCTTCTGCCACCTTGCACAGTGCCATCTGGATTGTCTACGGAGCCTTCGTACAGCAAGGTACCTTCCTGGTTTCTCCATGCTCGAGTAGCCTCAAGGTCCTGGAAGGACTTGTCCACTGACAACATTCTTAGATTCATGTTCCCAACATCATTTTAAATGCACTTTTATTTAACTTCTAAGATGGTCCTAATATCTGCTGTACTCCAAGTATTATCAGATAGAAAGTAAATGAAATGATAAAAAAAAAAAGAACTTCGAGTCCTGATTTTCCTCTTTAGATAAAATTAACTTCTAGTACTGCTTTGCACTTTCCTCCCCTCCCACATTAGACTGATTGTTATGCAGATGGGGTTGTCAAATGAAGCTATCTTGCTTAAATGTGAAGTCTTCATGGGCTAAAAAATCATGAGTGTTTTGCAGTCATCTAAGCAATACTCCAGCCATTCTTGAGGTTCAGTTTCCTATCTCAGAGAAATCTAGATAGCACTTGGGGAGTTACAGATTTGATGGAAACAACAAATTGCAAAGTTCCTAATGTGAGTCCTGGACTTCTCTGCACCATACAAAATATGTATTATCTGCTCGAGAGGCTCTATAATAATAGTCAGCAAGGAGCTTTCTTCTGTTACCACCTGAGACACCGAGCAGGAACGATTGACCTCAAAGAGGCAGCTTCAGACTATAAGGCATATACAATGATTTCTGAAAATCATAGAAAAAAGTCATCTAGTGAGGGCTGAATATTAATAAAAGTGATATGGTACGTCTCATTTCTGAGGCTTAAAAGAAAGCTAGAGAACCTTCTAGGTAGAAGGTAATTTTACATTTACAGAATTCCTGAGACTGTTTCATGTGAATTTAAAATGACTAGGGGCCTTACATAGGGTTGCAACCCTGAAGATTCTCGACACAGTGAGGAGAATATTCTAAGGGGAAGAGTTAGATATTCAGAACTCTGCTGTTGGCATTTTCAAAAACATCCTATCACTAAAAATGCCAACCCTAGCTTTTCTGTACTTTGTGGTCCTCCACCCCTTTCTGAGATTGGTGGTCCTAGGATTTTATTTCCAGAACTGTCAGAGCCCACCATAACCAGCTGGCAGTCACTTTCTTGATCCTCAGCTCATCACCAGGGATGGTTCCCTGTGCCTGGCTGCAGGGCAGAGAATTTCTGGGGATAGAAGTGAGAGCAGAAACCCTGGACCAATCCCCTTTGCTTATCCCCTGCAGGTGGAGAATCCTCAGTGAACTCCATGGCCATGAGAATTGTGATGGGCAGCTGGTGGCTCTTCACTCTTATCGTGTGTTCCTCCTACACAGCCAATCTCGCCGCCTTCCTCACAGTGTCCAGGATGGACAACCCCATAAGGTAAGGTCTATTACTTCTTCCAAAAGGTTGTAAAGAGAGGATGCGAACCTGGCCACAGTGGCCTAGTGTCATGGAGGCAGAGAAGAAGTTAGATTCCGGATCTGCAATTTGATGGTAGTAATCTTTAATGCATGAGGGACTTCAATCCTGTTGTATTTTATTTTATGTACAATTAAATACATGCATAAATTCACTGACTAGTATTTCTTTGAACATTTTAATTCTACTTGTAATTAATAAGTCAAAAAATTAAAAAGCAGCAAATTAAATGTCCTCAGACATTTCAATATTGATTACAAACTTATTTAATCAAAATTTTCTAAACATTTAATTAAAACCACAAATCTAATATATTTCTCCAATTCTGCAATCTTCAAACATCTAAAAAATATTTTTTAAAACACGCCAATTATCATAGTTATTAGAAAATATATTTCACTTACAGTTATAAAATTGTAAAATTATTGAAACCAAGAACTAAAAATGTCTTATTTTAACCAAAATGTTAAAAATAGGGCATGAAAGAATTAGTTCAACATAGTGAAATAACTCAGAAATGCCTTTGCTTTATAATCAGATTCTCACATACTGTGTGAATTACAAAAGAACTTGGATAAAGTGAGCTTCTGCTGGTTATGTGGTTGCTCAACTGACCAGTGTCACAGATTTAGTCCACACTTCTTTGGGTGCAATGTCAACCTCAATATCACCTCTTTCTTGATCCCTGATTATGCTTTTCTGTGTCCCTGCCTTCAGTAATTTCTCCTTTAATTCATCACACTTACTATCATTATATCAATTCTTTTGATCCACGGCCCTAGTCAAGTCATCCATACTCAACCAGCTTTTGTAGCTCCCAATGGTCTATCTGAAAGAGGAGAGATTCCTTGATTAGGATTAAAAATTCAGAATGATATGGTCTAGTTTTAATTTTAATTGACATTTTTATTGAGATAAGTATAGATTCACTTGCAATTATAAGTAATAATGCAGAGAGACCTCAGAATATCTTTTAGCCAGTTTCACCCAATGCATTTTGCAAAACCAGGATATGAACATTGATATAATTGACTGATTCTATTCAAATTTCTCCTCTCATACTTGCACTCATTTCTGTGTGTGTGTGTGTGTGTGTGTGTGTGTGTGTGTGCATTTGATTCTATACAGTCTCATTGTATATGTAGATGTATATATCCACCACCACAGTAAAGATACTAAGTATATTAATTTTTTTCTACAAGAATTCGTTGTGTTGTTCTTTTATAACCACACCCACCTCCTTCACACTTCTTCGCCTCTTGTCCCATTCTTAACACCTAGCAGACACTAATGTGCTCTCTATCTCTGAAATTTCTCATTTCACATTTGTAGTATATAAATAGAATCACACTTTTAGAATCAGCTTTTTCTTTCAGTATAATCCTCTGGAGATTCTTTAGAATTGTTGTGTGTATTAATAGTTCATTGCTTTCTGTTGTTCGGTAGAATCCAATGTAACACAATTTATTTAACAATTCCCCCATTGAAGGATATCTAGGTTTTGTCCAGTTTGGGGCAATTATGAATAAATCCACTCTGCATATTTGTGTGAAGTTTTTATGTGAACGTGCATTTTCATTAATAGATAATACATATCCAAGAATGTAATTGCTGTATCTTGTGGTAATAGCATGTTGGATTTTATAAAAAAATGATCAAACTGCTTTCTAGAGTAACTGTCACTTTCAATTACTACTACGGATGTAGGAATGATCCAGTTTATTTGCATCTTTGCCAGTATTTATTTATTTATTTCTTGAACAAGAATGGTTTTGTTTTTCTTTTTTTTTTAAATTTTATTTTTTTTTATTGTTTTTGCCATACATTGTCATGATATCACCATGGGTTTACATATGCTTCCCCTCCGGAACCCCCCTCCCTCCTCCCTCCCCCCCGGGAAATCTCGCTGCACCAGTCCCGAGCATCAATCCTGGGCTGGCGATTGATTAGACACATGACAATTAACATGCTTCAATGCCCTTCTCCCATATCATCCCACCCTTACCCTCATCCACAAAGTCCACGAGTCTATTCTATACATCTGCGTTCCATTTGCTGTCTCACATGTTGGGTTCTCGTTACCGTCTTTCTAAATTCCATATATATGCGTTAATATACTGTATTGTTGTTTTTGCTTCTGGCTTACTTCACTCTGGATAATGGGCTCCAGTTTCATCCATCTGAGTAGAATTGCTTCAAATGAATTTTTTTTTAATGCTGAGTAATATTCCATTGTGTCAGTATTTTGTTACTTTACCTTCTGATAGTCATGTGTGATAGTGAATTGTAGCTTTTTGCTTCCCTAATGACTAATTATAATGAATACTTTTCATGTGCTTATTGCTATATTTTGTTTGATGAAATATATCTTTATGTATTTTGCCCATTTTCTCACGGGACTGTTTATTAATGTTGAGTTTTGAAAGTTCTTTATGTATTTTAGATACTGGTTCCTTGCCAGATGTATGGTTTGCAAATATTTTCCCCTGCTCTGAAATTTGTTTTTCAACTTCTTAACGAAGTCTTTCACAAAGAAAAGTTTTTAATTTTTGTGAGGTTCAATTTATAAATTTATTCCTTTGTGAATCATGCTTTTGGTGTTAAGTCTAACTCTGCCAGGTCCTAGACCTGAAGATAATCTTGGATATTTTGTTTGTTTTTCTGAAAGTTTTGTCATTTTTCATTTTATAAATTTGGATGTGAAGTTTCCATTTTTAAAATTAATTTATGGACTACGACATTGAACAGGAATCACAAACAGTTGGATGTGCCCTGAATTTAGTTTGCAAATTTGTGGGGGTTTTTGGCAGCTTAGTATGCTGAATGTTTAAATTTGAATGACTTTGGTGATGGTAACACTCTTCAGGTTGCCTCTGGTCCCACTATCTTCTACTTTATTACATGTGCTAGCTTCACACTTTTGCATATTCACTTCTCACCGTCAAATCATGCAAGTTAGTATCCTGTGACATAGAAGACCTGGTTGACCCTCTGTGAGCTAGCAAGACCTACACATCCATGCTCTTCACAGTGTGGTACCCAGACCAACACTGCTGGCATAAGACGCTCAGTCCTTATCTCAGATCTCATGAACCAGAATTTGTATCTAAGTAGGTCTCCAAATGATTTTTATTCACATTAAAGTTTGGACAGCACTGCCAACAATTAGAAAAAAACTGATCTATGAAATCTGAATAGCCTGAAGCAATTGGCTGCAACTAACAATGCATTATAATAGAGCTATCCATCAGTTTCTGCCTTCAGGGTACCACAGACTGGGCAAGGAAGGTGGTGCGTATCAATGGCACTCAAGAAAAGAATATGAGACTTACTCCACATGCCATGATAAGTATCAGGTATCTGACTAGACCTCCTATCATTAACAGCTATAAAACTGGAAAAACATGCTGTTTACAGCATTTTAAACATAAACACAGGTAGACTGCCAAATTCAGACTTAAATTGAAGGAAGTAGGGAAAACC
The DNA here is from genome assembly GCA_007570785.1 of Antilocapra americana. Lineage (NCBI taxonomy): Eukaryota > Metazoa > Chordata > Mammalia > Artiodactyla > Antilocapridae > Antilocapra > Antilocapra americana. Next base: position 4,596,266 of record ML662447.1, on the reverse strand, counting down.
ACTAGACCATTCAAGTATGACCTGAGTCAAATCCCTTATGATGATACAGTGGAAGTAAGAAATAGATTTAAAGAACTGGATCTGATAGACAGAGTGCCTGATGAACTACGGACGGAGATTCGTGACATTGTACAGGAGACAGGAATCAAGACCCAAGAAAAAGAAATGCAAAAAAAAGCAAAATGAGTGTTTGAGGAGGCCTTACAAATAGCTGTGAAAAGAAGAGACGTGAAAAGCAAAGGAGAAAAGGAAAGATATTCCCATTTGAATGCAGAGTTCCAAAGAATAGCAAGGAGAGATAAGAAAGGCTTCCTCAGCAATCAATGAAAAGAAATAGAGGAAAACAATAGAATCGGAAAGACTAGAGATCTCTTCAAAAAAATTAGAGATACCAGGGGAACATTTCATGTGAAGATGGGCTCAATAAAGGAAAGAAATGATATGGACCTAATAGAAGCAGAAGATAGTAAGAAGAGATGGCAGGAACACACAGAAGAACTGTACAAAAAAGATCTTCACAACCCAGATAATCATGATGGTATGATCACTCACCTAGAGCCAGACATCCTGGAATGTGAAGTCAAGTGGGCCTTGGAGAGCATCACTATGAACAAAGCTAGTGGAGGTGATGGAATTCCAGTTGAGCTCTTTCAAATCCTGAAAGATGATGCTGTGAAAGTGCTGCACTCAATATGCCAGCAAATTTGGAAAGCTCGGCGGTTGCCACAGGACTGGAAAAGGTCAGTTTTCATTCCAATCCCAAAGGAAGGCAATGCCAAAGAATGCTCAAACTACCGCACAATTGCACTCATCTCACATGCTAGTAAAGTAATGCTCAAAATTCTCCAAGCCAGGCTTTAGCAATAGGTGAACCGTGAACTTCCAGATGTTCAAGCTGGTTTTAGAAAGGCAGAGGAACCAGAAATTAAATTGCCAACATCTGCTGGATCATCAGAAAAACAAGAGAGTTCCAGAAAAACATCTACTTCTCCTTTATTGACTATGCCAAAGCCTTTGACTATGTGGATCACAATAAACTGTGGGAAATTATGACACAGATGGGAATACCAGACCACCTGACCTGCCTCTTGAGAAACCTGTATGCAGGTCAGGAAGCAAAAGTTAGAACTGGACATGAAACAACAGACTGGTTACAAATAGGAAAAGGAGTAGGCCATGGCTGTATACTGTCATCCTGCTTATTTAACTTACATGCAGATTACATCATGAGAAACACTGGGCTGGATGAAGCACAAACTGGAATCAAGATTGCCAGGAGAAATATCAATAACCTCAGATATGCAGATGACACCACCCTTATGGCAAAAAGCGAAGAAGAACTAAAGAACCTCTTGATGAAGGTGAAAGAGGAGATGAAAAAGTTGGCTTAAAGCTCAGCATTCAGAAAACAAAGATCATGGCATCCAGTCCCATCACTTCATGGCAAATAGATGGAGAAACACTGGAAACAGTGGCTGACTTTATTCCTCTGAGCTCCAAAATCACTGCAGATGGTGATTGCAGCCATGAAATTAAAAGACACTTACTCCTAGGAAGGAAAGTTATGTCAGACCTAGACAGCATACTAAAAAGCAGAGACATTCCTTTGCCAACAAAGGTCCATCTAATCAAGGCTATGATTTTTCCAGTAGTCACGTATGGATGTGAGAGTTGGACTATAAAGAAAGCTGAGTGCCAAAGAATTGATGCTTTTGAACTGTGGTTTTGGAGAAGACTCTTGAGAGTCCCTTGGACTGCCAGGAGATCCAACCAGTCCATCCTAAAGGAGATCAGTCCTGAGTGTTCATTACAAGGAGTGATGTTGAGGCTGAAACTCCAATACTTTGGCTACCGGATACGAAGAGCTGACTCATTTGAAACAGTCTTTTGGACTCTATGAGAGAGGACAAGGGTGGGATGATATCGGAGAATGGCATTGAAACATGTTAATCATCATATGTGAAACCAATCGCCAGCCCAGGTCTGATGCTTGGGGCTGGTGCATCAAAATGACCCAGGGGGAGGGAATCGGGAGGGAGGAGGAAGGGGGGTTCTGGAAGGGGAGTACATGTATACCCATGGCAGATTCATGTCAATGTATGGCCAAACCAACACGATAATGTAAAGAAAATTAAAATAAATAAATTAAATTTAAAAAAAAGAAAAGAAAAGACTCTGATGTTGGGAAAGATTGAGGGCAGGAGGAGAAGAGGACGACAGAGAATGAGATGGTTAGATGGCATCACCGACTCAATAGATACGAGTTTGGGTAAACTCCGGTGTTGGTGATGGACAGGGAGGCCTGGCATGCTGCGGTTCATGGGGTTGGAAAGAGTGGTACTCGACTGAGTGACTGAACTGAACTGATCAGGTAGATTGAGAAAGAAGGAAAAGATAAACCATGCAAATGATAAGAGGCCATCTCAATATTAGACAAAGTAGACTTTATGCCATTCAGTATTATAGGGGATTACATAGCGATAAAAGAACGATTCCAAATACGTTTACACCATGTAACAAACATCCAAGTTTATGATATAAAATTTGATGAGACTTTCCCCCATTGCTGGATCACTGGCCTGTCTTCACATTTCATCCCAGATGACTGTAGGTGTCCTCATCAGAATGATACAGAATTAGTAGCTTTTTCTGAGGACATGCTGTTCCAATGCCTCCTAACATTTGTAGTTATTTGTTTTATATTTCTGAATTATTGTATCAGATCTGAAGCTCTATTATTCTTCAAAATGATTTTTAAAAGTGACAAATGTAATAGGACAAATAGAAACATCTAATATAGTCCAAATTTTAATTTCATTCTCTTAAAAACTGACATAACAAATAAGCAAAAAAACCCTACTAAGGCTATATGCTATGCTATGCTTAGTCAGTCAGTCATGTCTGTCAGTTGTCATGTCAGTCAGTCATCACCCCATGGACTGTAGCCTGCCAGGCTCCTATGTCCATGGGGATCCTCCAGGCAAGAACACTGGAGCTGGAGCGTGTTGCCATGCCCTCCTCCAGAGGATCTTCCCCACCCAGGTAGCAAATCTAGGTCTCCCCCATCTCAGGCGGAATTTTTACCATCTGAGCCACCAGAGAAACCTTAATAAGGTTATGGAAGATCTAAATAATGCTGTCAATGCATGTGACATAATTGATATTTATGGAACACTATACCCAACGATTGCAGAATACACATCTTTATCAAGTATGCGTTCACTAAGATGCAGCATTCACTGGGCCATAGAGTTAAATCTCAGTCACACTTGATTTCAAAATCTTACCAAGTATGTTCTAGCACTATAATTAAGTTAAAATAGAAATCAATTTAAAAAAAAACTACAAAGTTCCCAATGAAATTTAAATAACATAATTCTAAACCTATGGGTCAAAGGAAAAAATCATAAAAGAAATGTAAAAACATACTTCAGTAAGTGATAATGAAAATACAATATATCAAAATGTGTGGAATGCAGGTAAAACAATGCTTAAAGGAAAGTTTGTAGCCTTAAATGCCTTATAAGGAACAGAAAATGCTTAAATTTGAGATTCTTAGTTTCTCTCTCAAAAAAGATTAAAAAAGTAAGAACAGGCTAAACTCAAAGCAACTTTAAAAGAAAGACATAGAGTATGTTTAACAACATAGAAAATTGGCAAAGTCTTAATTTGATTTGGTTGTTTGATAAGTTTAATAAAGTTAATAAACCTCAAGCAAGACTATTCAAGGAAAATTAGAGAAAACTGAAAGTATTAATATCAGGATTAAAAGTGGGGATTTCACCATAGATCTTTTAAATATTAAGTGAATAATAAGATGATATTATGAACACCTTTGTCCCAATAAATATAACAGCTTAATGGAATGGATACATTTGTTTAAAAACACTTTATGAAAACTGATTTAAAAAGAGAAATATGAATATTGATACATCTATTAAAGATATTAGATTTGTAAACCTCACTACAAATGAAATTCCAGGTCCAGATGGCATTGCTGGTGAATTCTAGCCAACACTCTATTAAATAACACTAATTGTAAACTCTTTCAAAAGATAGAGGAGAAAATGTTTTTTAATTCATTTAACAAAACTTACATAATTCTGATAGCAAAAGCCAAAAATGATATTAGAAGAAAAGGAAGTCACTGCCCAATATCCCCTATGAACTTAGATGTAAACATCCTCAACAAAATGGTAGTACATTGAATCTAGAAATATATAAACAGGATAATACATCATATTCCACTGCAGTCTTATCCTTGGGATATAACTTGTTTCAGTATTTGAGAACCAATTAATGTGATTCACCACATTAAAAAAAAAAGGACAAAAATCACACATGTGATCACCTCAAATGATACCACAAAGAATCTGACAAAATTAAATTCCCATTCATGATTAATGAATAAATATATAAAAAGAAAATTTCCATACCCTGATAACAGGCACAAACAGAGAACTGACTACTAACAACAGATTTAATGATGCTTTTTCCCTAACATAATACTTTAGGCCCTTGTGTGACCAACAAGCAATAAAAGAAATGAAGTTGTATAGATGTGAGAAGGGTCTTCCGACAATAAAGAATCTACCTGCAATGCAGGAGACCCGAATTGGATCCCTGGGTTGGAAAGATCCCCTAGAGAAAGGAATGCAACCCACTCCAGTATTCCTGCCTGGAGAATCCCAAGGACAGAGGAGCCTGATGGACCACAACCCACCGGGTTACAAAGAGCTGGGCATGGCTAGACCACCGACACTGTCACTTTCACAGACTTGGGAAATCTCACTGTCCACTTTCAGATGACATGACCATCTTTGTGAAAAATCCTAACAATCTTCTAATAAAATTGTCTAAGAAATGAATCTTCATAAGTTGCCAGAAACAAAATCCCCATATAAAAGCCAACTATGTTTTTGCATACTAGTAAACCAACAATTGGAAGACAAATTTTTTAAAAATTACAATATCCCCAAAGGTATAAAGTTCATAGGAATATTTTTTAAAGTGTATAAATATTAAACTCTTAGCAGAAAATTTAGTGGAAAATGTCATTAAGAAAAATTAAAAATCTGAGTAAGTGAAGAGATATCCAATATTCATGGATTCGAATCTCAATATTGTTGAGACGGCAGATCTTCCTAATTGAACTACAGGTTCAATACAATATCCATTAAAACTCCAGCAGACTTCAAAAAATAGAACTGGAAAAGATGAATGAGGAACAGGATTTTGAAAAAGAACAAAGTTGGAAGACTGGCCCTGCTTGATATCTGACTTTCTACAAAGCTGTATGGGCATTCTGCATGTCCTCTGTCTAACTGTATTTAATCTTATTTCTCAGTGCTCTTGCTTTCTTGGCTTCACAATACTCCTTGAAGATTACAGTTAGTTTTCTGCTCCATGGCCTTCACTAAGCTAGTTATTTTTGGAATGCTCTTCTATGCTTTTGACTTAGCCAACACTGACTCATTTTTCAAGTCGCTACTCAAAGGTCACCTCCTCATAGTGGCCTTTCCTGGATACTCCTCAAATTCTATAACCCTTTTCTATTTTACTCTTTCATATACTTCAGTACTTTTCTTTCTTAGCAATTGTCACATTGTGTATAAATGAGTTTATGTGTTTACTGTTTCTTACAATGCATCCTTCTTTTTAGATCACAAATTCCTTGGATCTGGGTACTGAGTTTGTTTGTTCCCCATTGTATACCAACTCTTGGCACAGTGTCTGGCACAGGTCAGCTGCCACAACAAAATATCATAGACTGGGTGACCTAAACAATAGAAATTTATTTCTCATAGCTCTAGGAGCTGGGAAGTCCAAGATCTCAGTGTCAGCGGGTTTGGTTCTTGGTGAGAGTGTTCTTCCAAGCCTTGCAGATGGCCTTCTTCTCTCTGCATGGTGGAGAGAGAGGGACCACTGGTCTCTTTTCTTCTTTTTATAAGGTCACGAATCCCATCAAGAGGGCTCCACCCTCATGATCCTGTAGTAGTGTTGTGTAGTGTTAGTCACTCAGTTATGTCTGACTCTTTGTGACCTCATGGACTGTAGCCTGCTAGGCTCCTCTCTCCATGGGATTCTCCAGGCAATACTGAAGTGGATTACCATTTCCCTCTCCAAAAGATCCTCCCAACCCAGGGACTGAAACCCAGTCTTCTGTGTTGCAGGCAGATTCTTTACCATCTGAGCTGCAGACCCACCTCCAAATATCATCACTTCAGAGATGAGGGATTCAACACATGAATTTGAGGGGAGAGCAAGGATACAGCAAGGATAGAGCAAGGATTCAGTCCATAGCATAAACTATGCATGCCTAATATATGGTAAATGATTGAATTAATTTTTGGAGGAAAGTTTGTTCTTTTTGTTAATATATAGAGAATGGAGAACTTTGAGTAGGATGAGTCAAGATACAGAGTTTAGCTCAGCAACAAAATGTCCCTTCCTGGTGCCAGACCTATCTGAAGCTGAATGAATACCCTTGGGAAGTGATGAACTGCACATCCCTGGAAGTGTGTCTCCAGTAGCTGGGGATGAGGAATGTCACTCCTAAATGCTGATGTAATATGTTCTGTGCTCCCTGCTCTTTGGGTCACACTCCATGTATAGATCTGTATGCAAAGGAGTTGGCTTTGTTTTCTGTTTGTTTTTCTTTATTTTTATCTTGAGGGTAAAGCCTTATGTTGGATATGCAAGTCTGTCTCCTGCTGGGAAACATGTTAATAGAATACATTTTACGAAAGGTCACATTGGAGATTTTCTATATCTTTTGATTTTTTTCTCATTGTCCTTTTTATTCCTCTATTGCTCCTGTTTTTGTGGATCCCTTAGAATCGCATGAAATGCAGCTTGCAGTCTGTGTACTACTTCACATTGGAACCATGAGATTCATGAATTGAAAAGCTCCAGATTTTTACAACTGTGATAAATCATCCACAGGTGCAAACTGGCTGTAGAATTTGTAGTCAGACTCAGGCTTATGAGTGCGCAATGTATTAGCAAACTTGATATAATTCAGGAAAGCTGGTTTCATGAGGGGAAAATGAATTGTGCCACTCCTGTAATAGCGTACATGTTCGCTTCTTTCCTGTCACATCTAGAACTAAAGCATCATGTGGTGAAAGAAACATGAAAGGCTTGGAACCCAGTTCTCTGAAGCAGGTGTTGGGATCCTAAATAAATGTAGAGACAGGGCTTCCTCAAACTTATTGTGTAGACTGTTCAAGAAGATGATCCTTCTCTATGGCTACCCTAAAGTGGCGTGCCTCCGGGACTCAAATTGCAATTTCTCACACCTTCTATTTTTTAAAAATAGACTATTTTCTTGAATGGTTTTAAGTTTCCAGGAAAATTGACTGGAAAATATAGAGAATTTCCAAATGCTCTCTCCCTCAATTTCTCCTTTTATTATTATTCAGTTCAGTTCAATTCAGTCGTTCAGTCATGTCTGACCCCATGGACTGCAGCACACCAGGCCTCCCTGTCTATCACCAACTCACGGAGTTTACTCAAACTCATGCCCATTGGGAGAAGGCAATGGCACCCCACTCCAGTACTCTTGCCTGGAAAATCCCATGGACAGAGGAGCCTGGTGGGCTGCAGTTCACAGGGTCGCTAAGAGTCGGACACAACTGAGAGACTTCACTTTCACTTTTCACTTTCATGCACTGGAGAAGGAAATGGCAACCTACTCCAGTGTTGTTGCCTGGAGAATCCCAGGGACAGGGCAGCCTGGTAGGCTGCTGTCTATAGGGTTGCACAGAGTCAGGCACGACTGAAGCGACTTAGCAGCAGCAGCAGCATGCCCATTGAGTCAGTGATGCCATCCAACCATCTCATCCTCTGTCGTCCCCTTCTCCCCCTGCCCTCAGTCTTTCCCAGCATCAGGGTCTTTTCCAATGAGTCAGCTCTTTGCATCAGGTGGACAAAGTATTGGGGTTTCAGCTCAAACATCAGTCCTATATATGCAGATGTTCAGAAGTGATTTCCTTTAGGATGGACTGGTTGGATCTCCTTGGAGTCCAAGGGACTCTCATGCGTCTTCTCCAACACCACTGTTCAAAAGCATCAATTCTTCAGCGCTCAGCTTTCTTTATAGTCCAACTCTCACATCCATACATGACCACTGGAAAAACCATAGCCTTGACTAGATGGACCTTTGCTGGCAAAGTAATGTCTCTGCTTTTAAATATGCTGTCTAGGTTGGTCATAACTTTTCTTACAAGGAGTAAGCATCTTTTAATTTCATGGTTGCAGTCACTATCTGCAGTGATTTTGGAGCTCCCCAAAATAAAATCTGCCACTGTTTCCACTGTTTCTCCATCTATTTGCCTTGAAGTGACAGGACCACATGCCATGATCTTTGTTTCTGAATGTTGAGCTTTAAGCCACCTTTTTCACTCTCCTCTTTCACTTTCATCAAGAGGCTCTTTAGTTCTTCTTCACTTTCTACTATAGGGATGGTGTCATCTGCATATCTGAGGTTATTGATATTTCTCCCAACAATCTTAATTCCAGCTTGTGCTTCATCCAGCCCAGCCTTTCTCATGATGTACCCTGCATATAAGTTAAATAAGCAGGGTGACAATATACAGCCTTGACTTACTCCTTTTCCCATTTAGAACCATTCTGTTGTTCCATGTCCAGTTCTAACTTTTGCTTCCTGACCTGCATACAGATTTCTCAGGAGGCAGGTCAAGTGGTCTGGTAGCCCCATCTCTTTCAGAACTGTTATGATTATCTTGCATTAATGTGGTACATTTGCTGAGCTGACAGTGATACATTGTTATTAACTGAAGGTCATAGTCTACAAAGGGCTCATTTCTATATTGTGTGATACATAGATTTTGATAAATGTATAATGAGATGTATCCAGTATCATGGTAGCATACAAATAACTTCACTGTACTAAAAATTCCCTGTTCTCTATTCATCCTATCCTCTTTCTCTTTGAATTTCATTTTTAATTTTATTTATTTATTTTCATTTCTTGGCTGCACTTCACGGCATGTGGGATCTTGGTTCCCCAGCCAGGCATCAAACCCACGCCCCCTGCATTGGAAGCTCAGTGGATCATCAGGGAGGTGCCCTGAATATTATTTTTAACTAAGCAGAAACTGAGATCCTTCTAAATACCTACCTGTTCCATACTCTCCAGACAACTCTGTCAATAGATTATTTCTGTTCTACCTCTCAAATTTCTCAAATGGGTGTCATTTCTGTATTCTTTCTTCCATATCCAGGTCTCGTTGACCATTTAGCCTTCTAATTTTTTCTTTCTTGCAGAACTCTTTCAAGCCTTTCTCTGTGTTGCCAGCAGAAACATCTTTGTAAAATAAATTCTGATCAAGTCAGTCCCTCACTTTTAAATTTCTAATGATTCTGCATATATTTCAAGTTAACAGTTCAGCTTCTTAACACCACATCTTCACTGGACCTTAACCACCCCTCCAGATTCAACTTTATGACTATATATATGTTCCATTTTGTCTCAAATTGCTAAACCTGGTAGGTATGTCAATGTATATATTTACAGTACTTACCTAGTGTAAGAGTTGATTTTCTTTAAGATGCAGGTTTTAAAAAATCTTTGTTGATTTTCCTTCTCTTACTTTTTTTGATGGTGGCTTCCTTATAGAACTTCTTAAACTGAATTTTAGCTGTTGATTTTTTGTTGTTCTTTTTGTGTTTCTATCATCAGACTGATTAAACTGAGTTATTACTTTTCATTTATATCTTCTTCATTAGACCATGAACTCTTTGAGAGTAGAAACATTCATATTAGGATTCTCCATCATAAGTAAAGGACTTGGCATTTAGCTAGAACTTAGTAGAGTTGGACAAATGCTTGAATGAATGGATAAGGGATCTTAACAGACTCAGGTGACCTAGAATTATTAGGAAAATAATAATGAAGATGAGCATTTGGGAGCTGGAGGAAGAAATGGCTGGATGTAGAAAGAAAGTAGTACAAACAAGGCTGCTGGTAAAACCAGTTAGAAAAACATCTGTTGCTGATAATGAGCTCTTCAATGGGCTTTTATATTGTCATGTGGGACATTTGGGTACCACTGCCAAGAATGAGAGGGATACAGTGACAATTTGAAGTGAGATCACCCAGTGTACAACAGAACTGTGATTCCAGGATCCTCAGCAGTGGAAATGAGATAGTTTCACTGAACTGGTGATTGTTCGTAGTGTTCAGTGACTGTGGAACCATCCATCTTCCAGCCAATCCACAGTATTGGTTCTTGATATTCAGTAACCCAAGAACACATGGGTTTCTTCTTTTTTTTTTTTTTTTTCAACTGTCGTTAATGGTTGTGTTTAGGTTTTAATTTCTGCTTATTTAGCAACATATTCTTTCTTAAATATACAAATCGTAACTACTAAAAAGTATAGCATCTCCCTAAAAAGTGAGTCTTGTTATAACTAGCTAATGTTGCTTTGTAAACCCAAAACCTTTTAGTAAGTTTTTATAAAAATTCTCATAAGATCTTAAAAACATCTGTGATAAACATCACAAGGTGCAGTAATACCCACGGAGAATTGTTGACAGTAGTTTCTTACCGCCTTCAAAGTCCATAAGTCTGTTTTAAGATTATGGAAGGTCATTCATTTTCTTTTAAAAAGACCTAACTAAACCCTCTAACAGAAGTTAATGGTTCTTAATTATATGATGCAATTTTTTTTGAAGAAGGCACTATTATTACTAAAATTGTCCAATTTTATATGACAGTAAAATTAAAGATGACACAACAAAGATGGAAAAATACCCCTTGAATTGGTTTTCACTTCTCTGTGTACCTGGACTTCTTCCAACAAGCCCAGGTCAAGTGTTTTAGAAAGTAACAATCATAACTACTAAAAGATATTGCATCTCCTTAGAAAGTGAGTATCTTATTATGGCATATTTGGGGCCATGTGGTTCTGTTCACATTTTAGTTGTTATAGAAATAAAATAATGTGTTTATAATGCAAGTCATGAGAAGTTTGGGGGGAAAGAGAAATTGTCTTATTGAAATCTATTATAATAGACACAAAATGGAAAAAGAGCTAGGCATAACTTGGCAGTTATTTCAAATTATAAGAAGTCTCAGAGGTCTTTAAATAATAAATGATTTAAATATTAAAATGATAATTGTATCATCACAGATGATCCCAGTGAGGAAGGGACAGCAAACCGATACTCAGGGCATCTCCCATGGGGTCAGGTGGCTCAAAGACAAGTACAGAGGCTGAGAGATAGTACACAGGGTACTAAGATAGGCATGTCACTTGAAAACCTTTGCAGGCAGGACCAAGTTGCAGAATCAGCTTCAACTAGGGAGAAGTGCTGAAGAAAACAAAGGTAGAGTTTAGGTAGAATTAATTTTTGAACTCTAGTTTTGATTTTGAAACTGTCACAAAGAAAGAGAATGCCAGTGCTTCAGGAATACCGGGTGGTCTGAATGGATGCTCAAATAAAGCAGAATCACTGCTGCAATATGAATCATGGGATTTTAATGTAGTCCCAGCATAGTAGCTTGCTGTCTCTGTGATTTTAGATGATCACTTCATAGATCAGAGTCTTAGGTTTCTCTTCTCCAAAACAGACACAGACCTACCAGTTCAGTGATGTGTTATGTCAGTTCATTAAATTGAACTTTATAACATCCAGCATGGTGCTGGCATTCAGTTGGTCCTCAATCAGTCAATCGTCTTTCCCTTGATGCCTTTGAAATCTTGCTTCCAGACTGAATTGAATAACTATTCCAAGACCCTGGAAACCTGCAGATATATATATGCAAGTGTACTGGTTACAATATTTAAAAATGAAAATATTACTCAGCATTAAAAAAAATTCATTTCAATCAGTTCTACTCAGGTGGATGGAACTGGAGCCTATTATCCAGAGTGAAGTAAGCCAGAAGGAAAAACAACAATACAGTATACTAGCGCATATATATGGAATTTAGAAAGATGGCAGCGAGAACCCTGCATGCGAGACAGCAAAAGGAACGCAGATGTATAGAACAGACTCGTGGATTCTGGGGAAGAGGGCAAGGGTGGGATGATATGGGAGAATGGCATTGAAACATGTTAATTATCATATGTGAAATCAATTGCCAGCCCAGGGTTGATGCTCGGGGCTGGTACACCGAGATTTCCCAGGGGGAGGGAATCGGGAGGGAGGAGGGAGGGGCGTTCTGGAGGGGGAGCATATGTAAACCCATGGCGGTTTCATGTCATTGTATAGCAAAACCAACACAATAAAGTAAAGAAAATTTTAAAAAAAATGAAAATAGTATCAGATTCTTGATGATGATTAAATATCTAACCTTTTGAAAAACAGTTGGGTTTTTTATTTGATAGATTAGTGAATTAGATGTGCAACTATGGCAAAATTTATAAATGGTTCATTTGAAAAGAGACTCTTGGATTCTTAGAAAGGAAAACATAATTCCTAGAAGGTGGTGCCGGCTCCCCCACAACAAATCATATTGGGTTGAACTAGCCTCTTTCAATTTGTATTTGTTTGTGTTTGGCACATTAGATTGGAAAATTAGAATAATGGAATATTAAATCTTAATTTAAGCAATATATTTGGTGGGCTTATATAGTAACCTTGTGAATAAGACGAAAATGTGGTTTATAGATAGATAGATTTAAGTTTGATTTAAAAATGCCCCCAACCATTAATAAAATATTTGATTTGACTTGGCAGGTGGTTGCCTGGTTGAGAGGCATAAAGTTCTGACCTTGGAACGACTGTATTCAATAATCATCAAAGACTTATACTAAGTCATACTAATCAAAAACATAGTAATCAATTTCCCAGACAAAATAAAATTTCAAGGACATAGACTATGTTTTATTATGAAGTTTATTAAAATATATATTCATTAAAGACAAATGCACAAATCAAAGTACAAAAATAGAAGACTGTGCATGTTAATGTATACTTATGTTATTGCACATTCAATTTATGGCAAATTCAAATAGGTGTAGTTTATTAAAATCTTTCTCTTTAAGATCATTTTGAGAAGTAGTGTTGTTCCTGCTGATGATATTTTTGAAAATTCTTTTTTTCTCTGTATTTGGGATTTTATTGTAATTTAACTCTTGATTGGTTGAAGTACGTTTTTGATAGAGGTTTCAACAACAGACTACAGACATTTTCTTTTCAAAACTGCTTCATTTCTGGTTCTTAAGATGTGAAGGGTAACTCAGTGGATCCAAGTTTGTATTCACTAGCATATAGACTGCACCTGAGATGCAGCTTTAATTTTCTTCCTTTGGATTTGTCCTGCTCCCCGTTTTTTAAGCTCGAATTTTAGGGTTTGACAGATTTATGTTACATGTACACGCGTAGTGTAGATTTATTTTCATTGGTTTTCCTTTTAATGGGATGAACCCTTTCAATTTTCCTGTTCTTATATTTTGTTGTTTTGTTGTATTTTATGATTATTTTTAAAGTGCAACTTTGGCTATTATTTCTACCATACTTGTTTACTTGTATCGTAGTAACTCCTGTATTTTACTCTGGATTCAGAGCCATCTTTTGAACTGTGTCCTTCATACAATTTATTCTATGTTCTCTGCTGTGAACATGGATTTCATTTGAGCAATTACAGTTTTTCATCTGCAGTTCTTTATTTTATAAACCTTTTTCCTTCACACTCACCCTGGTGACTTTTCACTGCTTAGTTTTCTATGAAAACTCTTTTCTTCTCAGGCTTTCTGTACCAGTTCCAAAAATGTTTGCAAAGGAAGAGTGCATTTTCTGTTTTACAGAATTGTAATTTTTGAGTGATTGTGACATTTTATCCTTTTCTATGGTTATTTTACTAGAAAGTTGGGAAAACAGTGATGTTAGACAGAAAGTGTCTTCAATGGGAACATCTTAGGATGGTTAATATGTTGACTGATGGAATCAAGATGCTAAATGATATCAACAAGATGGAACAAAGTGCTGAAACCAGCAAGCTGGATAAATGAAATCTGACAGGCTGCCTAAAAATAATCAGCCACTGTGTATAGGACAGGAAAGGGGATGCCTGACTGGGTGTATTTCCAGGCTTCCACATTCAGCTCACTGCTCTGCTCATTCTCCTGACCTTCCCAGCCAATCTCATTCATTCTGAAGGCTTCAATTACCACCAGATGCAGAAGATGTGACATCTGTGGCCCTGGTCCAGGGCAGGCACTTCAAGTCAACTTGTTCAACCCTGAGCTCATTAGCTCAACCCCCAAACCACCCCACCAACATTATTCATTTGTTGAAAAGCATCTCCATAAACCAGGTCACTCAGTTGTCCTTAACCCTCCCTGTCCCCCTTTCCCACAGGAAATCATTTGCCACCTATAGATTCAGTCTACCTCATTATTATTTCTCAGAATCTTCCTTCTTCACTGAACTTTTGGATCAAGAGTTCATACACCTGAATGACTTCCTCCCAGTGTGTTTAAATCCATCTCTTCTGCTTTCCTGTTATCCATTTCCTTCTCAGTATCTTTTTAAAAGACAAATTTGATCATGTTATTTCCCATTTCCACCCTACTCTAAAAAGTCTGTTAGTGATTTTACACTAGAAGTAAGCTCTTTTAGAAATCACTGAAGGCAAGAACATTATTGTTGCCTGCCTTTGCAGCCTTACTCTTCTCCATTTCTTCTCATAGGTGTTTTAATCACAAGTTGTCTCTGCCCTTTTGCATCATTTTTTCCATCATAGAATACTAACCCTCATCTTCCTGCAAAATTCATAATTTTCTATTTGAGAATCTGTCCTCTATGAATCCTTCTGTGATCTACCTGACTTGAACAATCCTATTTTTCTATGCTTTTCCAGGACTTTACACATATCAGTATTAATGTCCAACTCCTTCTGTGCTTGGTCACTCAGTCGTGTCCAGCTCTTTGCAACCCCATGGACTGAAGTCTGCCAAGCTCCTCTGTCCATGGGGATTCGTCAGGCAAGAATACTGGAGTGGGTAGTCTTTCCCTTCTCCAAACTGTATCATTAATATACTATATTTCCTACACAGTATTTTACTATTTGACATTTAAATATTTTAGTATTTAAACATTCCTGTATTTTTGAATACATTTATTTTACTGTCAGTATATCAGTCATTTTCAGGTTAGTTTCTCCCATTCCTAGCACACATTCAGCATCCGTTCTTTGTGACACTAGTCTTCCAGGCTTGGTAAAAGTCTTTTCTTCTTGAATTGTTCTTGAACCTTTCTAATTTAATTGGTGTTCCTTTCTTTAAAATTCCTTGTCTCACTGTCTTTTTCTGGCATGTGGTGCGTCATTGTCATTGCCACATGCATCTTAAAAGAATAGTTGTTGTCTTCTTTTTGATAAGTGTGTCTTATACTTACCATAAAAATTCAGGTAAAAATACTAGCAATCACTAAAACTCCTCCCCTTCCCTCTAAAATAATCAATATTTCTATTTGGAGAAAATACTTTTAGGTATCTGGCTCTGCATATTTATGAATATAAAGAGGTAATCTAGGAAACAATGGGATTATATGGTCAAATTTATTTTTACTAAAAAAAAATAACATTTTCCACTTATTTTTTTCTTGACTTTGAAGAAAAATCAAAAAAGTACGACTAAAGATATTGCTGAAATTTAATAAATATTTATTTATAGCAGGAAATATTAGTTCCTAAATTATTCTTTGTAATTATAAAATCAAATCTGAAAAACTCAAGGAATCCAAGTACTTTATAACCATCTGCTTCAGTTAGTTGAATCTCTAATCTCTACTGTGAAAAGAAGAGAAATACCATACATGGATATTCTCTCCATTTCTCTGAGCATTACTTTTCATTTTTAAAATTAAATATTATATTTATATGGTAAAAATTATGACATTTGCATTACTTTTCTGTAACCACATAACTCAGGATTGCCAAATGTTAGTTCTATAAGTACATAAATTTAGGATTTGCTTAATATTTGTAGCAAAGTTCACATCTCATTAGTTATCTTGTGTTTTGCATGAAACATTTACATTGTGAACAAAAATTAAAAATAATATAACAAAGACTTATGCCCCACCACCCACATGTAGCAAATGTTACTTAATCAGTTTGATTCAAGTTATGTTTTTGAAATAAAATCTTATAGACACAGTTGAACTCACAGTTTCATTATCTTTCATTCTACCCAGATGCATTTCTAACATTCATGCATTCTAATGCATGAATTCAGTTTTTTGAGTTTACATATATATGTATGTATATATATAATTTTACAATATGTAACATGCATCTATAAATAAAAAATAGTATTATTTTCATATATTTGATATCTTAATATATTCATATATATATATTTAACATATTCTGTGTAACATTTTTAATATCTTCCAATGTATATGGATAGTATTATAGCATATAATCTCTATACAGTAGAAGATCTTCTGTGTATTATCTTTTACAATCAATATTTTATGCATAAAGTTTTAGTCCATTTATTTAGACACCCATATGGTGGAGTATATTTTAATTATATAAGCATATATTTACCTATTTCCCTACTACATTGGATTGTTTCCATATTTCGCCAGTATTGACAGCAATGCCTCATGTGTTTCGCTATGTGTTTGGTGAATACTGGATATGTTTCTTAGGATATAGACTTCAGCTAGAATTGCTGGCTCATTGTTAGAGGCCCATTTGATTTTATTAGATACTGCCAAAGCACTGTCTAATGTGGTCGCAAATTTACATTCTTGAAAGGAAATGCTCATTGTTTGTCAATGTTCTGAATATTTGATTTCACACATTTCACTTTTGAAAATCTTAATGTCTGACACGATATTTTAGGACTATATTAGTTTGCAGTTTCCTGATTACAAGTGAGGCTAAACATTTTTTCATAAGTTTATTTCCACTTAGCCTTTTTTTGCACATTTCCTTTTCATACTTCTTGCTTTTCTTCAATCGAATTATTAGTTTTAATATTTAATAATTAGTTTAATTATTAGTTTTAATCTTACTAAGCTTGCATTTATCTGTTCCATGTATACAACTATTTTCTTCCTGTCTGGGTTCATATTTTATTTTCTTTACAGTATCTTTTATTGTGAGGAAGATTTTAATATTAATAGAGTCAACTTTATCAGTTATCCCTTTAGGGTTTGTTCTGTTTGTATGTTATTTTAAAATATCATACCTAACTCCATGTATGAGTTAGTTTGTCTTAAAAATTGCACAACATTGATTTTTCACAGATAGGTTTTTTAATCCATCATGAATTTATTTTAGAGAATATCATTTAATGTGTATGAATGAACTGCTCTTATAGCACCATTTATTGAAAAATCCATGCCTTCCCCTGTGATTCTTTTAAATAAGTATTTCATTTTAGAATAGTTTTTATTTACAGAAAAGTTGAACAAATAGTGTAGAGAATTTCAGTATACTTCTCACCTAGTTTCACCCAAGGCTAACATCTTATATTTGTCATGACTAAAATCCAACATTTGCCATTACTTTTAAAATTACTGTTAACTAAATGCCACAGTCTATTTGGATTTCACCAGTTTTCTCCAGTGTCCTTCATTCATTCCAGGATTCATGGTTCTCCTTAGTCTGTGACTGATCAGACTTTCCTTGCTTTTCGTGACCTTGGCAGTTTTGAAGAGCATTGGTCAGATATTTTGTGGAGTGTTCTCAGTTGGGGTTTGTTTGTTTACTTTTTTTTTCCCATGGGTTTTTGGGAGGAAGACCATAGAGAAGAAATGTCCTTCTCACCTTCTCATGACATCATATAAGGTTTACATTCTATGACATTACTTATTACTGGTGATGTTAACCTTGTTCATCTGGCCAAGGTGGTGTTTGACAGGTTTCTCCAAAGTGGAGTTATCTTTTCTTTTTTTTTTTTTCCTGTCTTTTTGATGTGGACCATTTTTAAAGTCCTTATTGATTTGTTACAGTATTGATTCTGTTTTATGTTTTGGTTTTTTGGCCAAGAAACAGGTGGGATTTTAGCTCCCTGACCAGGGATTGATCCTGCACCCTGTGAATTGGAAGGTGACGTCTTAACCCCTGGGCTGCCAGGGAAGTTCTAAGTTACCTTTTCATGTTTTCCATATTTTGTCATTTAGAAGCGAGTCCTTAAGCATGGCCTACAGTCAGGGTTGAAGGGTTAAATTCCACTTCCTGGAGGAGGGAATATCTACATGATTTATTTGAAGTTTTTCTTGAAGAGAAATTTATCCCTTCTCCCCATTTATTCAGCTATTAATTTTTATTAGTATGAACTCATGAATATTTTATACTTCAAATGATAATTCAATACTACTGCATTTATTATGTTGCTCCAGTTATTTCAGCTGTGGCCATTGGGAGCTGTTTTGGGTTGGCTCCTTTGTCCTTTGGGATACTCTTTTTCTTTTTTTTTTAATTTATTTTTTAATTGAAAGGTAATTGCTTTGCAGAATTTTGTTGTTTACAGTCAAACCTCAACATGAATCAGCCATAGGTATACATATATCTCTTCCCTTTTGAAGCTCCCTCCCATCTCCCTCCCCATCCCACTCCTCTAGGTTGATACAGAGCCCCTGTTTGAGTTTCCTGAGCCATACAGCAAATTCCCATTGACTATCTATTTTACATTTGGTAATGTAAGTTTCCATCTTACTCTTTCCATACATCTTATCCTCTCCTCCCCTCTCCCCATGTCCGTAAGTCTGTTCTCTATGTCTGTTTCTCTATTGCTGCCCTGTAAATAAATTCTTCGGTACCATTTTTCTAGATTCCATGTAGATGTGTTAGAGTATGATATTTATCTTTCTCTTTCTGACTTATTTCCCTCTGTATAATAGGTTCTAGGTTGATCCACCTCATTAGAACTGACTCAGATGCATTCCTTTTTATGGATGAGTAATATTCCATTGTGTATATGTACCACTACTTCTTTATCCATTCATCTGTCGATGGACATCTAGGTTGATTCCATGTTCTAGCTATTGTCAATAGTGCTGCGGTGAACAGCAGGATACATGTGTCTTTTTCAGTTTTGGTTTCCTCAGGGTATATGCCTAGGTGTGGGATTGCTGGGTCATATAGTACTTTTATTTCTTGTTTTTTAAAGAATCTCCACACTGTCTTCCATAGTGGCTGTATCAGTTTACATTTTCACCAACAGTGTAAGAGTGTTGCCTTTTCTCCACACCCTCTCCAGCATTTCTTGTTTGTAGACTTTTTGATGATTGCCATTCTGACTAGTGTGAGGTGATATCTCATTGTAGTTTTGTTTTGCATTTCTCTAATAATGAGTGATGTTGAGCATCTTTTTTTATGTGTTTCTTAGCCATCTATATGTCTTCTCTGGAGAAATGTCTGTTTAGGTCTTTTTCCTACTTTTTGATTGGATTGTGTTTTTATGGTATTGAGTTGTATGAGCGGCTTGTATATTTTGGAAATTAATCCTTTGTCAGTTGTTTCATTTGCTATTATTTTCTCCCATTCTGAGGGTTGTCTTTTCACCTTGCTTATAGTTTCCTTTGCTCTGCAAAAGCTTTTAAGTTTAATCAGGTCCCACTTGTTTACTTTTGTTTTTATTTCCATGACTCTAGCAGGTGGGTCATAGAAGATCTTGCTTTGATTTATGGCATCGAGTGGTCTGCCTACGTTTTCCTCTAAGAGGTTTATAGTTTCTGGTCTTATATTTAGATCTTTAATCGATTTTGAGTTTATCTTTGTGTGTGGTGTTAGGAAGTGTTTTAATTTCATTCTTTTACATGTAGCTGTCCAGTTTTCCCAGCTCCATTTATTGAAGAGGCTCTCTTTGCCCCATTGTGTATTCTTTCCTCCTTTAGTCAAAAATAAGGTACCCATAGGTCCATGGGTTTATTTCTGGGCTTTCCATCTTATTCCATTGTTCTATATTTCTGTTTTTGTGCCAGTACCATTCTACCTTGATGACTGTAGCTTTGTAGTATAATCTGAAGTCAGGAAGATTGATTCCTCCAGCTCCAATCTTCTTTCTCAGGTCTGCTTTGGTTATTCAGGGTTTTTTGTGTTTCCATATGAATGGTGACATTTTTTGTTCTAGTTCTATGAAAAATGCCATTGGTAATTTGATAGGGATCTCATTTAATCTGTAGATTGCATTTGGTAGTATAGTCATTTTCACAATATTGGTCCTTCCTACCCAGAAACATGGAATATCTCTCCATCTGTTTATGTTATCTCTGATTTCTTTCATTAGTGTCTTATCATTTCCTGTGTACAGTTCTTTTGTCTCCTTAGGTAAGTTTATTCTTAGATATTTAATTTTTTTCGTTGCAATGGTGAATGGGATTGATTCCTTAATTTCTCTTTCTGATTTTTCACTGTTAGTATATAGAAATGCAAGTGATTTCTGTGCATTGATTTTATATCCTGCAATTTTGCTAAATTCACTGATTAGCTTTAATAATTTTCTGTTACTATCTTTAGGGTTTTCTATGTACTGTTTCAAGTCATCTGCAAACAGTGAGAGCTTTACTTATTATTTTTCTTTTCTGATTACCATAGCTAGGACTTCCAGAACTATGTTGAATAATAGTGGTGAAAGTGGACACCCTTGTCTTGTTCCTGATCTTAGGGGGAATTCTTTCAGCTTTTTACCATTGAGAATAATGTTTGCTGTAGGCTTATCATATACAGCCTTTAGTATGTTGAGGTAGGTTCCTTCTATGCCCATTTTTTGAAGAGTTTCAATCATAAATGGGTGCTGAATTTTATCAAAGGCTTTTTCTGCATCTATTGAGATGATCATATGTTTTTTATCTTTCAGTTTGTTAATATGGTGCATCACATTGATTGATTTGCATATATTGAAGAATCCTTCATCCCTGGAATAAACCCACCTTCATCATGGTGGGCGTATCCCCTTTCTTTTTATATTTTAGCACTTCTTTGCTTTCTAAGATGACCAGATGATCCACGATCATCTTCTATATATCTTGCCCCAGCCTTAGAATCAGCCATTTCTCCAAGGAGCTTAGTTTCTTTTGTTTAAGAATGGTATGGGAATCTAACAGTTTCTAGCTGTGCTCATTACTACTGGGACATCACTGTTTGTAGATTCTCTGAGGTTAGAACTCAAAAATTATTTATCTATCTGTCTTTCCATCCATCCATCTACTAACCCATGTGTCTATTAATATAATTGTTTCCTTATCTGTTTATCTGTTTCTTTACTAAGTAATACATGAATCCATAGTGTTGTCTCTTATTCTAATCCAGTGTAACATATTACCATCTAGTTTTTTCCCTTTGCTTCTCTGTAATCTCCCTCTCCAACAGGCGGAAGTCTGGGTCCCACTGTCTGCCTTCCATTTACTTATTTACTTATACACAAGCCAGTTTCAGACTTGATACCCTTATTCCATGAGAGACAAATTTGCCAACTAGAACACAACATTTATGGACATTGCCTTTTTGTTCTTACCCTTTTACTTTTCACATTGTTTGCCTAAAGAATCTGCCTGCAATGCAGGAGATTCAGGTTCAATCCCTGGGTCAGAAAGATCCCCTGGATGAGGAAATGGCAGCCCATTCCGATATTCTTGCTGGGAAAATCCAATGGACAGTGGAGCCTGGTGGGCTGCAGTCCATGGGGTTGCAGAGTCAGACACGACTAAGGGACTAAGTACACACACACATTCTTCCCCTTACTTTTCAGAGATTATGAGACACATTTGTACTGCAGTTAGATTCCTGCTTCACAATTTACATAGTTTATATTCTTTCACTCTTTCTCCTAATAAGAGCTATGTGTTTTTTTTTTTATTAGTTTTGCCATACAATGCCATGATATCACCATGGGTTTACATATGCTCCCCCGCCAGAACCCCCCTCCCTCCTCCCTCCCTCCTCCCTCCCCCCGGGAAATCTCGATGCAGCCCTGAGCATCAATCCTGGGCTGGCGATTGATTAGACATATGATAATTAACATGTTTCAATGCCATTCTCCCATATCATCCCCCCTTACCCTCATCCACAGAGCTATGGGTTTTGATAAGCGCCTCTGCACCACTGTTGCCAGCGCGTTTTCTGTCACATAAGCAGGCTTTGTATGCCCTTAAGACTATGTCTGGGCTTTCTTTTTCTTTGAATGATCTATTTGTCTACCCTTACGTGCTGTATACTTTTGTAATTGCCACACTCATCTTTGTTTTTCTTCTTTAGAACTGTCTTGAAGCATTGTTCATTCTTTCATGCATTTTAAAATAAGCTTCTTATATTTCACAGAAACAAAATTGTGATGTATCTGTAGCTACATTTAGGGGTAATTAGCACCTTTTTGTCATGAGTCTTTCTACTTATGAATATAATACATCTCCCTTTCCATTCATTATTTAATTTTTCTTCAATACTGAATAGTCCAACCCATGTAAATGGTAGTCTCTACATCTATGTAGGTATTCTTTCTTTTGGTTTAATTTCTCTCAATGATGCTTTTGTGACTAAAACATGAACACTGTTAGGTATTTAAATTTTGACACCCTTAAAAATTTTTAACTTTATAATTTTTAACTTCATTTTGAACATTGGCTATATGTAGAAAAGTTGTTTATCTAGTTTCTTTATTTAAATGTAATTGCTTTTCAGAGCAGTCTTATTAATTCTAGTAATTTAACTATACATTTTTTTGAATTTTTACATACACAATCATATCATTTGTGAAAAGCCAGCATTTTGTTTATTTGTTCAGTTCCTTAGAATTCATCCTCCTTTGATTTAATGCACTAAACAGGAGTTCCAAAATAGTGTTGAATAAAAACAGTGTTAATGAATTCTTCTGGCCTGAAATGTGTCTCCCCAAAATTAATATATTGAAGCTCTAACCTCCAAAGTGACTGTATCTGAAGACTGGGTCTCTAGAGGGTAGTATGATAAATGAGATTATAAGGATGGGGCTCTAATCTGATAGGACTGTGGCCTTATAAGAAGAGGGAGATTGCTCTCTATCTCCACCTTTCTGATATGTGAGGACACAGTGAGAAGATGATCATCTGCAAGCCAGAGGAGACATTTCAGCAGAACCTGACCATGTTGGCACCCTGGTCTCGGACCTCCAGCCTCCAGAATTGTGTGAAATACATTTCTGTTTTTCAAGCCATCCATTCTTTGGTATTTTGTTATCGTAGCCTGGGCTAATAGGTTCTCTCTGATGGCTCAGTGGGTAAAGAATCCACCTGCAATGCAGGAGACATGAGCTTGATCCCTGGGTCAGGTAGATCCCCTGGAGAAGAAAATGGCAACCCACCCCAGTATTCTTGATGCCATGCGACAGAGGAGCCTGGAGTGCTATGGTCCGTGAGTTTGCAAGGAGTCAGACATGACTCAGCATGCGAGCACATGGATGTGGACAGTCTGAGCTAATTCAGACTCTGATACAAAGCAATGTGCTACTCTAACAGATAGCTACACTCGTGGAAGCAGCTTTGGAACTGGTAATAGAGACTGGAGAGTTTTGAGATCTACGCTAGTAATATGGATGTTGAGGGAAATTCTAGTGAGATCTCTGATGGAAACAAGACGTGTTTCTGGAAACTGTCCGAGTGCAGTCTCTACTATAAAGTGGTCCAGAACCTGGCTGACCTATGTTAGTAGTCTGTGGAAGGCAGAACTTGCAGACAAGGCGCTTAGCTATCTAGCGGAGGAGATTTCCAGGCAAAATGTCAGTGGAGCAGTTTGGTTTCTCCTGACTCATTATGATAAAATATGAAAGCAGAGATGAATTGAAGGAGGAATTATTAAGCAAAAAGGAAACAGAACTTGAAAATTTGGAAGAGCCTCAACCTCAGGGTAAGGGTTTGACAGACCTATATCATTTAATAAAGAGAACCCAGGTGTGCCTCGTGAACCTAATCAGCCATCTCTGTAAAATCCAGGAGTAGACTGGGATTAACATGGCCAGCTTGAACTAAAGGAGACAAAGTGGGATGGAAGGCAGGAAGCCACCGGAAACCTCTTGGATTTGATAGGCCTGGACCCTAGATTTCTTTGGCTATGAGCGTACGCTATTTTTCAAGGAAAGAGGAGAATGACTGGGTAGGTGATTCAACTATCTTCAGGGTTGCCACTCCCAGCGTAGACCCAAGGTCAAGGTTAATTTTGCCCTGATTTCAAAGGGTAAGGCCCACCTCTCTGGTTTCAGTGGGAGAGGATGACTCAACCTAGGGCCTCAGAGGCGGAGTTACTCTCTTAAGAGTGCTCCATGTGCTGGGCCCTCGGAGAGCCAAGGTGGAGGAGTGGCCCAGAACCTTGAGGGTGGCAACCCCAGTAGAGGGCAGGGTATTGGCCAAAGAATATGATCTTCCAGTCTTAAGACCTAATGGAATTTATCTTAGCTATGTTTTGAGCTTGTTTGGGACCTGTCATTCCTTTCTCCCTTCCAGTTTCTCACTTCAGAACAAGAGTGTCTGTCCTATGCCTTTCCTACCCTTTATCTGTTTTTTTTTTTTCTTTTTTAAAAAATTATTTATTTTAATTGGAGGCTAATTACTTAACAATATTGTAGTGGTTTTTGCCATACATTGATATGAATCAGCCATGGGTTTACATGTGTTCCCCATTCTGAAACCCCCTCCCGCATCCCTCCAAAAATATATTTATTTATTTGACTGCACTTCATTGCAGCAAGCAGGATCTCTGGTTGCAGCATGAGAACACTTAGTTGAAACATGTGGGATCTAGTTCCCTGACCAGGGATTGAACCTGGGCCCGCTGCATTGGGAGCACAGAGTCTTAGACACTGGACCACTAGGGAAGTGTCCTCCATCATTCGTACCTTGGAAACGCATAACTTGTTTGGTTTCATAGGTTTAGAGTTGGAGATGAATTTTGCCTCAGGATGAATTCTATCACAATTATCACCCACGTCTAGTTTAGAAATTTAGATAAGACTTTGGACTTGATATTGAAATGAATTAAGACTTGTCTGTTAGGATAGAATAAATTTATTTGGATTATGGTAAGGGCATGAATTTTGGCAGGCCATGGATGGAGTGTTACAGACTGAATTTTGCCCTGGCCAGTCCTCCAGAACTCCACCATGATCTCACACTTCCAGCCTCCAAAACTGTCTTTGGTATTGTATTATGAAGCCTACTCATCTTGTTTCTTGTTTCAGGGGGAAAGCTTTCATTATTTTGCTGTATAGAATGATGTTTGCTATGTTTTACAGATAACCATTACTGAGAAATTCCTTCATTCTTACGAAGCTAAGTTTTTTCTTCAGATAAATGGACATTGCATTTTTACTCATTACTTCGTCCATATCCATGAAGATGATCATAGGTTTTATTTTCCTGCTTTATTATATTAACATGGTAAATTACATTGATATTTCTAATCCTAAACCAACTTTGCATTTCTGATAGAAACCCAATTAGGTCACAATGTCTCTCTTTTAAGATATGTGTTATTATATTCATTTTCCTGATATTTTGTTTAGGATTTTTGCATCTATATTTGTGATTGTTTGGTCTGTCATTTTCCATTCTCCTACTATCGTTGTCAGATTTTTTATAAAAGTTATGCTAGTTTCATCAGTTGGGTTGGGGTATTGATCAGTTCAGTTCAGTCCCTCAGTCCTGTCCGATGCTTTGCAACCCCATGGACTGCAATACACCAGGCTTCCCTGTCCATCACCAACTCCCGGAGCTTGCTCAAACTCATGTCCATCGAGTAAGTGATGCTATCCAACCCTCTCATGGTCTGTCGTCCCCTTCTCCTCCTGCCTTCAAACTTTCCCAGCATCAGGGTCTTTTCCAATGAGTCACTTCTTTGCATCAGGTGGCCAAAGTATTGGAGTTTCAGTTTCAGCCTCAGTTCTTCCAATGAATATTCAGTACTGATTTCCTTTAGGATGGACTGGTTTGATCTCCTTTCAGTCCAAGGGACTCTCAAGAGTCTTCTCCAGCATCACAGTTCAAAAGCATCAATTCTTCGGTGCTTAATTCTTCATTTCTTTATAATCCAACTCTCACATCCATACATGAGTACTGAAAAAAACATAGCTTTGACTAGATGAGCCTTTGTCAGCAAAGTAATATCTCTGCTTTTTAATATGCTGTCTAGGTTGGTCATAACTTTTCTTCCAAGGAGCAAGCATCTTTTAATTTCATGGCTACAGTCACCATCTGCAGTGATTTTGGAGCCCCAGAAAATTGTGTCTCACTGTTTCCATTGTTTCTGTATCTATTTACCATGAAGTGGACCAGATGCCATGATCTTAGTTTTCTGAATATTGAGCTTTAAGCCAACTTTTTCACTTTCCTCTTTCACTTTCATCAAGAGGCTCTTTAGTTCTTCTTCACTTTCTGCCATAAAGGTGGTGTCATCTGCTTATCTGAGGTTATTGATATTTCTCCCAGTAATCTTAATTCCACCTTGTGCTTCATCCAGCCTGGCATTTCACATGATGTACTCTGCATATAAGTTAAATAAGCAGGGCATCAATATACAGCCTTGACATACTCCTTTCCCATTTTGAACCAGTCCATTGTTCCATGTCCAGTTCTAACTGTTGCTTCTTGACCTGCACACAGATTTTTCAGGAGGCAGGTAAGGTAGTCTGGTATTCCTATCTCTTGAAGAATTTTCCACAGTTTGTTGTGATCCACACAATCAAAGGATTTAGTGTAGTCAATGAAGCCGAAGTAGATGTTTTTCTGGAACTCTCGCTTTTTCAATGACCCAGTGGATGTTGGCAATTTGATCTCTGGTTCCTCTGCCTTTTCTAAATCCAGCTTGAGCATTGACAAAATGAGGAGATGCTGGTATCTGTCAGATTAATCTCTATATCACGATGAAAAATGCCAACTGTGTTAATACAATTCATTTTAGACACATTATAGTCTAGACTAATTTAGGAGCCTCTTTTTGGTATGGGTGATTAAGCGTCCGTCATCTCATCTTAAATGTGTAGTTTTCTGAGATTGCCATGGAAGGAGAAAGACTCAGGGTTTGTAGTCTGGTCTATAATTTTTATACATAATTTATGCCCATATATTGTTAATTTTAGTCTAGTACATGGTCCTATCTAATTTCCAGGAAGGCTAGGAAATGTAGTTTTCCATTGTATCCAGTAAGAGGAATCAGGTTTAATGGGTATTTAGACATGTGATGAATACAAGGAGAAGCCTTCATTGGCTGTTCTCTGCAAGAGTTTGTTGAAGATGGGGAATGTTTAGTTCTTCAATATTCAGCAGCACACTAATGAAGCTGATGGGGCCAAGAATTTTTAATACAAAAAGTTTTCAAAATATGGATTTAGTTTCACTAATACTCGTGGGACTATTCAAGTTTTTAAAAATTTATTCTCGTATCACTTTTACTAGAATTCTCAAGTACTATATTTTCAAGCATTTATTCATGACTAAAATGACCATAAAAAGCTGGAATCCCAAGAATTACATGGTAACTTTTTTGCTGCTTGTAATGAGGAAAGGAAGAAACATGTTTGCTTTAGAGTGGATGCCATGGCCTTAGGATGCCCTGTGACATCGTGTCTCAGATTACCAGGCCTTAGGACACTTCTTATGCTCCTTGTCCAGTCTTCATTAAGGGCTCTAAAACAGTATTGTGAAGATTCACCCATATTTTCTTTGTCAGATCAAAACTTTCAAAATTCCCTCTCTTAAGGTCTAGAGATTACCTCTCCAATCAGATTTGTATGTTGTCATCAAGAGAGACTTGGAACTCACACTATCTACTTTGGCACTCACACATCCCTAAAACTATCTCTGTAGATGATCATTTTTCACTTTTGTCCAGGGAAAGTTCATTTCCCTGTTTTCCTTCTTCATGCCTACAACACATCTCTAGGATTTTCTGTGAAGTGAGGTCTCTGATATTGAGTAGGTTTCAGGCAGAGATAAGCAGGATCTCTTTTGGAACTGCTGTTTATTGGGGAGTGGTGGTGAGCTGAATGGGAGGGCTGCTAGTCCAACATGTTGCCATAGGAACTGAGTGTCACTTAAGTAGATTATAAGAAGAGGTTGCTCTACCAGAGTGACTGAGGCAAATTGGGATAGAAATTAAGTTGAAAAATGACCACAACTGACAAGTTGTCTAGCTATGGGCCATCTTCCCTGTAGAAGAATGCCAGAAGGAGGGTCTTCTTGTACATGTGGAGAGAATCCTCAGAATAGGCCAGCTCGTGAGTATAAATGCCTGTATTCCATGATCTTGGCCACCCCAGGCACAGTGGCACTGCCCACTCAAGACTGTGCTGCTGAGGGCATGCAGGCAGACTCAGAGGCTGCTCAAACTCTAGGAAGGGTGCCTGAGGTCCCAGTCTTTTCCCCAGACCCCAACTGAAAGTCATAGTTGTTTCTTTTTCCATCTGGCAGAGAAGTCTATCTGCGTTTACAGGGAAGTGGAGAGCATGGCACATGGAATTAACACTTGTATATGTGTACGTGTGTATGTGTGTGTGTGAGAGAGAGAGAGAGAAAGCTATAAGCAGTGATATATTAGACTCGATGAAGTCATAGTTTGGTGACATGTTGCTGGCTTGAAACTAGCCATGGAGGGGTTAACATATCATAGAAATTGGAAAACTCTATGATTCAAAGCTTTTTTTTTAAAATTTTTTTATTTATTATTTTTTTTAATTGTTTTTGCCATACATTGTCATGATATCACCATGGGTTTACATATGCTTCCCCTCCGGAACCCCCCTCCCTCTTCCCTCCCCCCCCTGGGAAATCTTGCTGCACCAGCCCCGAGCATCAGTCCTGGGCTGGCGATTGACTAGACATATGAAAATTAACATGCTTCAGTGCCCTTCAAAGCTTTAAAGAAAAAGATTTATTTACTTGCTTATTCTTTCAGAATCTGTTGTTGGACATTTTTTCTACTGACCATAGTCTATAAATGCTGTATAACCACTAAGTGCTAAACTCTCTAGTAAATGTGTTATAAATATAACGCTATTATGGTTTATAATCTCATTGTCATCCCAGCTTTCTAGGAGGTGGGTACCAATTTATTTCCATTTCACTGAAGTGGAAATAGAGGATCTGGGATATTAAGAGCCTTGCTCACTGTTACCTGGCAGCTCAACAAAGCTCTGTGTTCCTGAGCTTCACCCCATATCCTTCTCTTATTGACTCATCACCTCTATCCCTATCTTCAAGACCTCAATTGAGACCCTTATCTCTTGCTATCGAGAAGCTCTATGGTTCTGAGAAGGCAAGTCTGTCTTTCCTTGTTATCATCATCCAGGACCTGTTGCTCTCTACTGCTGCTTTCATGTGAAAAATGCTCCAGCCCATGATAAGAGAGGGGATGAGATGCTTTCCCCATATTTGCTCATGTATAAGCTCTTCCATCAAGTACACTGAGAGGATGCTTTTGAATGAAATGCCTGGGAAACCCCAACATTCATTCAACTCTAGTTGAGCATCAGCTCTGCGTGTGTGGGCAGAGTAGGGGCATGTACTGTCGGCCCTGGGAAGGACAGAGAGATTGCTGTTTGACACGAGAAATAAAAGAGAAGCAGAAATGCCAGCAGAACAACCCAGAGAGATGTGTCAGATGCGTGGGCCAAAGGCAGTGTGAAGGAAATAATTATTCTCAGCCGAGGTGGCAGGAGAGGAGCTGGGTTGTGAAGGAGATGTAAGATTTAGAAAGTGATGGTGAGTGGGGCATTCCAGGTAAAGAAACAGTGCATGCTGGGTAAAAGCAGAGGTGGGAATTCAGAGAGGATTCTGGGGAAGCATCGGGTTGGAGTGAAAGGAGCATCAATGTGGGACTGTCAAACAAAGGCCTGAGTCCTTGATCTGGAAATTAATGAACCTTGCTCAACTTATCTTTTCTGGTTCTCTTTCCTTTCTTTTCCAAAAGTAATTAAAAACACTAATTATGAGGGTTGTTTGGATTTTTTTTGATGTACTGCTGGACCCCAAGTGGTGTGCAAAGTGCTCCTTTTCTCTCTTCCTGGGTTCAGATTAGGTGGAGAACAGGGCTCATAGGGGACCCAGGGGAATAAACTTGGACCAGAGATTGGTCCAGGTTCTTGGATGGAGGGCCCTGCAAAAGAGATCAAGAATTTTTACCATTAATGGCATGGAGGATGAGGGTTTCAATCAGGAATTGGCTGTGATCATGGTGACAGACACTTTTGGGAGATGTGTTTGTGTGAATATACAGGAGAGAGAAGTTGTGAGCCCCTGGGCTAAGGGAGGGATGAGCGTGTGATTTCCATGGGCAGCCTGAGTGGGAGAAGCAGCAGTGGAAGAAGATGAAGCAGAGGGGGGGTCTCGCAGAATGTGGGTGCTAGTGGGTATGGCCTGAAGAGGAGGTGAAAAGTTATTAAGCTTGGCCTTTCTGGATCTTCCTGCCACCTCTTTCCCTTGCCACATTCTGCACCTTCCTCCCATTCCATGCACACTCTGTCACTATGACCCTTAAGTATTATTGGTAGTTCTGGGATCTCCATGGAATGGCCAGAGGAGCAGGTTTGGGCATAGAAAGGAGGATTGGGTTGGTGGTGTAGGTCATCACCTGGCCTGAAATGATCACGGTGAGGACAGATGCAGTAGAACCCAAGCTACCTTCCCAGAGCCACATGACACCTTCTGGAACACCCACACTGACCCATATTCCCTCCCTTGGCCATCACCATCTGAGCACAGCCTGCTCACTACTCTTATGCTGCTCCTTTCAGGCAGTAGGGCTGCCTGAGTGACAGGAACTGGAGCGTGTTAATGTCACTGTAGTAACTCTTGCCAGTGCATTGCCATCATATCCTGAAATTAATTTGTGGACACTTTCTGCCTTGCTGATATTCTTAGATATTCTTTTAGTTTCAGCTAGCCCAGGAATGTTTTTATGGAAACATTTTTTGCCCCACGCACTTCCCTACCCCAACCAGTGACACATTTCCCTAGAAGACTGGGGGCTCCCTGGCTCTGTATCCCCTATTCTGCATCCTTCCCCTTCTGCCTGGAACACGCTGCTCTCCTGCTTCTCCAAGGAACTTTTGTCTGTATATGTCCCTGAAGACTCAGTTCAGTTGTTACCTCCTCTAGGAAGTCTTCCCAGATTCCCATAGGATGGATTGAGGAATAGCTGGAAATGTACACCTGCTGGTCTGAGACAAATAAGGACTGCTAAATCCAGAGCCTTCAGAGCCCCTGCCAAGGAATGCAGTCATCATTGTGGAAGTTAAGGGATTCTCAATGGAGATACTGTGGACTATAAAATCAGGAGCCTTGGACAGGAGGGTAGGGTATGACTGAGGAAGAGGAGAAAGGTCTATGGTTAGGGTGGGGGAGAGCCCCCATGGAGCTGAATTGACAAGGAGCAGGCATTGTGGAAATGCAGTGGTGTGGGTGGTGGGGGCCGGGGAGTGGTTGGTCTGGGAGGTGGATTTCAGAATCCCCTGGGTCAGGGGAAGATGAAAATATGGCCCCCTCCACTACCACAGAGAATCACTTTCATGGCAATTAGGCTTTGTTGCCACTAGGAAGGTGTCCTATCTCTAGATGTATTGTGCGGGAACTTCCCTGGTGGTTCAGTAGTTAAAACTCCACACTTTCCATGCAGGGAGCCCAAATTTGATCCCTGGTTTGGGAACTAAGATCCCATATGCCATGTGACACAGGCAAAAAAAAAAAAAGCAATAGCTTTGATGAGGCACGTGAGACTAGAACACACACTGGATTAAGTGTCAAATTAAGTCATCAGCACTCTTTCAGAGCCCATTTTCTCTTTTGGCAGGTGTAGATTACCTGTAATGATGCATGTTAAGCTGCAGTGGGAGACTTGGCTGAGTATAGCTCCCTCTCCTTTATACATAGAGAGAGGAAGTTAGTTGCATCCTAAGGATGTAATTTAAATTTCAAGGAGTATAAACCAAACTTGAAGAAGTAAGGATATATTGTTATTGAGAACTTTATTGTTGACCGGCAGGAGAGAGAAGACAGTAGCTTGCAGAGGTGGTGGCGGTAGGATTGGTTGGGACAGGAACCATTCAGGGAGACTTGGATATGGTAGTTACTGTTTTCAGATGAGGCAGGCCTGGTTATGCTTCTAGGATGAGAATAACCAGATATAAAAGAAATGGAAACAGTGACAGACTTTATTTTCTTGGGTTCAAAAATCACTGTAGATGATGACTGCAGCCATGAAATGAAAAGATGCTTGCTCCTTGAAAGAAAAACTATGGCAAACCTAGATGGCATATTAAAAAAGCAGAGACATCATTTTACTGACAATGGTCCGTATAGTCAAAGCTATAGTTTTTCCAGTAGTCAGGTCCAGATGTGAGACTTGGATCGTAAAGAAGGCTGAGTGCCAGAGAACTGATGCTTTTGAACTGTGATGCTGGAGAAGACTCTTGCAAATTCCCTTGGACAGCAAGAAGATCCAACCAGTCCATCCTAAAGGAAATCAGTCCTGAATATTCATTGGAAGGACTGATGGTGAAGCTGAAACTCCAATACTTTGGCCACCTGACGGGAACAACTGACTTACTAGAAAAGCCCCTGATGCTGGGAAAGGTTGAAGATGGGAAGAGAAGGGGATGACAGAGGATGAGATGGTTGGATGGTATCATCTACTTGATGGACATGAGCTTGAGCAAGCTCCAGGAGTTGGTGATGGACAGGGAAGCCTGGTGTGCTACAGTCCATGGTGTCACAAAGAGTCAAATATGACTGAGCAATGAACAACAACAACAGAGGTCAAGTCTCTAAGAAGACTGGAGAAAATGAGATTGAAGGTGAGATTCAGATGGACAAGAGAACCAGAGAATAAAGATGCAAAGACCATTTGAGGTGACAGCACTACCTGGAGAAGAAGCTCATGTTTGGTTTTGATACTTATAAAAGGCCATTCTTCCCAGTTTGTGATTTCTGCTCTTAGAGCTTGAGAAAGGGCACAAGGGAAGCCTGGAGCCATAATTGCCTGAACATTTTTGAAGGAGGCTGATGGAGAAGTAGAAGTGAGTGCATTATGTCCAGCCTTTGATCTTTTCCTAAAGGACAACAGTAAGAAAAAATGGCTCCTCTGATGAATTATCTCAGTTGAGTTTCCTCCGGGAATAGATTAACACCCAACAGGGCCCTGAACCTCCTGCTCCATTGAGGCCTCCATTGAAGGCTCATTAGTGACAACCCCACTCTTGCCTGGAAGCCCATCCCAGCCCTTGCCTCAACTCTGACCAAATTAAAGTTTGGGGATGAGGGACTGGTAGTAGAAAAACAGGATTCTTGACCTCTGAGTGCCATTCAACTGAAGAATGAGAAACAGCATCTTGCCTGCACATTTCCTATTTTAAAGCCCTTCTGTAGACTCCAGTACTATACTGGAAACTCTGGTACTATACTAGAAACTCCAATATTTTGGCCACCTGATGCAAAGAACTGACTCATTTGAAAAGATGCTGATGCTAGGAAAGATTGAAGGTGGGAAGAGAAGGCGATGACAGGGGAGGAGAAGGGGATGACAGAGGATGAGATGGTTGGATTGCATCACTAACTTAATGGACATGAGTTTAAGTAAACTCCAGGAGTTGGTGATGGACAGGGAGGCCTGATGTGCTGCAGTCCATGGCGTTGCAAAGAGTTGGACACGACTGAGCAACTGAACTGAACTGATAAACTCCAGTGTGATGTTTTAGTGTCTGAGGAGGCTCTGGAGCCTTCAATCTTTGGAGTTTGTTTTTGTGTGTGTGTCCCAAGATGTAGATCTATGAACTCACTTTTCTCTAATCCCACCAGTCTTCAAAATGCATCATGTCCTTGTATTTAACTGAAGTATAGTTGAGTTACTCTATTACATTAATTACTGATGTACAACAAAGTGATGCAGCTATACATATATTTACATGTGTGTGTGTATATATATATATATATATACATTCTTTTTAACTATTATTTTCCATTATGATTTATCATAGGATAGTTTTAAAATATGTATTTATTTGGGCTTCCCTGGTAGCTCAGATTTGTTTATTTGGCTGCATCAGGTCTTAGTTGAGGCCCACAAGATCTTCATTGCAGCATGTGGAATCTTTAGTTGCAATGTGTGGCATCTAGTTCCCTGACCAGGCATCAAACTTGGACTCTCTGTATTGGGGACACAGAGTCTTAGCCACTGGACCACTGACAGGGAAGTCCCTATCATAGGATATTGAATATAGGTCTCTGTGTTGTACAGCAGGACCTTGTTTATCCATTACCCCTCATTGCTCATGCTGTTCCTACTCCCTGGAATGTCCTTGCAGGTTATTTACCTGCAACATTTGTCTTTTCATTCATGACTCAGCTCATAGACACTTCCTCGAGGAGACTCAGGTTCAGACTCAAAGTGCCATCTCTCCAGGGAAGGTCCCATCCAAGTCAGATTCCAGAAAAATATTGAGAGTAGGATGGCGGTAGGTGGGAGTCACCTGAAATTTGGTACTAGACTGATGTAGGTTGGTATCTTCTCAGCTCTGTTTCCTGGGGCTATTAGACAGAAAAATGACTCCCTTCTCCATAAATCTGTTGAGGAAGTCCGTAGAGGTCACCATGTGAATACCCCTAGCACATGGTAGGTCCTCTACTGGGATGACTGCCTCTCTTTTCACTCCCTCTTTTTAAATCCCTGGTTCTTGATGCATTTGGGAACATATTGATCTCTGATCCCCACTTTTCTGCCACCCCAAAATCACAAGGGTGACTCAGGTGAGACAGACCCTCTTCCTCCTACTTGCTGGCCACTTAGTGCTGGGAAGGCTGTCTGGGTGTGGATTCTTAGTCTGCCTGCAGCCATCACACCTGACCTTGGTCTTAACTTTAACTGTCCTAGTTACACTTTATCTCTTGTCCTATTGAACATTTTGGCTCTTGAGACATTGTTCTAGACATAGATTCCAGGCTTACCTATGAGTGACCCTGACTGTTTTGGAGGGTCAGAAAGCTCTGCTCTGAGATGTTGTGTCACATAGTCCAAAATCATAAGGACAGCTTGGAATGTGCGCTCCATACATGGGGGCTGAAAAATTGGTTCCTCAGCTTGTCTGCATCAGCAGTCACTGTGAATCCAGTTTTCTCCCAGGCCTTATTTGTTTTATTCCTTCCCCAAACAGAAAAATGATGGTTCTCATAACTCTGGCTGCTATTAA
Organism: Antilocapra americana; assembly: GCA_007570785.1. Lineage (NCBI taxonomy): Eukaryota > Metazoa > Chordata > Mammalia > Artiodactyla > Antilocapridae > Antilocapra > Antilocapra americana. The sequence goes on along the minus strand of ML662447.1, from coordinate 4,561,130 downwards.
CTACTGGCAAACTCAGTGACCAATTGTGCTTGAATCTGGTGAGCAAGTGAAATTAATTGTCCTTGCAGAGCCTGACTCCTGAGGACTTAGGGGAGAGCAGAAGTGCAGGTGTGCAGAGAGCCAGCCATAAGAAAATACGGCATTTTATGAATCAAGTCAGACCTCCAGGATTCAATGAGTGCTTATGACATGCTCGGTTCTGTGCCTCAGAACTTTCTGTAACTTGGAAGTGTGTGCCCCTCAGCTTCCATCTGCCAGCCTGGGGCTGGGAGAAGCTCGTTGAAGTCTGAATCTTCATTATGACATGTTTCACCCCCAAGGTCCAGGCCTCCTGCCTGAAGTTGGGATCCCTAGAACCAAAGTCTGAGCCAAGGAGTGTTACACAGATGTTTTAGGGGGTTAGGGGGTAGGGAAGAATCTCAAGAGAAGCAGAATGAGAGAAATAGAGACTGGCAGGGAAAATTGCTAAGAGAGAATGTAGTATCAGCTGGAAACGAGCTCTAGACTGATCCTGCAAGGGCTCTAGTGTGTGTGCTGCTAACAGAGATGGTCTTATCCTCAGGTGAAAGGGCTGGCCTTTTTCAGCCTCACCTCATTCAACTGTTGGCTGTGAGCTGCGCCCCGCAGAGGAGCTAGGAGAGGGTAATCTCTAGGAGTGAGAGCTCCTGTCCAGAGGGCAAAGTTGCTTTGCTGTTAGCATCCAACACTCACAAGGATGTGTGCATCCTTACAAAAAGGGATCTAGGCAAGGCACCAACAGTATACCCTGCTGGTCTGGCTGACCTCCCTTCCAGAACCAGGGACTCAGATTACACCTGTGTTTTTTACTGCTATGAAAACCTTCCTGCTATAGCTGCTCTAGTGGCATTGCACAGCCTTTACAGTGAAAAACTACATGGGGAGGATCAGGGCAGGAGGCACAATTTGCCAGTTGCTCTTTGACCAAGCCCAGGATTCTAAACTTGAGGCCTAACTAGGGACCTTCAGTTCCTACTTACCACTTCCTCTAAAGCTCCCTGTCCTTGTAGGCTGCCTGAAATGTTCACAGCGCCAGCCTGTAGTCCCCTGATAGAGACTCCATCCCCAGCCTCTGACTTTGCCTCAGAATTAAGGGCCAATAGTGTCCCTCTTATGCATACCCGAAGCTGACACATCCAATTTTGCCTTGATGGGTTGGTGTCATAACAGATTCTACAGCATTTTTATACCAGGGGTTCTGCTGGATAGTGAAAGGGCATTATTCTTCTTATTCCTGAAGTTCAAATGCTGACTTCATTGTGTTTATGACCTCGCTCTGTTTGAGGAGAGATAAACATGGAAAGAGAGAGGGGATTGATTTTGCACCATAAAAGCACATTTTAATTAGCTTGCTTTGTCATTTTCTCAGACATCTCCCTTAAGGATCTTGAGCCGTAGTCTGCAGGACTGGTCCAAGGAACCCTCTAAGTGACACACATGTCATACAATGTGATTCTTCAAAACAGCCTCCCAGCCTCCCAGCCCCCAGCAGTCATCATGCATCCTTGCTCTAAGGTCAAGCTCCTTCTGCATGATTTTGCTCCAGGTTGAGTTCTTCATTGTCCCCTAACCTGGGAGAAACTGGGGCAGAGGGGAAGAGATGGAGGGGGAGGACTTTCCAAACTGTCCATGCTGGTCACTTGCAGACCCTAATGTACCTCATCACACCCTCCTTGCCACAGCTCTCATGTGCTGCCTCAGGGTAAACACTGACATTAGAGCCCTTCTGGACCCTCTCATAGTGTGAATAATTTCTGAAAACTTTCCCTGGGATATGTTTCTTTTTTTCTGGACAGTATTCCAAAGAAGAAATGACACAAAACAGCAGCATTGAGCCTGATGGACGGTTTCTTATCTTCCCTGAAACAGCTGTAAAACCATTGATAGAGCATTGAACATGAATCTTGAAATGAGCTTTAAGACATAATTTTCAATAAACTCCAATGGAATATATCAGCAGTTCAGGCAGAGTGATTCTACATGTCTGAGTTCCATGAACAGAGTTTGTCCCTGCATCTATCCCCTTTTGGGATGACAGACCTAGTGTATAGTTGGTTAAAACTTGCATTAATAATGAGTGAGCTTCCCATGGATATACATTGACTAGGTCATGCCCGAAAACCCATTTGTGTCTGCTATGGATGGATTTATGTGGCACTTAGTCCAGAGGATCACAAAGAGTAGGACACAACTGAATGTGAGCGTGTGCACATGCTCTCTCTCTCTCTCTCTCTCTCTCTCTCTCTCACACACACACACACACACACACACACACACACACACAATCTACAGTGTCAGCCCCTCACTTCTTTTGTGATATCTGGTATAGCAAAAAGGATAGATAATAAGGTTTCATACAGTGCTAGCTCTGTGATTTGGAGTAACCCTTAGCCTCTCAGAATCCTGTTTCCTCATTTTAAAATAAGGAAAAATAACTGTGGCTAATTTCATAAGATAGTCATCTTGATAAATCAATGTGCTGATTCCAGGAGTATTATGGAATGTCTTATGAGATACAACATATAAGCTTTTATAAACCATCAATCTGTGGAATAGGACTTCTATAATTTATATTTCTTGAGCTTTGAGCTGTGCACAGAATATGCTAAAGCTCTTCTATTTGATTTCTACTTAATATCCATTTCCTGGATACCTGTCCTGTGGGAGGCTTTCTAGAAAAGCCTGCAGGGACATCTAGAACCAAACAGAGAAAGATGTTGACTCTTTCCTCTAGGTAAATACAGGGGGAGATCAGACTTGACCAGAGTATGATAACTGCTGGGACATATGAGCCAGAGAAAAGGACCAACTCATGCATGCAGTGTGGAAACGTTCATAGAAGGAAGCAGAAATGAAACCTCACCAAGTAGGATGGACAGAGATATTGGAAAGAGGAGTAGCAATCCTTAGCATAAGTCAGGTTTAAAAAAAATGGTTTTATAGATTAACAGCACTCAGAGAAATTTGCAGCTGGACTTATGCAGAGAGAGCTTGGGAGAGTGGAGGCCTGAAATAAGAATACTACAATACTTGGGTAACTGAGAAGAAACTGAATTTAAAGGATAGCAGCAGGAATGAAAGAAAAAGTAAGTTGGCAGTAGAATTGTATTGATTAAATATGACAATTATAGAAAAGGAAAGAATTCTTAAATAGTAGTAAGACTTCATGTTTGGGGGATTGAAAGGATGACAGCATCCTCAGAGGAAATAGAGAAGTCAAGAGGAAAAGCTGATTTTGAAAGAAGTTTGAGTGATGGAGTTCTTGGAGTGTAAGGACCCTATGTTGGCATCATGGAGGCACTTGCTGTAACCCTGTGAGAATAAGAGGGCTTGGGGGATAAGGGAGAGGCAGCAAATCATCTATAAGTGGGTGAGATGAGGTGGAAGGATGGAGAAGATGACTGAGGACTTGCGATCAGAGATGAAAGAGAAAATGCAAAACAGTGCATAATCAATATGGGCACAAAGAGATAAGGCAATTTCTTGAAGCTGGTGGTCTGTAGGGTCTACTAATTAAGCAAGATGGGAGATTCCATTGACTAATGGGTGGGAGCAGAAGGTGAAGTCGCAGGGGATTCACACGTGCTTTTCATGCTCTCAGTTGTCCTCAATTTTGCCTTTAGACCCCAAAGACTGTATCTTTATGTTATTTTGTGCCTAGCTCTCCTTTTAAACTTCTGATATTGTTTTTAGCTCTTTTTTGAAGGTGTCATCCTTAGTAGTTTCTCTTTCTTGAAGAACAGAGTTCTTTCAGTAAATTATTCAAGATAGAAATTCAAGGGCTTGTAAAGGAGGGGAAAAGTCCTGAATGCTGTATTTCTGATATAAGACTCAATGCTGACTCAGCGTTTGATGCCCATTCTAGAGCCTTCAGGTCCTTGGATAGGCTATACACCAACATTTCCAAAAGTGAATTCACAGTAATTCTATTTTCCTAAGATAGAACAATCTGGGCTAAATAAAGTTAAAAGTTTTCTTTTAGAGGACTTCTCAGAGTCTTTACTGTGTTATCATGCTTTGTACATCTCCAGGAGAGAGCCACGGTGTTCAACATTTCCTCAATGTTTTCTACTAATGAATTTTGTTTTTTTTTAAATAAAAAATATTTATTTCCTAAAAGAAGATGAGAAAGAGAATTCAATAAGCTAACTTGATAAAAATATTTCATCACATTTTTACAGGGAACATAATCCATTTTTTATGACACAATTTTTCCAGTATCTCTTGGTGTAAGCCAAAACACTGCAGAGTATGTTCTAGGAGGTGGGAGGCTGCAGTCCTACCTTAGGCAACTTGATCTAAGCATGAATCAAAATAGGACCTACTAAGAGGACCGAGGTAGGATGCCATGAGGGGTAAGGCTAGGTGGTCATATTGGAAATGCAGGAAGAAACCTGGGTCAGGAGCCATACCAGGGGGTTAGGGGTATGGAGGGTGAAGCTGGAGGGTTAGGGAAGTGTGAGCATTGGTGTCTGAGGATATGTTTTGCTTTTTATATTCCACAACCAACTTGTCCGTATTAGAAATCATTTGCCTTTCATGCCTTTCCTCATGTTCCCAAGAGAAGCACTGGGAGTCTTCTCAGAACCCCAGTTCCCTCCTCCATGAGACAGCACTGACTTCCCAAAAGTGCTGTGATTGTGAAGAGATGCCATCAGCAAAGGGCTCAGCATAGCGGGTAGCACATGGGGGTCCTCAGTCAATAGATTTCCCACCATCCTCCACTTCTACTTCATCGCATCCTCTGCTTCACCCACAGCCCCACCTAAAGCCATAGGAGAAGACAATGCCCTGGCTTCGGGTCATGGCCATGGAATACACATTGGCCAGGGACAGCATGCTGAGCTGGTCAGGATCACATGCACGCTCAGGCTGGAGTGGGGAATCCTGTGATGTGAATGTGCCACGCCGAGTGTGGATATCGGTGGCCTTTCTTTAGGAGCCTTGTCCTACTCCACTGCTGAGACATGGGACAAAGTCTACCTTTAAGCAATAGCAGTTTCTGTGGCAGCCCCTCAGGTGCTGTGCAGCGTCTGTGAGTAGGTTTCTGGGAATCCTGGCAAACTTAACAGCTGTGTGTCCTTGGGGAAGTGTCTTTCCTGCAGTTCACTTTAGTTACAAAATAGGGGAATTTTATAAGATTTCTAAAGTTTCTTCCCACTCCAAGAGTTTGCGGGCTTATCAACAATTTAGCTCTAAGCCTGGTCGGACACAGTAGATTCTGTAGGGGATCTCGGAAGTGGCTTCTCTTGGCCCAGCCCACTAAGCAAAGCAGGCTTCAGACTAGGGTCAAGAACAGACATGTCTTCTTCCATCCACTGCAGAGCTTCATGCCCGGAGGACACACATCAGCTCACACCCACTCACCCAATGGTGGCCACGCAGGTAGTCACACACAGATACACACACACACACACCACCCCCAGAGCCATGCAGCCTGTTGCTCATACCTAGAAGGGAACCTGATCTCTTTGTGTACTGCCTTCTCCTACTCCCTTCTCTGCTTTTGGCTGAGAAGGACAGGGCTAGTGGTACATTTTTCTCTTTAGGATTCCTCTTGGTGCTTCTTTGTCAGAACATTCCTGACTCCCATGTCTGACAAGCTCTGGGATATGTGTGTGTGCTTGATGCCCTCCCGTGGCTAATGTGCTTTATATTGTAATAATGATGGTCAAAACACATAGCAGGTCGCACAGGCTTTTCCTCTGAACATGGTGGGGTGGGTGGGGAACTTGGCTGGTGAGATATGTGTGATTTCTGGAGAGCTGGCCCTTGCCTGTTGCTTGGGGGACTGTGGGGATGGTGGGTGCCCTCCCAGTGGGAACGCTGTTTCAGCCTGAGTGGATGGAGAGGTGGGGAAGGAGGAGGTGCCATTTCTTGCAGGACAGGGAAGCCACATCAGAGAGTGGAATCAGGAGCAGAGTATTTTGGAACCATTATCAGGGCTTACAGTGATGACACACACTGCCATAGGACCTTCTGGACTCATCCATTCACCAAGTCTTTATTGATCACCTACTATGCTCCAGGCACTGTGCTCAGGAGGACCTACTGGGGAAGAAGGCTGACCTGTGGAATGTTTTCATGGCACTTAAAGCCTGGAAGGAATGGAGGCTAGGGAGCCAGACTGCCTGAACTCACACTGGGAACCCAATATTTAATGGAGGGATGATTTTGGGTAACTTAAGTAATTGTAGATTGAGAATAATAACAGGCCCTACCTGAAAGAGTCGTTCTGCATCTACTCACAATAGTACTCTATACATAGTAAGCACTCCCTAATAATCTCCTCTTATTTGCTTTTCTTTTTCTTTTTTAAATAATAACTTATTAGGGGAAGAAGCAAGCTAATGTGAGATATATAATACAAGACTTTGATTAAAGAAGAAGTATTACATGTCAGAATTCCTGCCCCTGTGACATGGGGGTCACAGAAGGATGCTGGGGTGGAATCTACTCTGCTTTCCTGCTCTTAATGAGACTAACTAAGCTGTTTCTGTCTGCTCCTCTCTGCTTCTGCTTAGTTCTCTTCTCCTTACAGCTCAGTGAACATGCTCTGTATATTCCTGAACTAGGGCAGAGGTGCTGTTGGAAGAGAAGGGAAGTCTGAGACAGATTGAGGAGGTCAACTTGATCATGCCTATTGGGATATGACAGATGGGAGAAAAGCTGAAATGAGGATGCAGGGCAGCCCAGGTCCTGGCTTCAGGGCTTGGGTGGCTGGTGATGCCTGACCTTACGTGAGGTGTGCAGTGGAGGAGCAGGTGAGACCAGATAAGTTTCAGATGCTCATGGATGTCCAGGTGGAGACGCCCAACAGGTAATGGCAGTGAGGGAACTCAGGATGAGGTAAGGTCCCATCTCCTACAGTATCTGAAATCAGGACACACAGCACCACTGGCTGTTAAAACTGATTTACTGACTACAGTGAAACTGACCTAAATAAAGCAGTGTAAACATGGAGTCTACCATCATCCACCAGTCTCATCTCCTCATACCTTACAAGTTAACTCCAACTAACTCTAGTTCTCCATAGAGAGTTGCTGGTACCAACCCCTCTCTAGGGAGAAGAGCTTCCCTGGCTATGAAGTCTAAGTCCCAGTGCAGCCTCTGCTGTTGGGAGGGCCAGCCACAGGCCATGGGCTTGCAGAAGGAAGCTCTGACCTGGAAGGATGTCCAATCAGAAGGGCTATCACCGGACTGGTCCCCTGGACAAAGTCTTCTCTTTATTCCTTGGCCTCTGATGCCTCCCATTTGATCAAAACAGTGCAAGGCATGGTCTTGAATTCTGCTGAGCAATAGGCTAACAATCCTGAGCCTCAGTTGCTTCATCCAGAATGATGCCACTCTGTGTCAGTATCTTGTGAAAACTGAGTGCATAATGTTCCCATTAAATATGAGCTACTCCCCAGGCATATCAGGTGTGTATTAGTTACACAGTCATGACTGACTCCTTGTGGCCCCATGGACTGACTTTTAGCCCACCAGGTTCCTCTGTCCATGGAATTCTCCAGGCAAGAATATTGGAATGGATTGCCATTCCCTTATCCGGGGCCTCTTCCCAACCCAGGGATCGAACCTGGATCTCCTGCATTGGCAAGGAGAGTCTTTATCATCTGAGCTAAATTCTCAGGCCAGATCAGAGGACGTTTACAAAAGTGATGGCCTGATTTTCTACAGAAGAGGTTGGATAGCAGCTAGTTGCTATTGGTCTAGTTTCTCTGTCTGGTTTGGGGAGCTATTTGCAAAAACCACAGCCGTGACCTCCAGGGTAAGCTGTGTGTACTCCTCTCCCCCCTCCCCTTGGTGGAATTATGCTGATCTTGCCTGGCAACGTGCCTCTCTTCTCGAGACAGCCTGGAGATGCATATTTATGTATTTCCAGTCATCACCCAAGAGCTCAGATTTTCCTGTCCTTGGTGTCACTTTAATTAATACACTCCCGTGTGCTGGGTGACAAAATTAGGTTGCAGGGGTGGCAGGCGTTTATATCACGAAGGGAGAGAAAAAGGTGTTTTGCACCATTTTCCTTCTTGAGCTCCGTTATTAATCTTTGCAATCAATACTCCTTTATTTTTGGCTCCAGGAGGTGGTGGGGTGGAATCTGACTGTCAAGCCATTTAAGGCCACATCTGCATAAGTAATAGAGATGGTTTGTTACTTTCATCTAGGTGAGGACGTGTCCCTGGCCAGATGTGGCAAGGCCAGGCTCTGTGATTCTCATGCCAACTTTATGATATGTTTGATTTAGGTAAAGTGCCTGGAACCTGCTGGGACTAAATTGTTATTAAACACCATCTGCAGTTTTCACTTTAATTAATATCATAAGAACTAGGATCTCATGCTTTCATTACCATGTTAACCCTTTGTGATCATGGGAAAAAGCAGGGAAAAGTGGCAACGTGGAACAGGAGTTTTCTTTAGAGGGCTTTGGGTCTGTGTGTTGATGTTCTTAATGTTCTTCATCCTGAGCCCAGGGCTGTGAGTGCATGTCTGGTTATAGCCTAGGTGTGACCCTATGGGCTGGAGGGCTTTGTGAAGTGAAAGTCACTCAGTCATATCCAACTCTTTGTAACCCCAAGGACTATACAGTCCATGGGATTCTCCAGGCCAGAATACTGGAGTGGTAGCCTTTCCCTTCTCCAAAGGATCTTCCCAATCCAGGGATCAAACCCAGGTCTCCTGCATTGCAGGCAGATTCTTTACCAGCTGAGCCACAAGAGAAGCCCATTAAGGGCTTTAATTGTGTGGAAAGGAAACTGGAGTGTATGGGCCCAAGAGAGGAGTCTTCTGAATATCAATCACCCATTCCCCTTACTCTGTAAGGAAAATTACTTCCAAAGCAACACCAAATAATAATAATAGTAATAATTATAATAACATTGATGCATATTATTTATTGGAGAAAGAGTTTAACAGTCTAGGTATGTGCTAGAAGTTGCCTAATTTAACTGTTATCATTTAACTGTTACCCTGTTGAACTGTTATTACAGATGAGGAAACTGAGGCAGAAAACCAGTCCACACATCTAGTGGGTAGTTGGGACTGGATTCAAATGTAAGCTTGTTTGAACCAAAGTGAAAGCTTTTTGCTGGTGTACATCATTTAAAAAGATATTCATGCTAAAAAAGTGAAAGTCTTCAAGTTGAGTGGGGACCTGTTGTGCTCTCCATATTTTCATTTCCTTTGGGGAAATGAAACCTCAGAGTCTATTATCTCTGCCACCACCATCTCCAAGATACCCAAGGCTGTAACTTCAAGCTCAGTTCTAAGCAAAGAGACTGAGCTCATCCCTTGGGTCCCCAGGCACAGTTAAGTTTGGCTGGGACTTGAAAATGATTCATCAGCCCATGCAGGATGATAAAACATGAATACATTCAAACATTACAAGAAATTAAAAACTGAAAACATGGATTGTGAGTCTAAGTCTGCATGTGTGTGTGCTCAGTTGTGTCCGACTCTTTGGGACCCAGTGGACTGTAACCTGCCAGGCTACTCTGTCCACGGGATTATCCCAGCAAGAATACTGGAGTGGGTTGCCATTTCCTCCTCCAGGAGATCTTCTGACTCAGGGATCAAATCCAGGTCTCCTGCATTGGCAGGTAGATTCTTTACCCCTGAGCCCCCTGGGAAGCCCGAGTCTAAGAACAGCCTCCATGTAGTCCTTTGATTCCAAGGGAAGGGCGTTTTGGAGTCAGATACCTCTAGGAGGAAATCTTTACTCACACCCCTGCTGGCTGTAAGACCACAGATAACTCCCCTATTTAATATGCCTTGGCTTCCTCAGAGGAAAATTGAGATGTTCATATTTAGTTGCTTTGAGTTTCATGGGGATTTGACAGGTGCCTGACACATAGTAGGTGTTCTTTAAACCGTGTGATTCCTCTCGCTGGAGACTTTTACACGTGGGCTCTCAGACTTTGGTTCTTGACTTCCTGTTAGGAGGTCCTTACTGAGACTTGACCTCTGTCCAGTCCAAATTCAAGTGACTATTCTATGTGATTAAGTTCATCTCAAGGAATGTGACACCAGGAGTGCACTCACAGAGGAAGCTGCCTTCTACATTTCGTGAAATCCCTAGTCTCTTCATAGGTTAATTGATCCATTTATTCATCCACCTGGCAGCCACTGAGCACATATGGTACCCAGACTGGGCTGGGCATTGGTGGAGTAACAGTACTGCAGTAATATCTCCCTGTAACTGACACAACCACCATTTTGCAAGAGTTGGCTATTACCAGAGATTGTCCTCTTCATTCATTCACTCATTTCTTCAATCACTCACTTATTAAGTCATTTATTCACTCCATTCCTCACTCATTTGTTGCTTCATAAATTCCTGCACCAAAGAGCTCGTTTGTTCCTATTATGTGCGTGGTATTGTGTTAAGCTCTAGAGATTAAAAATCTAAGTGATAGACACATGGTCTCCACCTTCATGGAGTGGCAGTTGGCGATTCAGAGGGGCGGGCAGACCAGTGACTCAGGACAGTGGGACAAGTGCTATGAAAGGAAGGGTGGTGATTGTCAGAGCACATGGAGAGGAGGTTTATTATTTTCTTGGGGCTGTCATAACAAAGTACTATGAGCTGTGTAGCTTAAACAGCAGAGATTTATTGTCTTCACAGTTCTGGAGGCTAGAAGTCCAAGATAAAGGCGATGGTGGGAGTGGTTCCTTCAGAGGGCTGTGTGTGAGGATCTGTTTCATGCATCTCTCCTAGTTTCTGATGGTTTGTTGGCAGTCTTTGCCATTTCTTGGCTTTCAGAGGCACTGCTCTGATCGCTGCTTCATTCCACATGGTGTTCCCCTTTTTATAAGGACACCAGCCATATTGAATTAGGTTATTATTGTTTTCACTGAGTTGTGTCTGACTCTTTGCAACCCCATGGACTATAGTCCTCCAGGCTTCTCCGTCCATGGGATTCTCCAGGCATAAATACTGGAGTGGGTTGCCATTTCCTTCTCCAGGGGAACTTCCCAACCCAGGAGTCGAACCTGCATCTCTTGCTTTGGCAGGTGGATTCTTTACCACTGAGCCACCAAGGAAGCCTTTGGATTGGGGGTCATCTTAATTATCTCATATAACTTGGTTACTGCTGCAAAGACCCTGTTTCCAAATAAGGTCATATTCTGAGGTATGGGAATTATGACTCCAAAATATCTACTTGGGGGCAGGGGGCACAATTCAACCTGTGGGGGAGGGATGTCTTAGACTCAGTCCTGGACGTAGTGATATGTAACCCAAGATCCAGAATATGAGAAGGTGCCTGTGTGTTTCAGAAGGAGAAGTGTTCCATGTGGTGAACAGCGAGGATTAGAAGTGAAGGAAACTGTGGTGGGCTTGAGAACCCAGTTTGGGAGCATAAAGTGTAGGGATGGTGGCTGGAGGAGTACGTGGGCATGGTCCCACAAAGCCTACAGTCATGTTTACAGGGGGTCACTTTGTTCTGAGGAGAAAGGGGAGCTAGAAGTTTTTTCCAGACAGCATCATGATCAGAACTCATCACAGCCTCCTGCTTGGAACCTTGGACCTGGTATAGCAGGGAGCAGGCTGCCACAATGCAAGGTCCAGCTCTGGCTGGTCAGTCAAGTTCCCCACCACAGAACAGTACTGCCAAGGGCTCCATTCAGGCATGGGAAGATGTGCACTCTTCCTCAGGGGACCAGTCCAGTGGTTTAGGAGATTGGCATTGGATGTATGGGGAGGGAGGAGATTTGGGAGGGTGATGGGCAACAATGCGTGGGGCTGGGCAATGCGATGACCTGCTTTTCCCTCTGCTCAATCACTGGTCTTTTCACACCATCACTTGGCTCATGAAGTCCCTCATCTTTGCATCCGAGCCCTCTCCTACCTCCCCTCATGCCAGTATCCTTTCAGTCCTTCTCCCTTTGCTCCTTCCAGCCTGGATGATCAAATCCATGAAGGATATTTTCAGAAATGCCTTTAGAGAGAGGTGCAAGAATCCTCTTGTTTACCTGATCAGTGTATCTGGAATAGAAGAAGAGGAGAGAAAACCATGGTTTCAGCAGCGGAGATGTGTGCTTAGACATCATTCATCCACTCAACCAAATGGAAGTGAACTGTCTCCTGAGTGACTCTTGTGATCTGGGCATAAAGATCTAGGAACTCCAGGGTATGACTCAGAGCCACAGGTGGTCACTGTGAATGTGGATAGCCTGTGAACATGGAAGGAGGGGAACATTTCAGACAGAGCCTTGATTTTGGCAGACATGGGAATCTGGAGGGGTGGCAGGCACAGGGCACCCCAGCTTTGAACAACACAATCCTTTGAGGGTTCCCATGAAATATTTTTTCTCTTGAAGATGACAGCCAGCATCGTCCTAAAATTTACCATCAGCTTTCCTTGCTCCACTGAGGAAGGAATTGGGTTCCCTTTGGGTTTGTGGCTGGTTTTTGTGCATTTTCTTTTGTCCCAAGGCACTGTGGGGACAATATTATGCTGCTAAGAGTCAGGGAAGCCCACAGAGACCTGAGTGAATGACACTGAAGGTGGTTAATTTGCTTTGCCCCATTGGGTAGGTTCTGGCTGCAGCCTTGATGTGACTTGGAGACCAGCTCCTGTGGTCCCTGCTTCTGGGAAAGTGGCTGCCAACTTCCCACAGGGGCAAAGCTCCTGGCATCCAGTCAAACTGGATTTTAATTGCTAGAAGACTCTTTGTTGGATCCTCCCCATGTAGTCCTGAGTCCCTATAGACACTGCAAAATGTGAATCCAGTTTTCAGACAAAATACCCATGTTTCAGAGAAAATAGTCCATGGTACTGCTACTTTGTCAGAAGAGAGAATCCTAAATAAGATAAGGTTTTTAGTTCCAGCCCAGGCCACAGGTTCCTGAAATGTCAGAGTGGGGAAGACCTAAGATATCATCTTGTCCAGGGGTTTCAATCATAGCTGTTTATAGAGCAAGGCAGAGAGTGCCTGGGTGGGTCTAAAAGCAAGGAGACTACTGGAGCATGTGATGACCCAGAAGTCACATGTCCTCATTATGGGAGGTAGGACCAGGCGGCAGGGGACATGGGTGCATCTATGGCTGATTCTTGTTGATGTATGACAGAAAACCACAAAATTCTATAAAGCAATCATCCTTCAATTAAATTTAAAAAAAAAAACATTCAAATTCAACACAAACATCATTCTGGCTGAACCAGCCACTTCTGGACCTGTCCTGAGGATGACAGTTTATAACCATGACACAGCCTAATTTCTTATAGAATAATTGAATAACTAGGGCTTCCCGGGTGGCTCAGGGGTAAAGAATCCACCCGCCAAAGCAGCAGGTGCAGGTTCGATCCCTGGGTTGGGAAGATCCCCTGGAGAAGGAGATGGCAACCCACTCCAATATTATTACCTGGACAATCCCATGGAGAGAGGAACCTACACTCCTGGAGAGATGGTCTACAGTCCATGGGGTTGCAAAAGAGTTGGACATGACTTAGCCACTAAACAGCAACAACAACCACTGGGTAACTGAGGCAGGCATTGCTTTTCTCCCAGGGTCAGCACTATCCTCAGGACTTTGCCTGAATCCACTCAGTCTTGTGAGTACCTCTGTTATATAGATGAGGAAACTGATGCACAGAGAAGTCGAGCATCTTGTCAAAGGTCACAGAGCTAGCAGGGTGGTGTGATACAATGACAGTCTGACTCCCGTACTAAAGCCCTGGACCACTGCACTGTGGTGTCACACCAGTAAGGGTGCCTCTCAGAGCAGGGAGCTCCCATGTTCTCTGGGCAAGACCCAGAACCCAGGCCCCAGCCCCCAGATTATATAATAGCACCAAACTGGCCCAGGTTGCTTCCCTAATTTGCTCCCATTTCTCAGGAGGCATCAGGCAAGGTGTAGATGCAGGCCTTACAGCCAGAACAGACAAATGTACATGCTCAGCTCTAGTGCTGATGCCATGTGACCATGGGTAAGTTGGTGTGAGTCTTTAATTCTTAGGGAAGTTAGTTCACCTTTCAGTATCCTGAGAGTGAGGACTGAGATGACTTCCACCCAGGACTATTAGGAGGATCCAGTAAGAGAGGAGATAGCACCAGGAAAGGCTGCGTGTACTTGGATGCCTCCCTAAGTGCCAGCATCCTTCTCTTTGTCCACTAGGCTGTAGAAACCACTGTGTACTTTTCCAGAATTTCTCCTTGGTGTTTTATCTAGTGTTCCCCAGCTGGGTGTTTTGCTCCCATCACATAGTCTCATGTTGGACACTGGCAGATTTGTCCTGAGTGTCTTGCCCAAACCCTAAGAAGTTAATGGGATGAATGATTACCTTAGAGAACAAGAAGCAGGACCGTGGTGTAGTTCTGCTAGCATTCCAGTGCTGTAGCTGTAGGCGGTGTTCCTCTGAAGGGGCACAGGTGGCTTCTGATGGTGTCCACCTGGGGAGTGAAGCAGACAGTCTGTCACCAGCCAGAGAGATGCCAGGTTGAGGCCATTTGGCTCATGGGTCTTCTGGGTGGTGTGGCTGGCACCTGGCATTGCTAATAGAGCTAGAAGAGCCTTTTGTTCAGGAGGAAACCAGCTGTAACTGAATGGTGCCCAGCAGGGACATCATCTTCAGTTGGAGTTGATTTGGGAGGACCTCTCAGGCATCTCAGATCTACAAGCCTGGGGAAGCTCAGCATCAGACAGACTAGCAAGCTCAACCTAGCCCTGGAATGGGATCAGCCCTAAAAACCTCATCATTTCCTCATCTAGGAAAGGGTCAAATAACTTATCACAATGGGTGACTGAAAATGAAATGAGCCAGCACTTGGCACAAAGTGGAGCCTCATTCATCCCTGAACCAAGCAAGCCTCATCAATATCAGAACATGTAATTCTTTTGTCCTCCCAGCTCTCTTCCTCAACCTCTTCATCAGAGTTCATAGCCTTGTTAAAGTGATTATTCTACAAACTGATTCAGAATGACTAGCATCTTGTAGCTCAGAATGATTAGCATCTTGTAGCTTCGTGTTTAATTACAGCTGGGTTTGTGTTCAATAGCAGACTCACATACGCTAGTGTTTCCTCTCTGATTTTCCCATGTGGGAAAGCCTGAGTCTCCATTTTCTTGCATGAGGAGTGCTGACAACCCAGGCCCAAAGGCATGCTTGAGTGGGAAAGATCCTCATGTGCTGTGATCCCTGAAATAGCTGCTTTGGTTAGTTTCCCCACCATACAGATCATCCTCCTGTGAGGTCACCATTCCGCTACTGCTTTTTAACATTTGTCATAGCAAATGACATCTCTTAATTTGAGTGTCCCAGCCCTCCAGTAGTACACCTCTCCCCCTTTCCTGTCATCTTTCTGTCCTAGGGGCTCTTCCTTGTACATGCATACATGCACATTTGTTGCTGTTGTTTACTCTTTAGGTCGCGTTTGACTTTTGCGACTCCATGGACTGTAACCCACCAGGCTCCTCTGTCCATGGGATTTTCCAGGCAAGAATACTGAAGTGGGTTGCTATTTCCCTCTCCAGGGGTTATTCGCAACCCAGGGATTGAACCCATATCTCCTGCATTGGCAGACAGATTCTTTACCACTGAGGCACCAGGGAAGCCTCATGCGTGTGCATTCCCAGGCTCTGAGCACATATGCATAGCCTTGCATGCACACTTGCGTGCAAGCACATGGCCTCACTGTGGCCTCTCAGCCCTGCCTTCTAAAACACGTGTGACAGCTTTCTTCAGTATCTTCCACCCTGCCAATGTACAGACATACCCAATTGCTCATCTCACACACACTCGGACCCTATAATTGTCCAGGGACCACTGTCATTTTTGCACTTGCGTTCCATTATATTCAGTTCAGCTCAGCTCAGTCGCTCAGTTGTGTCCAACTCTTTGCAACCCCATGGATCACAGCACACCAGGCCTCCCTGTCCATCACCAACTCCCAGAGTTTGGCCAAACTCATGTCCATTGGGTTATGCCACCCAACCATCTCATCCTCTGTCATCCCCTTCTCCTCCTGCCCTCAATCTTTCCCAGCATCAGGGTCTTCTCCAATGAGTCAGCTCTTCACATCAAGTGGTCAAAGTATTGGAGTTTCAGCTTTAACGTCAGTCCTTCCAATGAACACTCAGGACTGATCTCCTTTAGGATGGACTGGTTGGATCCCCTTGCTGTCCAGGGAACTCTCAAGAGTCTTCTCCAACACCACAGTTCAAAAGCATCAGTTCCTCGGCGCTCAGCTTACTTTATAGTCCAATTCTCACATCCATACATGACCACTGGAAAAACCATAGCCTTGACTAGACGGACCTTTGTTGGCAAAGTAATGTCTCTGCTTTTTAATATTCTGTCTAGGTTGGTCATAACTTTCCTTCCAAGGAGTAAACGTCTTTTAATTTCATAGCTGCAGTCACCATCTGCAGTGATTTTGGTGCCCTGCCAATAAACAAAGTCAGCCACTATTTCCCCATCTATTTGCCATGAAGGGATAGGACTGGATGCCATGATCTTCGTTTTCTGAATGTTGAGCTTTAAGCCAACTTTTTCACTCTCCTCTTTCACTTTCATCAAGAGGCTCTTTAGTTCTTCTTCGCTTTCTGCCATAAGGGTGGTGTTATCTGCATATATGAGGTTATTGATATTTCTCCCGGATCTTGATTCCAGCTTATGCTTCCTCCAGCCCAGCATTTCTCATGATGTACTCTGCATATAAGTTAAATAAGCAAGGTGACAATATACAGCCTTGACGTACTCATTTCCTGATTTGGAACCAGTCTGTTCCATGTCCAGTTCTAACTGTTGCTTTCTAACCTGCATACAGATTTCTCAAGAGGCAGGTCAGGTGGTCTGGTATTCTGATCTCTTTCAGAATTGTCCACTGTTTATTGTGATCCACACAGTCAAAGGCTTTGGCATAGTCCATTATATTAGCTTATAAGTATTTTATGAGTAATTATTTCCTCAATCCTATCCTTAGTGCTTCCTAATTGCTTATCGTTTCTGCTCCCTTATAATAAACCATTAGTATTCCCAGAAGGTTTTGCTGTCAAGACATCCATGGTTTGAAAATATGATCACCTTTTCACTTTTTGGTCCCTTTCTTTGTTAATTTCCGCTTTTTAAGTCTCAACTTAACTCCCACCTTTCCTCCTAACCCTGTGTCCTTGTGTCCTTGTCTCCACCCTCAGTCTCTCTTCTGCCAAGCTGGGATAGCTTCAACATCCCAGCCATTTCTGGTCTAATGACCATGAGCTTATTTCTAGCAATATATCCAGCATGATATTTTTGATCACCTGCTTACTTGCTAATTCTCCCCAGTTAGCTATGGGCTTCCTAACATTGCTATAGGATGGCTTTCAAATGTGTGGGTTTTGGATCAAGCCAGTCCTGAGTGGGGAGATGGCTCTTCTCTTTGCTGCTTCTGTTACTTAATCTTGAGCCTTGATTTCTTCATCTGTAAAATGGAGGGATAATAATAACTTTATGAAATTGTGGCCAATGTGAAATGGCCAATGAAGTACCAATGAAGTCTCAGTTCAGTGTCTGAAAAGTCAACATTATTATAGCTTTCTTCTAGCATATCGAGTGACTGCCTGCCGGGGAAGCTGACATAATAGAGAGGCTCAGTCAGACATTTGGAAAGAAAGAAGAGGGAGGCGAGGACGGTGAAAACAAAATGCAACGGGGAGAGAGGAGACTCAGGCTGTTTCTGTGGAGCACAGGGGACGCAGGCTGTGCTAGGAGGTGGTGAAGGCACCTTCACACCCTCCTGGAGGGCTGCCGCTCTGATTTGCATTTCAGTCACATTTATGACAGCCTCATAATGGATTAAGAGCCCTAGCACTGATATATTAAAGCTTAATGGTGCATCATACTTTTGTATTGATTTGTGGCCGCAAATATTTGCTGGTGTGGAGAGCTGGGAGCCAGCCATGTTCTTGGCATGGTGGAATTGCTGCCCGGTGGGGATCCTGCCGAGCAGGAGGGACGTGGGAGCTGGGGATGAAGACAGCAGCTGCTGGGGATGCAGACCCCAGAGGTGACTCTCAGCCAATGCTGATTTCCATCTGATCCACAAGGAAACTTGATCTTGAAGCTTCAAGACCCTGAGAAGGAAGCATATGGACAGCCTGGGCTGATCCCTGGGCTTCTTGGTGATTTGTTCCTGGCTTGGCTCTAACTATGTAGCTCTGTGCTATGCCCCCCAGCCTAGGGCTTCAGTTCTTCTATTCAGTCCTCCCAGGCTATTGCTGTGCTCACTTCTCTGCAGGTGAGTGACCCATGCTTATCCTGAAAAGATAACCCAAAACCTTTCCAACAGAATAGCCAACCTAGGTGACTGGAAGGTGAGAAGGCTAATTCATTAATGTATTATTCATGCACATAATAGGCCATGTTTATTGGAGCATCTCCCATATGCCAGACACTATTGTAGGTAGAGGTGGAGGAAATTACCACAGTTTGGCTGGAACTTCTCTGGTTTTAGTACTGATAGTCCTATGTCCCAGGAAACCTCTCTGTTCTGTACAAACTAGGGTGATTGGCCATGCAGGTGTAGGCACTGGTGACATCGCAATAAACCGGAGAGTTCCATTCTAGGGGGAGAACTGCCATGAAACAGCCTGGTGGATATTTCTTTGTTTTTATCATATAATTTAAAGAGGGTGATATTTGGAGAAGATGGCAACAGGGGATGAGATGATTTGATGGCATCATCAGCTCAATGAGTGTGAGTTTGAGCAAACTCCAGGAGTTAGTGAAGGACAGGAAGCCTGGTGTGCTGCAGTCCATGGGGTCGCAAAGAGCCAGACACAACAGTTTTACAGAGGGTTGTCAGCAAAGGTCTCATGAAGAAGGTGACATCTGATGTTCCCAGAGCACTGAGGGAATGAGCTGATTATAGATGTGAAAGAAGAGTGTGTCACACAACTGCAAACCCCCAAGGCAGGAAGGCAGGGCAGCCCGTGTGGTGAGAGCAGAGCTCTCGGGTCCAGATCATGTGTGACCTAACTTTCAGGATATGTGAGGATTTGGGGTGTTTCTTGTAGGCGTGGGAAGCACATATGAGTCATATGCTCTTCTTTCAAAAACTCTTGTCTGGCCAAGCCAGTCTGCCTTGGCAGCCAAGGGAACGTGGGCTTGGGAGAATTCAAACAGAGGGTGTGTAAATAAGGGAAACTCCAGCCCACTTTGGTCCTGATGGGCCCTGGATGCCCAGGATGGCTCAGACCCCATGGGGTTACTCCTGGCATGTTGATATTACTCTGGGGAGAGAAGATTCAACTCCCAGAGCCCCTCAGAGACTGCTTCCTAAAGACTGCAGGGCCTGTGTTCAAGGACAGGAGAGAGGCCCCTCTCTTCCAAGTGGGTCTTGGCTGCGGGGGCAGTTGGCAGAGCGAGTGGACATGGAGGACAGAGGATAGCACACAGCTAGATTTCCAAGTCTCCGAACTGACACTTGGCAGCAGGAGGATCTGTTAAATCGTTCAGATCATATGTGTTTATTATGTGTTTGCATCATAAAAAATGCAAACTTTAAAGAAACACAGTTGTAAAAAGTGGAAAACTTTACAGTTCAGTGCCTGTTCCTCCTATTTTCATCTTGATGTTTACTTCCATTTATTAATGGTTACTTTTGACAAGAATGGAAATATACTGTATACAAAAGCATCAAGTGTTTTTTTTTTTCTTCTTCTTAGTATGTTTTAGGCATCTTTGAATTTCAATTGTCATCAAAGAAATAGGATTAGAGAGAAGAGAATGTGGAGGAAGATTGCAGGAGGGAGCGAGCACATATCAGCTGAGTACCCCATACACCCACCCCCACCTTCCCCTTCCCAGACCCTCTCCTGGCCTCCTGTGTCCTGCAAGGATGCCTTTTCCTGCCACACGGCTCTTGTCCTGGTGGGTCACTGAGTGTCCTCATTGGTGTTAACCTGACAGTTTCCTGAGCTGGGGCACTGATCTGCAGTCACTCAGACCGTAGCCTTTTGATACCAAGAAGCCCCATGCAATAGCCAGCATTGCCTGCTCCACCCTCTCAGAGGGTCCCAGAGGGTCCCTGGTCTCCAGGGAAGAGATGCTGATGAGCTCCGAGTCTGCCAGTCTCTGCTTCTCAGAAGGCAGAACTTCTCCAGGTCTCAGCCCTGCCCTCAGCAGTCTCTCCTTGCAACTCCTCCCAGACTAGCCCAAGAAAAGGTAACGAAGGAACACGTGCCCTCTATGTCAGCTCTGATGGCTAAAACAGCCCCCTGCCTCCTGCATATAATCATTTCCTCCATCCTTTTCTGTAATCCTTACTCTGCTTTATGACTCTTTGAAGCACTTTTCATCACTGGAAACATGACAATGGGGCCACATCTGGCTGGCAGCCTATTTTCCTGCAGCCTGCAGGCTAAGATTGTTTTTCTTTTTTTGAAACATTTTTCATAGTGTTCCAAAAAATCAAAAAACCCACAAAACCAAGGGATATGCAGCAGAGTGGTGTGTGGCCCTTGTTGCCTGCCTACATGCATTCCGTCCCTTCCCAGAGAGCTTGCTGACCCCAGCATTTCGTAATGGTAGGTGTTTGTGTTTGTGGTTCATATGTGTGCTGCTCTCTCTCCCTGCATCCTTCATGCAGACTCCATAAGAGTGGGAACTTTGTGCTGCTCATAGCTTTAGACCTACAACAGTGCTTGATAGAAGCGTATGCTCAGGAAATAGGTTATTTTTTTTTCCATTGAATGAATGAAAGACTAAAGACCTTGAGATGCCTTTCAGAGCCCAAGGTTGAGAAGCATCTTGGAGTGTCTTCGTCTTCACCTGAAGTTCTGTTCACCTTGAAGTACCCAGGTTTGGGGTGGAGAGAATGGGAAATGTGGCAGAGCCTCAGCAGGAGTCTCTGCATAGGAGAAGGATCAGAGACTCCCAAAGCATGGGGGTGCCCTGGGGAAGAAACTCAGGAAGGGCAGGGAAATGGGCAGCACTACTACCCAAGGTCCTGGAGGCTGGCTATGGAAGCCTGACCATGCACTCCTAACTGATTTGTGCAGCATCCTCTTTTGTAGAGTCAGAAACGAGAGAGAAAAAGCAGGGCTGCTGAAATGATGGTAGAGGCATCTGTGGGCTGCAGTTAGGACAGCTTCAGATTACAAGAGTGAGCCTCCCCACCCTCCTATGACTTTGGGGTCACTCCATTACTTCCCTTTCTTTCTTTCTGTCTCTCTTTTTCTTTTGGGCTGAATTGTGGCATATAGGATCTTAGTTCCCCAACCAGGGATGGAACCTGTACCCACTGTAGTCTGGACTGCCAGGGGAGTGCCCTTCCATTTCTCTTTAAGGAGGAGATTAATCAGGCCTGTGATGATGACAACCTCATAGTTGTTGAAATCTGTTCTACGTATACTGTATATTGATTCTCCTCTTGTTGCAAGTGTATTTATCTCCATTGCCAATGTAAATATTTCTCTAACATGCAAAATTGTATTTATACATTCTGTATTATTGATTTTTCTCATGCTGCAAACACATTTATCTCTTTGTTAATGAAAATGTATCTGGGAAATAGTAAGATTGATTTATGAGAAAGGTAAGGGGTGGGAGGGAGGTGGTGCTGGGCTGGGTAGACTGTCCTTGGCCACAGCTGAAGGAGACAATGTGGAACTTTCAGAAGGTGCCTGTTCAATTGGAGGAAACTGCTCTCAGAGACAAGGGATGCTGATAGAGTGTTTTTGTAAGACAGTCTGATGTGCTCATAGGAGTTAGCTATGCTTTCAGCTAGAGAAGACCCCCAAACTAGCAGTCCAGGACAGAGAAACAGCTCTATTGGTCCCGCCCACCAGTTTCAATAAGGTTTTGTTGTTGTTGTTTAGTTGCTAAGTTGTCTTGATTCTTTGCGGCCCCGTGGACTGTGTAGCCTGCCCGGCTCCTCTGCCCGTGGGATTTCCCAGGCAAAAATACTGGAGTGGGTTGCCATTTCCTTCTCCAGGGGATCTTCAGTAGGGTACAACTGAGTAAAAGATACTGGCCCAATGGAAAGCCTGGAAGAGAGGCTAAGCTCTGCCAAGGGAAGATTGTAACCCTCATCATGAATAAAATGGTGAGGTAAGGAGACAGACAGCCAAGCACAGAGCTGGGGCTCAGCTGCTTAAACATGCATGCCTCCATGGGACACGTTAGTCAGTGTATACCCAGGCAGACTTACTCTTCTAAATCCTTTCTTTAGCTCTGGCCAATGGGCTAGCGGCTGCCCTTCTCTTCCAACACCCCTCATGCAGAAGCTTTCTCCTGGTACTTCTCATATTGTTTAGCTGCTATTGGTTACTTTTCTAACCACTCATCACCCATCACTATGAACCCCTTGAGGATGCCCACCATACATTCCTTGCTTCTGTGCTTTACCAAGTACCCACTAACTAGTTAACTGTAGATGGGGCATATGGTTGAATGACTTCAGCCAGTTGCATCATTCATGATTTGGGTTTAGCAAGACACCGCCTGTGAAGGGAAGATTTCCTTCATCTCTCTGTGGTGGGGGTGCTTGGACACTTTCTAGCAGTTGTGGCTGAAGAGACTAATTTGGGAAACATGCTAGATTAAGTGTGTTGCTCCTGAAGCCTTCCCCAGGTTAAGCCTCCCTTGCTAGTTTGGATGGGATTCCTATTGGATGTGAACATCTGTCTTCTGCCGACTGTTGACTTGGACCCTGGCTGGCTGGCTCTTCTTTGTTTCTTCCTTCCATGTCCCTTCCAAAGCTGTGCCCTTGGACAAGAGGGTGAGTGCCCCTGGATGATGACAGTTTGGGTCTATGATTTGTTGAGTCCTCTTGCAAACCTCCAAAGAGCCTTAGGTAGGTTTATTCACTTTGAAATATGATGGTGGTACCTACCATGTGTTAGTGAGCTTGGAAGTTTCCCTTGAAAGAGGGAATGTTCATTAAAGATGGGTAAAGATGGGGAATAGATCCCTGTACACAGATCCATGGCTATGAGTGTTGAGGAATGGAGGCTATGGGGCTGGTTCAGCAAAGATGGCGGTGATGTTTTGGGATGGCAACAATGACCTCTAAGGGGACAGAAATGGACATGAAGCCATTAGCATTTGGGCTGCCTGCTTGTATTCCAGAGCTGCTCCCTGAGCCTCTGACCAGGGGCACCATCATGAATAAATACCAAGAGGATAAGGAAATCTCCATTTCAAATGTGGGGATGAAACAGTAGTGCTGAACTCCTTGGCAGTTACACATCCATTCTAGGCTCATGGAAACTGCAGTAATTTAGAGCAGTTCCAGTATTTAGAATCAACTGTGTAATTCATCCTGATGTTTCCCATTCATCAGAGCCTTGTGTTTGTTTGTATTACCATGAGAAAAATAAAAAAATGTGGGAAAAAAAGATCCCCCTTCCTTTCATTCCAGGCAAATTATGACAAAGTTACAACCCTTGGGGCCCTTCAAGCAAAGGAACATCTTGCTTCAATTAGATATAAATAATGAACAATAATTAGAAAGATTTCTTCATCGAATTTGTTATTTTATGTTCTCTTTCATCTGTAATGTATTGAAACGAATATGGAGCTCTGTTTCTGGGCCATGTAGCAAGGCCTGAAGGAATTCCGTGGAGGGTATCTCCAGAACAGGAGAAAGCTAGCTACACTGCTGGCTCCTCTGTGTGCAGGCTGTGCAGGCTGGCTGCAGCCCTGGGTCGAGGGCTGAGAATGCAAATACAGAGCTACTGAGGACCCCTAATGGCTCAGCAGGTAAAGAATCTGCCTGCAATGCAAGAAACACAGGTTCCATCCCTGGGTCAGGAAGAACCTCTGGAGGGGGAAATGGCATCCCACTTCAGTATTCTTGCCTGAAAAAATCCCACGGACAAAGGAGCCTGGTGGGCTACAGTTCAAAGGGTTGCAGAATGTCGGACCTGACTGAGTGACAAAACACACACATGCTGAGGACCCCACCCTATAATAATAGCACAGAATACCTGCTGCTAGTGACTGGCCACTGAGTTTACATCAGTCACTGCTCTAAGAACTGAACACATGTCACCTCATTTCATCTTCACAGCAACCTCTGCTATGGGCTCTACTTCTAACCCTGGTGTTTGTTTGTTTGTTTGTTTGTTTACTATTTTTTTATTTAGAGATCAGAGAGGTCAGCTAACTAACAGAGGGCCCTCAGTGTTAGTGCTGATGGGATTGAGAGGCAAAGCAAGTAATTAGACTCAGAGCCTGTGCATTACGTACTCTGCTGCGTTGTTCCCTGTAGTCACGCTGAGCTCTTACTGCCATAGAAGCCACACAGGGTATAGAGATGGCCAGGGAGCTGAGGGATGCTGATATCCTCCCATAGGGAAAGGTGGCTGCTGGAACTTCAAGGGGTTTGCAGAAGTGTTTCAGATGGATGAGCAAGATAACGGCATTCCAGGCAGAGGGAGCTCTGTGGTCTGGTGCCACAAATGGTGATCCTGTAGAATTTCTCATTTGAACCTTATCCCTGGGATCATGTGGATGCGATGCAGTAGCCGAAGATGGGCTCAGAAGATGGAGGGTTGTATGGATCAGGTTGAAATGATTGGGTCTTTTCATGGAAACAATGACTCAGTGAGTGGTGGGGATGATGATTCTGGTTGATGAAAGGGAGACACAGATTTTCAGAAGAGAAATAAACAGAGGGATCCAGTTGGAGCCTAAAGAGAGAGACTGGCTCATCAGTGAGCTTTATGGTTTTTGCAAGTCTATCCTATCAGCACATTGAATCTGGTACTGCTCATCTTGTTCAAATGAAAACTTTATGCCGGTTGGTCCTCCCTGATTTGACTCTTGCCCCCAACTCCAAAGAAGACACAGCTCAGTCTTCTGCTCTCTGGTTGCTGATGGACCTTCCTGATGCACCTGCTCCCTGCATCATGCACCTGGCCTGAGCTACTGGCTTCTCCTCTATGGTCAACAGACGGAGGCTCTCAGAAGTGCTTTGGTTTATCTTCACCACCATTTGAATAACCATCGACACTCCAGAGTCAAGAGAGCTCATATACAAATGCATGTCCATTGAGTTGAGGATGCCATCTAACCAATCCATCCTCTGTCGCCCCCTTCTCCTCCCACCTTCAATCTTTTGCAGCATCAGGGTCTTTTCCAGTGAGTCAGTTCTTTGCATCAGGTAGCCAAAGTATTGGAGTTTCAGCTTCCAGCATCAGTCCTTCCAATGAATATTCAGGACTGATTTCCTTTAGGATGGACTGGTTGGATATCCTTGGAGTCCACTGGACTCTCAAGAGTCTTCTCCAACACCAAAGTTCAAAAGCATCAATTCTTCTGCGCTAAGCTTTCTTTATAGCCCAACTCTCACATCCATACATGACCACTGGAAAAACCATAGCTTTGAATAGATGGACCTTTGTTGACAAAGTAATGTCTCTGCTTTTTAATATGTTGTCAAGGTTGGTCATAACTTTTCTTCCAAGGAGTTCAGTTCAATTCAGTTTAATTGCTCAGTTGTGTCCCATTCTTTGTGACCCCATGAATGCATCATGCCAGGCCTCCCTGTCCATCACCAACTCCCAAAGTCCACCCAGACCCATGTCCATTGAGTCAGTGATGACATCCTACCATCTCGTCCTCTGTCATCCCCTTCTCCCCCTGCCCTCAATCTTTCCCAGCATCAGGGTCTTTTCCAATGAGTTAGCTCCTCACATCAGGTGGCTAAAGTATTGGTGTTTCAGCTTCAACATCGGTCCTTCCAATGAACACCCAGGACTGATCTCCCTCAGGATGGACTGGCTGGATCTCCTTGCAGTCCAAGGGACTCTCAAGAGTCTTCTCCAACACCACAGTTCAAAAGCATCAATTCTTTGGAGCTCAGGTTTCTTTATAGTTCAACTCTCACAACCATACATGACCACTGGTAAAACCATAGCCTTGATTAGATGGACCTTTGTTGGCAAAGTAATGTCTCTGCTTTTTAATATGTTGTCTAGGTTGGTCATAACTTTCCTTCCAAGGAGTAAACGTCTTTTAATTTCATAGATGCAGTCACCATCTGCAGTGATTTTGGAGCCCACAAAAACCAAAGTCAGCCACTGTTTCCTCATCTGTTTGCCATGAAGTGATGGGACCAGATGCCATGATCTTCATTTTCTGAATGTTGAGCTTTAAGCCAACTTTTTAACTCTCCTCTTTCACTTTCATCAAGAAGCTCTTTAGTTCTTCTTCACTTTCTGCCATAAGGGTGGTGTTATCTGCATATCTGAGGTTATTGATATTTCTCCTGGCAACCTTGATTCCAGTTTGTGCTTCCTCCAGCCCAGCATTTCTCATGATGTACTCTGCATATAAGTTAAATAAGCAAGGTGACAATATACAGCCTGGACGTACTCCTTTTCTTGTTTGGAACCAGTCTGTTGTTCCACGTCCAGTTCTAACTGTTTCTTCCTGACCTGCGTACAGATTTCTCAAGAGGCAGGTCAGGTGGTCTAGTATTCTGATCTTTTTCAGACTTTTCCACAATTTATTGTGATCCATACAGTGAAAGGCTTTGGCATAGTCAACAAAGCAGAAATAGATGTTTTTCTAGAACTCTCTTGCTTTTTTGATGATCCAGGAGATGTTGGCAATTTGATCTCTGGTTCCTCTGCCTTTTCTAAATCCAGCTTGTACATCTGGAAGTTCACAACTGACATACTGTTGAAATCTGGTTTGGAGAATTTTGAGCATTACTTTGCTAGCATATAAGATGAGTACAGTTGTGCGGTGGTTTGAGCATTCTTTGGCATTGCCTTTCTTTGGGATTGGAATGAAAACTGACCATTTTCAGTCCTGTGGCCACTGCCGAGTTTTCCAAATTTGCTGGCATATTGAGTGCAGCACTTTCACAGCATCATCTTTCAGGATTTGAAATAGCTCAACTGGAATTCCATCACCTCCACAAGCTTTGTTCGTAGTGATGCTTCCTAAGGCCCACCTGACTTCACATTCCAGGATGTCTGGCTCTAGGTGAGTGATCACACCATTATGGTTATCTGGGTCATGAAGATCTTTTTTGTATAGCTCTTCTGTGCATTCTTGCCACCTCTTCTTAACATCTTCTGCTTCTATTAGGTCCATACCATTTCTGTCCTTTATTGTTCCCATCTTTCTATGAAAAGTTCCCTTTGTATCTCTAATTTTCTTGAAGAGATCACTCATCTTTCCCCTTATATTGTTTTTTTATATTTCTTTACATTGATCACTTTGGAAGACTTCTTATCTCTTCTTTGGAACTCTGCATTCAAATGGGTACATCTTTCCTTTTCTCCTTTGCCTTTCACTTCTCTTCTTTTCATAGCTATTATGAAAGCTTATGGTAAGGCCTCCTCAGACAACCGTTTTGCCTTTTTGCATTTCTTTTCTTGGGGATGGTCTTGATCAGTGCTTCATGTACAGCGTCACAGACCTATGTCCATAGCTTTTCAGGCACTCTGTCTATCAGATTTAATCCCTTGAATCTATTTGTCACTTCCACTGTATAATTGTAAGGGATATGATTTAGGTCATACCTGAATGGTTTCCCTGGTAGCTTTGATACTTGCAATGCAGGAGACCTGGTTTCGATCCCTGAGTCAGAAAGATCCCCTGGAGAAGGAAATGGCAATCCACCCCAGCATTCTTGCCTGGAAAATCCCATGGTTAGAGGAGCCTGAAAGGTTGAAGTCCATGGGGTCCCAAAGAGTCGGACGTGACTAAGCGACTTCACTTTCACTTTCTTTGAATGGTTTTCCCTGCTTTCTTCAATTTAAGTCTGAATTTTGCCATAAGGGCAGATGCTTGGAAGGCAACAGTTTGGTGGAATTCCAGAACAGCTGCAAGCTTTGGAGGAGACATGCCTCTTCATGGGTACAATCTTTGAGTGTGTGTCCACCATTCATCAGCTCTGAGTGTCAGAGACCAGTCACTGTTGTTGGTCTTGCCATGGTGTTTCTCTTTCTTGTGCTTTTTTAGGGCATTTTAGTTGGAGACCTTCAGCGTACAGCCTCCTGTGTTGCCATGACTCTTCTGTTATGATGATCTGTCTATGTGTTTCTACAGTTAAACTCTAGGTTCCTTGAGGGCAGGATTCATGCCTTATTCATCCTTCTGGCTCCCAGGCTCAGTGACTCAGCACAGCACCTGGTTTTAGGCATTTAATGGCCTTACTGAATTAATCTACAGTGAAGAAAAGTAACTTGGTTAGAATGAGATCCTGGCAAGTCATGTTCCAGGCCTTGGGACTCATGCTGTTGGAGTTTGGGAGTGAAGGATGTGGACAGTGGGCCATACCTGACTCCAACCTCAGGCAGGCCTTGTGTGTGTCCCTCACCGGGTGCCCCATGTACCCATTTTCACATCCATGTTGTATTTCAGGACGTTCCAGGACCTGTCCAAGCAAGTGGAGATGTCTTATGGCACTGTCCGGGATTCTGCTGTGTACGAGTACTTCCGAGCCAAGGGCACTAACCCTCTGGAGCAAGACAGCACGTTTGCTGAGCTCTGGCGGACCATCAGCAAGAATGGAGGGGCTGACAACTGTGTGTCCAGTCCTTCCGAAGGCATCAGGAAGGTAGGTGGGAGCTGGCTACCCAGGCATGTGTGTGCTGTGACAGGGGCCATAAGCCCTGTCATCCTTGGGGTAGGAGGCATCTCCTTCAAGTATCCTTGTCACCTGCAGGGTGCCCCATCTTCAGCAGCATCGCTAGGCATTTCTCATAGACGTGTGGGTAAAGAGGCACACATTCTTCAGGTATATGCCCATTTTTGGCAGGAGATGCAAAGGGGCTGGCAGAAGGGAAACTTAAGGCCCTCCTAAGTTTCCAAAGGATCATGGAAGGGCAGGCAGGTTAAGCCCAAGACTTGGATCTCCCTCTTCCTGGGCTCATAGGATGGTGGTACAGAGGGGTCTGCCCACCTCAAGTAAGAACACTCAATAAAAGCAGATGCAGAGGACCAGAGGAGAGGGAGAAGAAGTGGGGACATGGTTCAGGGAAGGGTGGGCACCATGTGGGACCATGCTGTGGAGCAGAGGTGTGCTTGGGAGATGGTGGTAAGGACAGCAAGCCCAGCATGGAGAATGAATGGGGGCAAGGGTGGAACTGAGGGAGCAGTGCATGAGAAGAGCCCAAGCCAGAGAGAGGATGGGCAGAATAAGATGAGTCCATTCTTCAGAAATGGGTTGGACTTTGCTAATTTATTTCAGTGAGTTTCCACAGTGACCCAAATTAATCATGATTATCCCATTATGCAGATGAGAATCAGAGATGTGGGTCACACTCCTCATTAGGTTCTCATGCCTGGGGTTCCAGACTGAGGAGTTTGGTGAAGGTTGTGGTGGGATGAAGACAGGTGTTGTAAGGGTGTTTTGGGTGGTGGCACCTTCTTCTCAGTGACCCTCATGTACAGAGGCTACTTACTCTTGGTCATTAGTGAACAATGCAAGAGAGATGTGTGCAGTGGCCAACGCGACCGTCTCTCTGGGTAGACCTCTCTGTCCAGCCTGTCTTGCTTAGCATCTCTTCCTTTCTGTTCTCTATTCAGCCTGCCCCACCACTTCTGCAGAATCTTCACACATTCACTTGCATTCACACACACACACACACACATGCACACACGCATGCACGCACTTGTCCAACCTGCCTTACATTTCCCTGCCCATCAATGCTACCTCTGCAGAACATTCCTACAGGCTTTCACACATAGTCACTCATGTGTGTGCTCCCACTACACACACACACACACACACACACACACACACACACACACACCTGTGTTCTACATCCCTGGTCATTTGGCAATCCCTTGGATTTATTGTGAACTTCTCAGGTGGTACAGTTGTAAAGAATCTGCCTGAAAATTCAGGAGATGGAAAAGGCACAGATCTGATTCCTGGGTTTGGAAGATCCCCTGGATGAGGAAATGGCAACCCCCTCCAGAATTCTTGCCTGGGAAATCCCATGGACAGAGGAGCCTGGGGGGCTACAGTCCACGGAGTCACAAAGAGTTTGACTTGGCTGAGCATTCACACACACACCCTGGCCTTACTGCAGAGGGCAGTGGGTGTAAGGGGGGGTCTGCAGAAAGTTTCAAGGCCACTAGAGTCTACCCACCTTGCTCTTCATGATGAGAAAAGCCTTCATCAGTTTACCAACCCCTCTCAAGAATGGGTCCAGGGACAGAGGCAGGGCCTGAGTTCTGCTTCAGAAGCAGTAGGGCCTAGCTCCCGGCATGGTGGCTTGAGGCAGAGCTCTGTGTGGTGTAGGAGTCCTGGGGTCTGCATGCTCACAGGGCAGTCAGCTTAGGGTTGCTTCTCCTGGTCATTTAGCAAAGTGAAGCAGCAGAGAGTGTCTGGGCTCTGGAGCCTGGCACATTTGGGTGTGAATCCCAGTTGCATAGCTCACCAATGTTTACATTGAGCCACCCCAGTCTCCATTTGGGAGGTCTCTTTAGATACTTGAAACATTTAAAAGGACATGTGGTAGATTTGGAATGTTTATGTTTCACCAAGTGATACCACAGCAAAAACAATAGAATGCAGCGTAGATGTGCTAGTCCTGTGCTTACAAGGTTCATGAAAACTTCTTATGTCCTTGTGCACAAAGAAATCTGGTGCTCTCACCTCGAGCTTCTGGGTCTTCTTTCATCCCTGACAGTGGATCTTTGTGGCTGTAGGTGACCTCCTTTGCGGATAATGAATACAAAGTTGATTTAAGGCCTTTATGAATGTAAGACCTGAGCCAAATGGCCTTTGAGTTTCCCTTCTCTGCTTTCTTTGTCTCTCATGGAGAGCCAATACTCCCATCCAAACTGGATGCTTATGAAGATTCATTGCAACAAGGCTACAAAAAGAACTTCTAAAAGAAAAGATACAGCTTTTGACTTTATCAAACTTCTGTTCATTACAAGATACTTTAGAAAGAAACTAGAAAAGCAAGTCACACACTGGGAGTGAATATTTACAATGCATGCAACCGTATAGGATTAA
Source organism: Antilocapra americana (assembly GCA_007570785.1). NCBI lineage: Eukaryota > Metazoa > Chordata > Mammalia > Artiodactyla > Antilocapridae > Antilocapra > Antilocapra americana. The sequence goes on along the minus strand of ML662447.1, from coordinate 4,530,188 downwards.
TATCCTATATGGATATTACACGAAAAACTTTTACAAATGAATAAGGAAAGTTCAAACAATTTAATAGAAAAATGAGCAAAAGGCTTGCACAGGACTTTCACAGAAGAGGTACCACATATGGTCAGTAATCATGTGAAGACATGCTCAAAGTTATTAGTGTGTCCAGAAAATGAAAATCAAGACCATAAAGATATATCACTTTATGTCAATTAGACTTGCCCCAAAGGAGAGGTGGTGGAGAGGATTGAGTGACAGGTGGTTAATTGCTGGTGGGAGTGTACTCAGTACTGCCACTTTGAAAACAAACTGTCATTCTCTTAGAAAGTGGTCCAGAGAAGGCAATGGCACCCCACTCCAGTACTCTTGCCTGGAAAAATCCCATAGACGGAGGGGCTCGGTAGGCTGCAGTCCATGGGGTCGCTAAGTGTCAGATATGACTGAGAAACTTCACTTTCATGCATTGGAGAAGGAAATGGCATCCAACTCCAATGTTCTTGCCTGGAGAATCCCAGGGACGGGGGAGCCTGGTGGGCTGCCATCTACGGGGTCGCACAGAGTCGGACACGACTGAAGCGACTTAGCAGCAGCAGCAGCAGCAGTAACAAGCGGAGTTTTTCATCCCACTGACCCAGCAATTCCACTCCTATGTATCCATCCCAAACAAACTTCTGCAGCACCTCAGACACAAGAAAGGCCATGCTAGCATTGCTTATAGAGACAGGATTCTGCAAGCAGTGCAAATGAGAATTAATAAGTTTAAAAATAAGTAAGACCCACAGTGAAATGACTAAACCATAGCTTCATGTAATAGTGTGGGTAAATCTTAGCTGAATAAATATTGAGTAAAAGAAGAGTGAAAATGACAGCTGCTCAGTTGTGTCTGACACTCTGCGACCCCATGGACTACAGGTTCCCCATCCATAGAATTATCTAGGCCAGAATTCTGGAGTACGTAGCCATTCCTTTCTCCAGGGAATCTTCCCAACCTAGGGACTGAACTTAGGTCTCTCATATTGCAGGTGGATTCTTTACCAGCTGAGCTACCAGGGAAGCCCAAAAGAAGAATATTAAAGGCAATTTCACATGGGTCAACTGATAGAAGATAATAGTCAACATAGCAACCTCTTCAGTTCAGTTCAGTCACTCAGTCATGTGTGACTCTTTGCAACCCCATGAACTGCAGAACGGCAGGCCTCCCTGTCCATTACCAACTCCTGGAGTCCACCCAAACCCATGTCCATTGAGTTGGTGATGCCATCCAGCCATCTCATCCTCTGTCATCCCCTTCTCCTCCTGCCCTCAATCTTTCCCACCATTGAGGTCTTTTCCAATGAGTCAGCTCTTCGCATCAGGTGGCCAAAATATTGGAGTTTCAGCTTCAACATCAGTCCTTCCAGTGAACACCAGAACTGATCTCCTTTAGGATGGATTGGTTGGATCTTGCAGTCCAAGGGACTCTCAAGAGTCTTCTCCAACACCACAGTACAAAAGCATCAATTCTTCTGCCCTCAGCCTTCATTATAGCCCAACTCTCACATCCGTACATGACCACTGGTAAAACCATAGCCTTGATTAGATGGACCTTTGTTGGCAAAGTAATCTCTCTGCTTTTTAATATGCCATCTAGGTTGGTCATAACTTTCCTTCCAAGGAGTAAGCGTCTTTTAATTTCATAGATGCAGTCACCATCTGCAGTGATTTTGGAGCCCCCAAAAAACAAAATCAGCCACTGTTTCCCCATCTATTTGGCATGAAGTGATAGGACCGGATGCCATGATCTTTGTTTTCTGAATGTTGAGCTTTAAGCCAACTTTTTAACTCTCCTCTTTCACTTTCATCAAGAGGCTCTGTAGTTCTTCTTCACTTTCTGCCATAAGGGTGGTGTTATCTGCGTATCTGAGGTTATTGATATTTCTCCTGGCAATCTTGATTCCAGCTTGTGCTTCCTCCATCCCAGCATTTCTCATGATGTACTCTTCATATAAGTTAAATAAGCAGGGTGACAATATACAGCCTTGACGTACTCCTTTTCCTATTTGGAACCAGTCTGTTGTTCCATGTCCAGTTCTAACTGTTTCTTCCTGACCTGCGTACAGATTTCTCAAGAGGCAGGTCAGGTGGTCTGGTATAATGATCTCTTTCAGAATTTTCCACAGTTTATTGTGATCCACACAGTCAAAGGCTTTGGCATAGTCAATAAAGCAAAAATCGATGTTTTTCTGGAACTCTCTTGCTTTTTCGATGATCCAGTGCACGTTGGCAATTTGATCTCTGGTTCCTCTGCCTTTTCTAAAACCAGCTTAAACATCTGGAAGTTCACGGTTCACGTATTGCTGCAGCCTAGCTTGGAGAATTTTGAGCATTACTTTACTAGCATGTGACATGAGTGCAACAGTGCAGTAGTTTGAGCATTCTTTGGCATAATGTATGAAATACAGGAATACATACATCCAAAGTAAGGGTGAAATATAAGACTCAGCGTAGTGGTTACTACAGATGGGAAAGGCTGAGCAAGATGAAGGACAGAAGTATATTATTGGATGGAAGTCAGGGTCAGTGTTAGCTTTACAGTCACAGGTTTTTTGTTTTTATCTTGTATTTCTCATTATGAACCCAGGTTTGTGATTAATCTTTTTCTTTGCACCTTCCTATTTTTTTTTTTTTAGATAAATAATTCCAGGCTAGCCAGGCAGAGTTTGGCTCCCAGACCGTGCCAGTCTCCTTCTCTCCTTGCAGGCGCCCAGGTACATGGCTAGTCTCACTCCTGGAGTACATGAAGAAGGCAGACACCACCAATAAAGCCCTCTGGAGCACAACAAATCTGGAAATGGGCCCTCAGAGAAGCATCTTACCATCATTCTATGTACATCATCCTCTGGTGATATTTAGGGTCTTACTCTGAATTTAAAAAAAATGTTAAAAAATAAGTGGTGAAAGATGCAAATAAGAGATTCTTTATAAATGGCTAAAGCTTCATGGTATAGAATATTTTTCCAATACAGAGGATGTGTTCCTTTTTTGATATCTTCCTTTTATAAACCCCAAGCCAGCCTTGGGGGTCACAAATCTCCCTCTTGCATTTGGATCTTTAAGGAAAAAAAAACAATCTGTCAGCACTAGGCAAATGTTAAGGGTTTTATAACTGGTGTCATATAAGTGAGTTTACAGTACTGTCAGAAAGTAGAGTGCAGTGCATTTTTTACTGCAAGGAGTGCTCAGATTCATTCTCAAACCCTCCTTCTACAAGTGCCTGTTTGGGTGGCTACTGTGCCTACATGCTTATCTGAAACTCTTTCTGTCTCTTGCTCTTATGGAACTGCCCTTTACCCCCTAGACTATGGCTTCAAATGCCTTGTGAATCCCTGGCCCATAGCAGACTAGACTAGATAGGATTATGCCCTGAGTGAGGGTCATACCTTGAATCTAGAAACTGTAAGGAAACATCCAGCATCCTGGGAAATATAAGCATGGTCTTGGTATTCAGGGAGGCAGGACTTCTCCAAATCCCAGATGAAACTCGCTTGGGTGCAGTGCAGGCAGCCTGGCAAAGGTGAGGACTGGATGCCCCCAAAGAATAACAGAGGAAACTGCCTTCGCAAAAGGAGGATGCTCCCACTTCTAATTTCAAGTTACTCATTGGTGACCTGGGCCCATTTCCAGAGAGTGCTTGCTAGTGGAACCATGTCTAATTGCTGCTAAAGTCAAGGAGCTTGATATTGTGAGTAACCTCAGAGAGCTGCTATTATTTTTTTCCTTGGGAGTGCTGCAGCTTTTAATGACTTGAAACCAATTTAGGTGGGAAATTGCTTAGCAAGAGGTGATCACTTTTGCACAGTTTCAGAACCAGAGAAAGGAATTATGTCATGGTTGCCCCCACTACTGTGACCTGTTCTTTCATGCCAGCCATCACTCAGATGAGGAGGAGGCAGCCCTTTCTGGGCCCTGGTGAAGAGAGCAGAAAGGGATTTGGAAGGGGAGAGAAGTTCTGTTTATTTATTGAAAGCCTACAGTGTGCAGTTTTTAGAGCAAACCTGCCTGGTGCCTGTTAATTCTCAATAAATCCTGGATTGTCCCTGAAAGAGTCATCTGTTCATTGTCAGACTGACCAGAAGCACAGAGATCCACAGTGTAGGTGGTGTCATCGGTGAGCAGGTTACCCTCTGTGAATTCCTTGATAGGCGGGACGAGGGAAATAGCATTATAGTTCCTTTCAGGCTCAATACACGCCTGTTAGGAAAGAGATTCTGTTGATCCTTGGTGACCAAAGAGAGACTGCTTTCATTTCCCTCAGCCACCTGCACTTGTCCGGGAAGTGTCTACAAACGATGATCCATGGGCTGAATCTGGCCTATCACTTGCTTTTACAAATAAAGTTTTATTGGCACACACACTCAATTGTTTACACGGTGTCTGCGGCTGCTTTTCTGCTACTCAAGTACAGCTGAGTAGTTGTGGCCATATGGTCTCCAAAGCCTAAAATATTTATTATCTGGCCTTTTATAGAAAAACTTTTGAGGGTCCCTAGTCCAGAACAACGGGTGCTCCAAGGATATTTCCTGAAGGTTAATGTCATTTAATAGCTCGTAGACGTATCGAGTAGTTCATCATCTAAGCTCTGTATCATCTAAGAATGTATGAGCACATCTAGTAGGTAGTCCTCCTCTGACTTGACATCATCGAACAGCACATAAGCACCTAGTTCCATCCAGCAGCATACAGGCTGTGTCCCCTCTTGTCCTTATCAGGCCTAACTCTGGTGGCACACAGACTTTGCCCTCACGACCCTGAACCTAGCCCCACTCCTGGCCTGGCCTAATTCCCCCCCTGAAATCTGTTGAGCAGTCTCTATGTACCAGGCACTCTGCCAGATGATTTCCATATATTATTCTTTTCATCCTAAACAGAATTACTTGATTGTCATTATCTCCATCATGTAGAAATAGGACTGACCCTCAGGGAGATTAAGTGGCCTGTTCAAGGTCACACAGATGTGAGTAAGCCATAGTACAGTCATATCTCACTCCAACTTTGCCTCTTGCCATAAGGATATACCCCTATTTCCATAACCAGTGTGTCCTCACCCTCCTTGCATACTGTTTGCTTGTGCTTCTATTTCCCTCCCTCTTTTACACCAAAGCAGCAAGATATATGGCTGGCTCCCATGTTTAAAAGCCTTACCTCTCTTTCCATGTGACACAGAAGAGATTATTTAAGTCTGCAATTTTATCTTTTGATTTCTCAATTATTAAAAATATCAATTAGAGAAACTCTGGGATGCAGAATTGAGCTGGCAAGTGGTTTGAATTTATATGATAACTATGTCACATGAAATCAGACTTTAAATGTTGTTGGCGGAACTTTATTTTTCTTGAGCTTGATCAACTCTCTCAAGTAACATCCAGCCATAACACAGTTTCTGTGCAGTGTCAGGGCTGACCCAGGCTGCCAATTTATTAAGCCTTTCCATAAATCAGACCTAATATTTAATAACAGTGTCAAATAGAATATAGTTTAATAGTTTAAATGTCAATCTTCACAGCTCATTGGGCTCTTTGAATAAATACACAAGTAGCCAGTTTCAGACCCTGTGGCTGGAGACAGTATTTTTCTGAGGGAAGTCACTGTGGAGTCAAGCAGTCGTAACAGAAGGTGGTTTTTTTCCACTCAGTAAATATCGCTGAGGTCATAAAGTGTGAATGCAAATACAGGAAGAAAACGGGCTCACAAATCTTATTTATTTCCACACTGATCTAATGCTTGCCCTGGCGCCAGATTGCGTGTGGGTATCACCCATCAACACCTCCCTTTATTTCTTCCCCGGGGCTCTCTGCTGTGTGACAGGGAATGCTCTCGTTGTGTACACTCCCCACTGAGTGCCAGGGACCATACCTTATGGCAGAAAAGGTGGTCCCTGAAAGTACTACAGTCTTCCATGGGAGGATCAGGAATTCTGATGCCCCACATTTGGAAGGAGAGACGTGAGGAAGCATCCTGGTTCCATGGCATATTGGATGTCCTTATGGAGGAGCAGGAAGTGGCTTATCTGAGATGACACTTTGTGTTTAGGAGATGCTGGGGTCAGTGATCAGGAAGATTTTGTCAAGTCAGTGAAGGGGATCCTTGATGCAGGTCTGACCCCACTCCCTGCTCCCTGCCCCCCCCCCACCCCGGCTGCAACAAAAAGGGCTGATACAAACTAGGCAAGCCTGTGCGGTAGAAACCAACAACTCTGTTAGCTGCGGTAGGCATACCCCAAGATACACGTTTTGTCCTTTTCCTGCTTCCAAGTCAATGCAGATTGGGAATTCCAGATGCCTCATTCTTCTCAGACACTCACATTGGATAATCATCTATCTCTATTCTTTTGTACTTGTTCAAAAGGCACTGTATCCTTTTTGCAAGTTCAATGATCTCTTTGTCCCTTCATTTATTCACTTATTCATCCATGCAAGACATGTAATTTGGATAGTTTCCACCTAAGAGCTTGGAGATGTGAATTTAAGTTCCACTTTCCACCAAATTTAATCAGTGGCTTTGGTCAAGAGAATTCACCTCTCTGGGCTACCTGGGAGACCAAGACAAGCCTGCCCAGATTAGTTGTGTTTACCAGTGCAGAAGTGGTTCCACTTCTGATACAGTGTCCAGTGTGGACTCCAGTACTACAGTTGACATTGAGTAGATGTCAGCAAATTCCGTAGCACCTACTATATATTAGAAAAAGAGCATGATAAAAATATGAAGACAAACAGCACTTAGTATTTTTATGAGGTATAATTGACAAACAATAAAACTCATGTATATTAAGTGTTTATTTCATGGGTTTAGACGTTAACGTATAAATGTATACAAGTGTGTAATCACCACGCCGAAACAAGATATAGTCATCCTTCAATATATGAGGGGGATTTGTTCCAGGACACTGCAGATACCAAAATTCATGGATATTCAAGTCCCTTAAAATGGGTAGTATTTGCATATAACTGCAAGCATCCTCCTATATGCTTTAAATAATCATCAATCATTATAAGGTTACTTGATACCTAATACAATGTAAATGCTATGTAAATAGTTGTAAATACAATGTAAATGAAATGCAAATCAGCACCAACAAGCAACAAATTCAAGTTTTTCTTTTTGGAATTTTCTGGAATTGTTTTTTTATATTTTTCATCATACACAGTGGTTGAATTCACAGTGCAGAACCCACAGATACAGAGGGCCAACTGGGTAGAACATTTCCATCATCTTTAATATTACTTTCTAGAAACTTCTCCACCTGACCTCAACAGCAACCAGTTATGAATTTCTGATGGGCTTCCCATGTAATGCTAGTGTTAAAGAACCAGCCTGCCAATGCAGGAGACACAAGAGACATGGGTTCCATTCCTGCATCGGGAAGATCCCCTGGAGCAGGAAATGACTACCCACTTCAGTACCCTGGGCTAGAAAATCCCATGGGCAGAGGAGCCTGGCTGGCTACAGTCCATGGGGTTGCAAAGAGTTGGACACAGCTGTGCAACTGAGCACAGGATGCACTTGGTGAATCTCTGGTGCATGAGTGCTTGTTCAGTCATTCAGTCGTGTCTGACTCTTTGTGACCCTATGGACTGTAGCAAACCAGCCTCTTCTGTCCATGGAATTTTCCAGGCAAGAATATTGGAGTGGGTTACCATTTCCTCCAGGGGATTTTCTGACCCAGGGATCAAACCCATGTCTCCTGCATGGTGGGAGCATTCTTTACCACTGAACCACCTGGGAAACCACAGATTATATTTACATGTTCTTACACCATTTATTTAAAAGACTTATATTTAATTAACAAATGACTAGATACTTTGATTGAAAATCAGTTAGACATATGTGTTGGTTATTTATAGATTCTCTATTATGTTGCATTGATCTATATATCTATTCTTATGCTAATAAAAAGTCTTAATCGCTATAGCTTTATAATAATTCTTTAAGTCAGACTGTGCTTTCAACTAAGATTACTTGGAGAGTTCTAGAACTTTTGCACTTCCATTTAAATTTTATAATCATCTTCTCAATTTCCTTAAGAAAAAAACTTGAGATTTTTGATAGCTATTACATTGAATCTATAGATATTTGGAGAGAAAGTTATAACCTTACACTATTGAGTTTTTAAATATATAAACATAGTTTTTCCTTTTAAAACATCAACTTTTGATATTATTGACTTTTCTCACTTGTTATATCTTATTGATTCAGATTTTTGGTAATTTTTTTCTTGTGTCTGCACTTGTTACTGAAAAGTATGCATGGGGATATCTGGCTGCTTATCACTCAAAAGCCAGTGAACAGGCCAGGTTGGTAGAAAGGAAGGTTTGCTTTATTTCTGATGCCGACAACTGGTGGAAGGGGGGAGGGTGGCAGACATCTGTCCAAAGGCTGACTCCCCCACCCCTGAGAAGCAAGGGGTGAGAGCTTTTATAGACAGAGTGGGGAGCGGGCTACATGTGGAAACAGCACAGTCATCTCTAACAGTCATCTTCAAATTGGTCATCAGTGGTCTGACCGGCATCATTTTGGTTGCTTTAGATACAGTTTATCGTCAGTTTCGGGGTCCGTTTGCTCCTATTTCTTTGCGGTCAGTTCTCAGAATTGTGGCAGCTCTTGTCCTGGGTACAGTCTGGTCCTCCTGTAGTTAACTTCTCCACCTGGTGTTTTGGTAGCTATACAACAGCTCACGAGATATGGCTAGAATATTATCTATAGCCCTTGAGAAAGAACCCAAGGTCCTTGACTGTTCTTAATGACTACAATATTATTATTTAGTCTCCTTTGACTGTTTTCCTTTGTTTCAGCATTTCTCACTTCTCTGATTAAACTTATTTTTTGACAAGTTTTCCACAGGCAAAAGGGATACAGAGGATATGGTGGAGAGGCAAGGACCGTATATATGGTCCTACTCCATCTCATGCTCAGTTGCTCAGTCTTGTCTGACTCTTTGCGACTGAGGACTGTAGCCTGCCAGGCTTCTTTGTCCATGGGATTCTCCAGGTAAGAATACTGGAGTAGGTTGCCATTTCCTACTCCAGGGGATCTTCACGAACTGGAGATCGAACTGGAGTCTCCTGCCTCTCCTGCACTGGCAGGGAAATTCTTTACCATTGTTTTTCCTTTGCGATTTTTTCCTTACATCTGTTTATTTTGGTTTCAATTTGCTTTTACATCTTCTGTCTTTGTATTGTAGAAACTTAGATCATTGACTTTACTCCTATTTTCTTTCCTAATACAAGTATTTGTTGTTGTTTAGTCGCTAAGTCGTGTCCAATTCTTTTTCGACTCCATGGATTGTAGCTCACCAGGCTCCTCTGTCCATGGGATTTTTCAGGCAAGAATACTGGAGTGGGTTGCCATTTCCTCCTCCAGGGGATTTTCCTAACCCAGGGATTGAACCCACATCTCCTGCGTGTCCCCTGCATTGCAGGTATATTCTTTTACTACTGAGCCACCAGGGAAGCCCAATACAAGTATTTAAAGCTATACATTTCCCTCTAGGAAATGTTTTAGCGGAATTCCATGAACTTTTATATGCTGTGTTTTCATTAGCATCAAGTTCAGAATATAAAGCATTGGACTTAGTCATTTTTTTTTTTTCTTCAAAGTATCCCTATTGAGTTCGGAAGGATAAAAAAAAGGCTGTGATTTAGTGTGGAAAAGGGTAGGAGAACAGAAATCAAGTATTTATTCTGCTTAGTGAGGATAGGAAAGCTTCCTAAGGTAGTCCTGTCATGTACCTACATTTTACAATCCAGATTCCTCAGTTCCTTTGCAATTTTGAAAACACAAATGTGAGAATGTGAGAGGAAACTGACAAGTGGGAAATAAAATACATACAGAAAATAAGGGAAACCAGAGAGGCAGAAAAGAGAGTGGAATACCATGAGAACAAAACCATTTTTATTTCTACAAAATGTGTAGCTTCCCTGGAGGAGAATGGCGACAGTGGCACTTTCGTTGCCTACCAGTCGCTGTCTGCAGAGCCCCTTCTCCGGGTCTCTGGCTGAGTTCTGAGTGTCCTGACCGTGTAATATACTTGAGCCTTCTTCACATGATTTAAATCTGTGAAGTGAAAGTTTTAGTCATTCAGTTATGACTGACTCTTTGCAACCCCATGGACTGTAGCCCACTAGCTTCCTCTGTCCATGGAATTTGCCAGGCACGAGTACTGGAGTGGGTAGCTATTCTTTTCTCCAGGGGATCTTCCCAACCCAGGGATCGAACCCAGATCTCTCGCATTGCAGGCGGATTCTTTACCAGCTGAGCCACAAAGGGAAGCCCCTTTAAATCTGTGGTCCAACCCAATTCCAAGGGCACTTAGATTAAATATCACGCAATCCATGCCAACATTTAAAATAAGAGGTTTTGAAAGGAAATATTAGATTATACATTTATAATTTGAAAATATATATCACTTAAATAAATATCACCATTTTTAAAAGTTAGAATATTTCTAAAAGTAAACAGAAAAGAACCAATCAAATGCATATTTTTCAACCACCTAAACAAGGCTCTAGGAACTCTTGTATTTCTGGGAAGTATTTTCAAGTCTCTGTAAATATTTTGCATAATTATGATGTTAGAGAAAATATATTTTATTCTACACTTCCTAACACTGTTGTAAAACTTTAAAAACCATTTTAGTGGCTACTTAATATTTCATCAAATATATGTAAAATTAAACATTTCCTTCTTGAGTGTTATTTGGGTATATTACAATTTTTCACAAATTACAAATAACACTGTCAGGAACATCTTATTACCTAATGGTTGTTCAGCTACTATATTTATTTCCTGAAGTCAAATTCTCAAAAGTAGAAACATGGTGTCAAAAAAGGATATAAACATTTAAAGCTCTCGACAAAATATTACTGAGTATTGCCAGAAGCACAGCTTTGAATAAATTACATTCTATCTTGGGGATCAAAAGAATACTCAGGCTTCAGTTTTTTTTTTTTTCCATTAAATCCTTGTGGATTTATCTTTAGTAGGAGAAGTCTTTTTATAAATTGGTATTTTTCTACTTCTCTAAAATCCTTTATTGTGATTTATAAAAATATCTTTCTCTTTCTCTTCATATAGATATATATGTATTTTGACTTTATTTTGCTTTGCTGTTCTGGGGACTGAATGGAGAAGAAATCACTTTTTCTTCAACTCACTTTTTCCTTGGCCTACCTTAAGCAAAATTCATGAATTTTGGTGCGTTCGAGGAAATTGGATAGATGGTTAGATACCTAACTTTGATGGTTAGATACCTACCTTTTTTTATTAATCAGAATTGATGTACATAAAAATGCCTTCCTCACATGAGTACACGATTTGCTCTTTGAAATATTTGGGTTTTTCATTCATTCATTTATCCATTCATTTGTTTGTTAGTGAACTCATTTAGTAGTGCTGAGCTCAGTTAATATGTGAGAGAGTGCTTGATGCTTTCCTCTTTAAATTGAATTAGGCTTGATGAAGGCTGGTTTGGTACAGTATGTTATTTCAAAAATATGTGTTTGCTTTCTTACTTTACCCAGAGTTTTACTTCCTTTCTTTGGAGCCTTGCATCAGTGTTTGGACAATCAGAAGGTTAATTTAATAGGAATGGCTACCATTAAGGAGGCCTGGGATGGATCAAGGGTGGGAATTTAAATTTCTTCCAGGCATTAAATTAGCTGAACTAGATTTCTAGGCAACTTATTTATTAATTAGGAAACTAGAGTTTAAAGAGGGCAAGGGACCTTTTGAAAATCAAGGTTGAGTCAATATCAAACCCAGGGTTTGAATTCAATATTTTTCTCACTCTAGCTCCTGGTGACACTCTGCATAAAATGGAAGAGATGCATGATCAGAATGAAGCCTCAGCTCCTATTGCCACTTACCTAGTGTCTTAATCACAGGAAACCTGAGCAGTTCCTTCCCCTCTCCCCTCCTCTACACATCCAGGATCTTCCAGCTTTGGAAAGCCTTCCCTTTCTTTGTTGGCCAGGCTGATTCTTGGTTATCTCTCTGGCCTAAGCTGGAACATTTGCTCTTCCTGATCCCCACTGAAGCTCCTCCTTTCTCAGGGCAGGGTCAGGGGCTCCCTTAGCACCCTGTGCATCCCAGAGTACAGGTTCATCAGATGTCACCCCATCCTCAGTGCCTTGCTCTGTCACATCCTGACTGGACTCTGAGCCTGTCTCTTATTCATTTGTTGTCCCAGAGCCTAGAGCAGAGGTAGGTGCAGAGGCAACACACATGGACATGCAAATATTTTATCTTTTTAAAAATCAAACAAAATAAATAATCAGTAAGTGAAAAAGAATTGATAGGATTCGGAAATGCAGCCATGGGCATCTTTCTTCGTGAAGAATGAGCAGGATTGCTGGGATCTAGCTGCAGGGAGAGCAAGGAGGAGTGAGGAAGGGTGGGGAGGGCAGGTGTTTAGTCAGTCTCCTGGAGCAGGCTTCCATACAATTGACTGAGTTGTCCCCCTCGTAATGCCCTGCAGCTTAATTTTGTTTGATGATGATTGGTTTGGGATAATACAGTGCAAAGATCAAGGAAAGCCCCCTCTGTGCCTCCTTTATTAAATTACTTTGCTTTGGATTTTGAACATTGCCAAGCAAATCTCGTTATGAATTCTTCAATTACTTTCTTTTGCGATTTTTATAATTTGGTAGGGTAAGCTCTGGAATCAAACCAATATCCATGCCATCATGCTAACGCTGATTATTTTCAAACTTCTTATTAGAAGGGTGGGAGGATGTTCACTCCCCCTAAACCTGATTTTATTCTTCAGATTTCCTCTGCCCTGTAATTTGCTTTGTACCCAGGTCTCATACACTTCACCTTAGTGCTAGCTATAAATGTGGGCTGATTCCATTCTATGTGTTCCACTGAGTATTATGGCTTTGAGTTTTATGACTTAAGTTTTTGTATTTTGAACTGAATTGTTTTGTTTTTTGATTACATTAAAATCCAGAAGCAGTAGCTGGTGAGAACAATTTTGATTTATTGTGTCAGTCAAATTGTTGGCAGTTTTTGTTTAGCTTATCTTTATTTCCATTTTCTTGGTATAATGTTTGTCCAAGAACAAAGAAAAAGAAGAGGGGAAGGAAAGTAACATTTATTAAGAAATTACTATGTGTGGTATTATGTTCATACACTTTGTTTTCACCATTGAGGGCATCTTGCGATATTTCCATTTTGAAAATAGGGAATGTAAAACTCAAAGTTTAAACAATTTGCCTGAAGATTATTGCACTCTTTCCACCTCCATGCATTTACATATATAATAGAATACCACTCAGCCATAAAAAGAATGAAATATTGCCACTTCTAGCAATATGGAGGGACCTAGAGAATATTATGCTCAGTGAAATAAGTCAGAGAGACACAAGTACTGTATGATGTCACTTATGTGTGATAGCTAAAAACACACAAATGAATGTATGTGCAAAACTGAAGCAGATTCACAGGATAAACAAACATGGTTTCCAAAGGGCAGAAAGAGTTGGGAGGGACTAATTAGGGGTATGGGATTAACAGATACAAACTACTATACATAAAATAGGTAAGCAACAAGGATTTACTGTATAGCACAGGGGCTTATACCCAGTATCTTGTAATAACCTACAGTGGAATATAATCTTCAAAAACCAAACAAAAGACTAAGTCACTATGCTATACACTCAAAACTAACCCAACACTGCAAATCAACTATTCTTCAATTTAAAAAACAAAATTTAAAAAAAAAAAAAACCTTTTGGGGTATAAGTAGTTGTTTCCACTGTGATGGGAACCTCTAATGGAGTCTCTTTACTCCCTGACATAGAGATACTAAGATTGGCTTTGAAACTTAAATTTAAAAATTTTAGCATGTGAATGTGTTTGTGTGTGTGTGTGTGTGTGACACACACAGAAGTGGACTAAGAGAGGCAGAGAGAGAAAAATGAGAGGTGGATTAACTCAAATCAGGAAGAGTAATAACAGTAAGAGCTCAGAAAAGCATGCCTCCCAAGGCTTAGACAGAGGAAACAGGAATGGTGAGGAGCCTGGTAAAGAACCCTCTCAGCAGTGAAATTTGGTATTTCTGATACTTTAAGAATCTTCACATGGAAGAAGTCGTGACCCTTTCCCTGCAGCCCAGGTCTCAGACCTCAGCTGGTGGGTGATAGGGGGATGTGAAGAGCAGGCATAGTTACCCTTTGGAGTGAGCGCTCTGCGTGCCTGGACCGTGCGGTTATCTTCTATCAGGGCCATGCCCCTGCAAGTGCCTCTAGTGGTTCATCTTTCTGACTCTTGGACTTTACGAAGCTGTACCTCCTGATAGGTAGAGCTTAGAGCTGGTTCTGTGAGGGATGGGAGTCCATTTGGATCTTTTCAGTCAGGAAGTGACCTCTTTTGTAGCTCCTCAAAGTGTGAAAGGCTATTGTGAGAGCCTTTTTCTCTCTCCCTCAGGCTGACATTTTAGCAAAGGCCATAAAAGAATCCTTAGCTACAAATGGGTTTAGAGAATGAGACAACTCTTCAACATAAACCCTGCAGGGATGGTCTCTGAACCAATTAAAATATGGTTTTTAATATGAATCGTGATCACATACAATTTTACTGCTTCTCACTTCTTCCTTTATAGTCTGAGTTGCCAGTTCCCAATGACCCTTTATGGCTAAAGAAATGCCAAGATGTGACTGCAGACAGCAAATGCAGGCTGGCCTCAGGGTGTAGTTTCATGACTCTCACTGGCACTTTGTCTCGGTGGAGTCAGGGGCTCAGTTAAGACCACACAGCATCCAGTGAATAGAATGTGGGGGTTGAGTTAATGAGAACCGGGTTTGTGCCAGAGATGAGATCTTGGCTGAGTTAACTTACTCCTGAACAAAGTTATCTCATCTGAGAAAAGTAGGAATAATAATACTGGGTCTTTCCAGATTTATTGTAAAGTTCAGAGGTGATGTGAATGGATGAGTAGAATGCCTTGTAGAATGTATTTTAACACAGTAGTTTTCCAGGGGTGTTCTTTGGGCCTTTAGCATTAGCCTCATCCAGGAACATGTTGAAATGAAATTCATGGGCCCTACTTTAGACCTAATGAATCAGAAGCTGGAGAAGGGATGTTGGGGCGGAGGCTAGTCATCTGTATTTAAATATGCCTTCCAGGGGATTCTCATGCCCTCTGAAGTCTGAGAACATATGCTTGAATGGACAGTACTTACTGGCATGACTGTTGTTTTAATCATATCAGTATGTGACTTATTCTTGAATCTTGGGAAGTGACTCTTAGCCAGAAGCCAAGGTGACCATTGATACTATCCATGAAATCAGCCTCTGAAAGATGTTGCAGGAGAAGAAAGGGTGGAGGGCAGACTGGGAGGGGCAAACAGGACATAGCCAATGCAGCTTGCTTTGATTTAAGTACCCAGGCTTCTCAGATTCTAGTATTCATGCCTTCAAATTCTGATTTATCACTTTACACATGTTTATTCAGCACCAACTGTATGCCAGACATTATGCTAGGGCAGTGAAAAGGACATGCATGGCCAAGGGGCTCACATCCTTCCGTGTGTGTGTGTGTGTGTGTGTGTGTGTGTGTGTGTGTGTGTGCATGCCTGTGCACACAGGGAGTATCTTCATGGAATATTTGACCTCATGGATGCCAATTCTCTGTGCTCCGTGGGTTCATGTATTCTTGGGCTGCTTCCCTTTCCTCCATGGGCCTTTCTCATTCTGTATTCTTGTCTCTTCCTAATCTGTTCAATATCTAAAAAAACTAAACTCTTTAGATCATTCTTAATCTTTCCCATGGAATAACTCAGATTAGATTGTTGTTTATCATGGTGTTGGGACAATTTAAAGTTTTGACAAATCACTGAAAATCGATGTGTCCCTTTGGCCTGCTGAGAAGGTTGTTTATGACCCCAGTTTTGCTGATGGTGTACAATTTCAGACTTTTGAGGAAGGAGCTATTGATTCTTCCAAATTAGGGCTTGATATCAAACCAGCTTCTCCTCCCTTGGAGATGTGAGAAACCTTCTCCCACTGAGACAGTACTTGGTTCACTAAAATTCTTTCTCCCTAGAGTGCTAAAGCCCCTAAAAGGGAAAACAGCTCTAAAGCTTCCATAAGGTCAGGTGCTGAAGGTGGACGTCATTAGCAAAGTTTGTCCAGGATCTGGCAATCTGATAGAAGCCAGCTGCTCAGGGAGCTCTAGATGCCTCTCTGGGGCTACTGATGTTGAACTTTTGATGTGGGATAAGGGAAGGCCACTTGTGGCCAAAGAGATCTGGGATCATGTTCAGGCTAGGCCAGAGTAGCTGGTTCTGTAATCTTGGGCAGACTTTTCTGAGTCTTGATTTCCTTGGGAAATGGACAGTTTGTACTGTGGAAGTTTATCCTGAACTATCTTAGAAGAGAATGGATGGGAAGGTATCAAGTAGAATGATTTTCTGGAAGAAGATGTAAAGTGTGACTTTCCTTTAACAAATGCTTTTAGTAATCTTGGTCTCAACCCTGTGTGGTTCCCTCTTCCATTTTGTGCCCTGGTTCAAGACCCTAGAGCCATAATATTCTTTTCCTTCTTAAACCTACTCTCAAGAGAAGATCAAAAATTCATTTCACTGTGGTTCATATCATTGGATCCCGATTTTAGCACACATCAGGGTCACCTGGAGAGATTATTAAGACAGATTGGTGGTCCCCACTCCTAGGGTCTTTTTATTCAGTGGGTCTGGAATAGAGTCTGAGAATTTACATTTCTCTGGTGATGCTGAAGCTCTTGGTCTAGGGGACACTCTCTGAGAACCACTGGTCTGTATTATAAACTTGGAGGATGTTAAAGCTAGAGAAGATCTTAAGGACTGTCTGGATTCATTTTCCATTTTTGCAAATTGATAGTGAGTTAGTAAGATTGTGACCCCATCTTACAAGGGTCTAATTTACCAGGCTGGTGGCTGAGGACAGTTTCAAATGTTATTTTCCCCAAGGTGACTGCATTTAATGAGAATCCAAACTTTAAGTTGTAAGGATGATGCCAGTGATGATTTTCATGATCACAAGGATAGTGTCTTATTGTTCAAGCTCCTGTGCCTCAGACACTTTCTGTGCTGTCTGTTCGTGTGAGAAGGTGGGGATTGCTACTCCTGTCTCCTGGAGGGGGTGACTCATGCTCAGAGGGTTCAGGTGCCTGGCCAAGGACACTAGAAAACAGGCCTGCTCTGCTCATCTCCAGACCCTTGCTCTCACCCACATACCATGCCACGCTTTCTATGAAATGGAGTTGAAGATTCTGTAAAGGAAGCTGAGGAATCCAAGAGAAGGTAATGTTAGGATGGGAGCACTGATGGCCTGAGAAAGGACTTGGCATTCTCTCCACCACTAGCTCTGCTCCTCACTATTCTGTGACACTCTAGAACACAGGAGTGCAAGAAGCGGGAAGTTAATCACTGGCAGAAATCATTTTTGCAGACCTCCTGCCTAGCCATCAGAAACTGTTTTCTGCTGCGATTGCCCTGGGGCGGCTCTGTCGTCTTGGTCCTCTCACCCAGGTAAGGGGCGGCCTCACTTGACCAACCACCATAACAGAACTTCAGGGCTCATGCTTATGCTCACGGCCACGCACACATGGGCACACACAAGACGTCTCCCCCCCAGATGTTCTTGCTGCCCCTTGGTTATCTCACTGTCAGCTCCATCCTGTCGACTCTGGTCTGAAGCCAAGAGCTGAATTGATTTTGTCCCCTGTGGACGCATCAGGGAAGCGGCCACGGCACGAATCGCGGGAGAGCCCAGCTGCCGTCTCCTCCCACCCCCGCTCCACTGAGCCTGCCCCCCTTGGCCTGTTTGTTCTGCTCCCGGGGCTGATCCAGGTGAAGGGTCATTACCTTTTGCTCCTTGGGTAGCAGGTTTCCTTGCAGCCTCCTGAGGAGGGCATGGAAACACTTCCCAGGGTCCCGCTGATTGTCTGCCTTACATTTTTACATCATTTTGGAGGCCTCTTTCTTCTGTGCTGGGAGACCATTGAGATGTCTGCAGCTGAAGATCTCCTTTTCCTACACTCCATGTGGTCTCTAGGTGCTTAGTATCTGAGTCCGCCTCTCTGCTGCTTCCCTAGGGTCTGTGGTGCTCACATGCACACGCACACTCATGTATGTACACACAAACTTCCACGCATGCATATGTTCATGCACAGACATCCTCACAGGCACACATACACACCCACACACACCCCACACAGAGCATGTTACTGACTTAGTCAAGGTAGAGGAATGATTGGCAGGGAGGGTTGAGGTGGGAGGAAAGATGTGTCAATGACGGTTGATGGATTGATCTTCAGCATCGAGCTGGGAACTGCCAGAAGGAGAGGGAGCTTGTGTTGGTTCCTCTCTGTGTGCCAGGCACAGTGCATAGTCTCCTGTAATTTCATCCTCAGAATAGTCCTCTAGGAAGTGATTATTAGCCCCAAGTCTATAGGTTCACCAGGCTTCCCATGCGGCTCAGTTGGTAAAGAGTCCACCTGCAATGCAAGAAACCTGGGTTCAATCCCTGGGTCAGGAAGATCCCCTCGAGGAGGGCTTGGTAATCCACTCCAGTATTCTTGCCTGGAAAGCTCCATGGACAGAGAAGCCTGGTGGGCTACAGTCCATGTTGTTGCATAAAGCTGGGCATGACTGAGCAACTAACACACACACACTGTAGGTTCTCCAAAGAGCTGGGATGTGTCTTCATCTAGAATCCTGCTGTTTTCACTGCCCTGTGCTCTCTGGTGGAGGCTGGATAACTAAAATGACCCTCTTGGGCAGCTGCTACCACAAAAGAAACGTTCACTGAGGTGCAGAAAACATCGGGCACCAGAGACTAAAAGAAGCCAGCAGAAGTCACCCAGGATGGCATGACCCAAAGATAGTGTTTGATACTTGGTTTTGATTCTCCATAAAGAGGAAAGTGAAAGAGGAGAGTGAAAAAAAACTGACTTAAAACTCAGCATTCAAAAAACTAAGGTCATGGCATCCAGTCCCATCACTTTATGGCAAAAAGATGGGGAAGCAATGGAAACAGTGAAAGGCTTTATTTTCTCGGGCTCCAAAATCTTGCAGACAGTGACTGCAGCCATGAATTTAAAACACACTTGCTCCTTGGAAGAAAAGCTATGACCAAACTATACAGCATACTAAAAAGCAGAGACATTACTTTGCTGACAAGTATTCATATTGTCAAAGCTGTGGTTTTTCCAGTAGTCATGTGTGGGTGTGAAAGTTGGACCATAAAGAAAGCCGAGCACTGAGGAATTGATGCTTTTGAACTGTGGTGTTGGAGAAGACTCTTGAGAGTCCCTTGGACAGCAGGGAGATCAAACCAGTCCATCCTAAAGGAAACCAATCCTGAATATTTATTGGAAGGACTGATGCTGAAGCTGAAGCTCCAATAGTTGGCCACCTGATGCGAAGAGCTAACTCATTAGAAAAGACCCTGATGCTGGGAAAGATTGAAGGCAGAGGGAGACGAGGACAACAGAGGATGAGATGGTTGGATGGCATCACCGACTCAATGGATATGAGTTTGAGCAAGCTCCAGGAGTTGGTAATGGATAGGGAAGCCTGATGTCCTGCAGTTCATGGGGTCACAAAGAGTTGGATACAACTGAGTGACTGAAGAACAAAAGTTAGTTCTTACATAATTTTAAAAGGATATCACAATAAGTACTCTATTGCACAGGTTCTGTTTCACCAAACAATATAATACTGATTACCATTTATGAAGTACTCACCACTTGCCAGGTAAAACCCTAAGCATGTTGCATTTACTGAGGAATTTAATCATCATCATAATTCTGAAGTATGGACCATTTTCCATCCAGGGGAACTGAGGTTCAGAGATGTTAAGCATCTTACTGGCACTCACACAGCCAGCAAAAAGTGGAGTTGGTATTCATATCCATACGGTTGGAGTCCAGAACCCAGGCTGGTTCTTCTTCACCATGGACAGCTGTTTGTCTTAACAGAGTATATTCTGTTAAAACAGCATAGTAATGGTAACATAATATTCCATCATCTAACACATCATTTACCCAGCTGATTCTCAATTGTTGAGCATTTAAATTGTTTCCAATTCTTACTAGTTTAAACAGTACCCTGAGGATCTTTGTACAAACATCTTTTCTGAAACTAATTCCTTAGAGTGAATCCCTAAGGGTAAGTTTGCTACATATGCATTTTAAAAGCATTGGATTCTCCCCACCACATTGCCATTCCAGAAATATGCCAGCCTCATTCCTACCAGCAGACTGTAAAATTGGCCTTTTCTCCATAGATAGTCTAGATTTTACTGTTGCATCTTGTGATTTGGCCTAGTGCATAATAATAGATCACTGTAGCCAGGATTCAGGCTACCTGTGGCAATGTGTTGTCGTTTTGTGAACATGACCATAGGAGCTAAAATTTGGGACCCTGAGCTCTTCTTTGTGAGGGTAAAGGGTGGATAATGTGTCACTGGATGTTTAATGCCCATGAGTCTAAATCAGGTTTCCAGGGTGTCCCTCATACCCTAACACCCCCATCCACAGATGGCACAGGCTGCTGTGTCCTGCCTCACAGGTGTCAGCCACTCCATTAACCACCTCTATAGCTGGAGGAAGACAGTCATTGGGGCCAATGCCTATGCTCTGCCCTCTGCCCTGCTCGGATGCATAAATGGAGGACTGGGGAGACTGCTATGGTGCCTGGTCCTCTGAGTACATCCCAGGGGAATGCTGCTGGTGATAGCACCCACGGGAATGGCAATGACTGGTTTTCTCCTGGCTCTACTACTCACTATCTGGATTTATTTGGGACAAGTAATTTTATTTTTCTGAATCTCAGTTTCCTCATCTGTAAAATGGGGTTCATGTTCAGCCTTCAGAATTGTACCGTGGAAAAGAAATCAGGTTTCTGACAACTCAGCATCCAGCTGGTACTTCATACCTACCCTGGACCTGGCAATGCAGATGCCTGATTTCCTTTAGCACTTCTTTTTTGAGAGCATTTGTGTTTGATGTTTGTAGCACCTGCATTCTTGTTTGGGGGGATAATGTGTTTGCCTGTCCCTTTCCAAATGCAGTTCGGATGGAGTAGAAGAGTGTTATGAAGTTCTTGCCTCCAAGGCTGTTGTCTTGGAAAGTTTGTGCCCCAAGTGAGTTCTGGGAAGGGCAGAATCAGTGATGCAGTGAAGAGCAATGCAATCTCATTTTATTACCAGTGTGCAGTCATGGAGATGAGTCATCCGATATCCCAGCTCACTTGTGGCTCTGTATAAGTGCCCAACCTTCCTCCAGCAGAATAGGCTGATCATGTTCCCCCAAATGCAGGGAGGATACTCTAAGCGCTGGAGTCAGACAGCCCCATGGTCTGAGTCCCCTTTCATTTGTAGTAGTGCACCAGTGTGTGGGTGAAGGAAGTAGACTTCAGGGATGGTCTTGGATTCTGTTTGCTAAGATGCTTCCTGAGAGACAAACTAGGGGCGGTCTGTGTACCTGCTGCTGTCCTGGCATCCTGGGAATGAATGCCCAGATGCCCTTGACTTTCTCCAGTGTCAAAGCTGTTCTCTCCTCTTTTCCTCAATGTCCTCACATCTGTTCTTGTATGTGTGAACCAAATGCCTTTTCTTTTTCTTATGGGAAAAGAAAAGAGTGAAATGAAGCCAAATGTTTAGATGCAGGCCAGGAATATAAGGGAGACTTTCCCAGGTGTTTGGGTCGTGTCAGGGAGCCAGTGACCTGAGAAACTGGAGGGCTCTGGCAGACCTTTGTGTTCTGTTGACAGGCAAAGATGCCTCTGGGAGCACACAGGATGATGGAGATAGAATCTGGTACCTGTGTAGTGTGTGATAGCATAGATTGTGTAACAAGATTAAAGAAAATATTTTCATCAACTTGTCCTAAGAATCATCACTAATCCCACTCCATTATGTAACATTCCTGTCCATCTTTTGGCATATTACCTTTCACATGCATACAAAACAGTAAGTCAGTGATTAGAAATGAGGAATACACTTAATATGATAAATAGGCCAAACAGAGGTAATTTAACTCATTAAAGATATGAAATCTAGTATTTCTAGTTTTAATGCAAAATACAAATCTATGGTACCACTTTCATCTTTCCCAAGCTGTATGAAATGAACATCAATAATCTATTTGTAAAGAGCTCACTGCCTATTGAGCAAACTCCAGGTGATAGTGAACTACAGGGAAGTCTGGTGTTCTGCAGTCCATAGGGTCACAAAGAGTTGGACACAGCTTAGCAACTGAACAACAACATTGCCTATTACTCCTAATCTCAGATGACATTCCTGTTAACTCCCCGCAGCCCCCTGGGAAGTAGGGGAAGGACAGGACCTGGAGACACAAGAAAGGATGAGTTTGTATGAACAGGACCCTGTAGAACTTTTGTTCCATGTAACCAAGGGACTCCCAGGCTCCTGCAGGAAGGTGTCTGGTTCACCCTTTTCTTTCTCTGTGAGGAACAGCCGATGGCACACAGTTGAGAAGAGACTAGATTTCTGCCGATACTCTGGCTTCCCAAGAGACTGGAGGAAAATCCTCAACAGAAAGAAGTAGTTAATATAAATAGGAAACAACAAATGTCCCACAGTGTGAGAGGTCTCTGGTATGGAGTTGAGGAGGAGGATGCAGGGTGGAGGGGAAGTGGTAGTAGTGGTAAGATAAGGGGCTGAGCTGCAGAGGAGGGAGCTAAACCGTGAGTAGAACTGCAGAGATGCTCAGACTTAAGAAAAGCAGAAGATAAGCCTGTGATAGGAGGGGAGAGAAAGCGAGGAAACTCTTGGACCTCTCAGAAGCAGATTTTTGATATATTTGACAGACCCCACATATGAAGAAGCTAGAACTTTTGGATAAGCAGCACAGAGTAAAAAGATGGGTACATAATTACTCAGAGCCACCTGGAAAACTGATTCTGATCCTAAAGGATGAGGCAGTCATTCTGCATGGAGCAAGAAGAGGGTCTATATACAGGGGATATAGCCATGATGGATGGCATGTTTTGGGCTTCTTATAGCTGGCATTCGAAGTGATCCTGAGAGTATGGCTCTACCTAAGAATCCTTCTGTCTCATACAGGGGCTGTAACACACCAGGAAGATTGGGGAGCTGTCGGCAAGGTCCAGGAATTTGTCCTGGAAACTGATGAACTTGGGAAGCTCAGGGAGGGTTTTGGTGGTGCATTTTACACAGCATGAGACTGAGGCTGGGAAAGGAAGAGCCAGGAAGCTCTGGGATGCTGAGGACGTGAGGAAGGGATGTTGGAGATGAAGAGTATTTTATAAAGATAGAGCCCCATTACAACTGCAGCATCTGAGTTGGCCCACATATGAGATGCGGCACCTAAGCCTCTCCAGGTCCTCCTTGTTCTGATGTCATCCTGTAGATTAGGGACCAGCCACATGCTTCTCAAAGAAGGTATATGGTAATAAATGTAGGCCCTGTTTACAAATAGGGAGAGTGAGGGTCTGTGATCACTGAGAAACCCAAGAAGGAGGACTTCCATTTTCTTGCCCTGACTGCCTTCCCAGGTAGCAGGGATTTGTCGCTGAGACATTGCCAGCATCCCTCCCGTATGTCTTCTGCCTTATCAGCTCAGGCAGCAGGACTATAGATGCAGCTTCCTTCAGGCATCTGTGTTCACCTGTCTCTTAGCCCAAACTGGAACCACAGATTCACGTGGCTTGATGGATCCAAGTGGCCCATTAAAATGGCCACAACAGGCTTTTGTCAGAGTCTGTTTCCACTCGAGCTGGGCCAGCTTATTTCTTTCTCCTTCTTGGGACATCACTTGAAATGCAGAGTACAACTTGATCTTAATTCTTCCTTCAGCATGACATGCCCTTTTGAAATCGTGCAAATAACAATGTCTGATTGTCATGCTGAATGGTGAACATGGTTTATGAAATGCTCCAGAGTTGGATGAAAGCCAAACATTAGGTCATAAGTCAACATTTTGTTGAGAGACTCAGTTACTAAGAGGTGGAAAATGTATATCTTTTCATGAGAAAACGTGTTTGCCAGCAGGAAAAAATTTCAAAGACTGTTATCTTCTCATGTGGAGGGAGAGAGATGAGTGTAATTTTGCAACCTGGGTCAATGCCCTTTAGGGGCTCCTGAAATTGACTTGGCCAAGGAAAGAGGCTCTGAGGTAATATTTGGATTGTTCTCTGAGGTGAACATCAACGGGTGGCGGGGTGTGTGTCATTTCTTACAAGGTTGTCAGGCACAATGGTGTGAATGGCTATTCCTGGCAAGGGGAGGCCACCACACTCTGTCCACAAATCCTTCAGATGGAAAACTCCTGAGGAGAAAATAAACCATCTTCCCCAGTGGCTCAACTGATAAAGAACTCACTTGCCAATGCAGGAGATGCAAGAGATGTGAGTTTAATCCCTGAGTCAGGAAGATCCTCTGGAGAAGGAAATGGCAGCCCACTCTAGTACTCTTGTCTGGAGAATTCCATAGACAGAGGAGCCTGGTAGGCTACAATCCATGAGCTCGCAGAGAGTCAGACACAACTGAGAATGCATGCCCCATGGCCCATGGGCACTTAGGGTCCCCAAAGAAGCAAAATTTTGACAGACTTCATCTGAGCAGCTATGGCATTCTCTGGAAAATCTCAGGGGACATGAAGACTCAATTGAACAAAAGCAGGAAGTGGACTAATACCCCTGACAGTGTCACGAGGCTTGTGGCTTCCCAGCTTGACCTGTGATATTTCAGCCCCATCACCACCCCAGACTGGAATCTTCTAGCATCTTGTATGAGCTACAGTAGGAAAGAAGAAGGCACAGAGGTGTATATTCTTGGTATATTCACTAGAGAATTAAAACCAGGCTCTTTCCTTCACTAAGAACCTGATGCTCTATTTTAAGCTGGTCAAGTGCCAATGTCTAGCTTGTATTTTCTTCCAAAAAGCAAGCAGCTCATATTCTTTGTGAGTGTCTAAACTCCAGGCCAAGTCAGGATTATGTCTCAGGAGGTGGTGCTGGTGGGGAAGAACCAACCTGCCAGTTTAGGAGACATAAGAGACAAGGGTTCAGTCGGGAAGATTGGAGAAGGGTATGGCAACCCACTCCAGTTTTCTTGCTTGGAGAATCCCATGTATAGAGGAACCTGGCAGGTTACAGTCCGTAGGGTTGCAAAGAGTTGACATGACTGAAGCAACTTAGCACACTTGCATAGAATTTAAAGTCTGCTATGGATGGGTGTGATGGAAAAGGACTTGAGCTGTGGCCAAAGGCAAGTTCCTGATGGAATAATCTGCCGTTGTTGTGTGGATATAGAAATACTGACACCAGAAACTTGTTCTTATGTGTGAATGTGAACTTACAGGTGTGTGTGTGTGTGTGTGTGTGTGTGTGTGTGTGTATGTGTGTGTACACTCTTGTTGCATCATAACAATCAAGACTCTATCCTTAATGGATTCTTCCTCAGGCAGGGCAAGTCTGTGACTTAGATACCAAGTTGCAACTACTCAGGGACACTGATCCTAGGGCTGTCTCCCGTGTTCACCTAGAGCAGGGCTCCGTCAAGTTCTAAGTGGAAATTAAATGAATACTATGTGCAGCCTCTAAATCTCTGATCAAGAAATTTCAGTTCCCTGGGATCAGATTTTCTACAGTCTCCAAGGTGAGCTTGCTAATCTGAGAAACAGGTCCATGCCACTGCAACCAAGAGGCTAGCTTAGAGACCACATGTAGCTCACCTTACCCACCTCTTTCTTGAGATGTGCAGAGACAGCATCACATCCTTCTGTCTAATCACAGTGAGTGGTGTCAACCAGAGGCGGACTCTGCAGATCCAAAAATAGAGTTTGCTCTGCCAGCTGATTGGGCAGGAGGACTATTTAGGAGGGTCCCCAAACCCCACCACTGAGATTCTTCGCTGCTCAAAACTAATATTGGAGGCCAGATCTGCCTAACCTCAAGGTGATTTTGGTCTTTCAGGCAAAGAAGGGGAACTACGCCTTTCTGTGGGATGTGGCCGTGGTGGAGTATGCAGCCCTGACAGATGATGACTGCTCCGTGACCGTCATTGCCAACAGTGTGAGCAGCAAGGGCTATGGGATTGCCCTGCAACATGGCAGCCCCTACAGGGATCTCTTCTCACAGAGGTAGGCATGGTCAGTGAGGAGAGGCGGACAGCACCTGTGCTGGGGTTGGGGTTTAACCTTCGCTCAGGGCATGAGAGCCAACACAAACTTGTTGAGTCATCATGTTTTCTTCAGTGCCAACTGTGCACCAACATATGCTTCTCCCCACACCACATTCCCAGATCATCCTGGGCCAAGTCCTGGAATAAACAGAGGAAGTATATGTTACCTTCCCATGAAGCTGCATAGTCTTAGTGGGAGCTGTGATGTGAGCAGGCGATGCTAGAACAGGGATGTCAGTGAGACGGAGAGGGTATTCTGGGGATGGAGGAGGTTAGAGGAAGGCATCTGAACAGACCCAGAAGACCAGGGAGAACTTCCCAGAGGAGGTGGCACCTGAGGCCTAAAGTTGAATAGGAGTTAACTAGAGATAGCTAGTAATCTAAAATTAAATGAAAGATTAATTGGATCTGGCAAGGTCCCAGTGACAACTTAAGATAAATGTTAAGTGGGACAGGTGGGTGTAGAGATGTGAACAAAAGTGGGGCCAGAGAAGCAAACTAACTCCATATTCACCTGCACGTGGGCTGAGGGAACAGGTCCTACCTGCTGTGGCAGGAGAGGGACCTGGTCCTCGATTGCCTGCCTCCTCTCCATCCTTTCCAGATCAGCTTCCTGGTAATTAACACTAGCAATGGTGGGTGTATTGGGGGACAGTGTGGGAATAACACTGTCGACAGGAATGCTCTGGACTAAGCAAAACCTGTAGACCTCATCCACTAGCAATGAATATGCATGTCTAGTTTGCCTTGGCCTCTTTACTTCCTCTTTAGATTTTTCTGGTGCAGGTCCATCCCTTGAGCTTAATCTTCTCTGGGTTCTTGGGTGTGATCAAGTTTCCGAGCGTTTGGTCTGGACACATGGCCAGCCTCCTTGAGGAAGAGAGTCTCTCGTCCTCCTACCCCCGTTTCTCACTCCCCCGTAGGAACTTTCCTTAGCCTTTGACCAGGTTACCTGGCCCCACTGAGAGGGTGTAGGTGAAGAACATGGGTGAGCTCGGTGCCCTTTTCCAAGGAGCCAGCCTGCTAACAGGGGGTCTTGATTCCAGGGGTGTCTAAGCCCACCACTCATGTATGTGTGTGCGGTGACATTGTGGCCAGTGAAGGAGCAGAACAAGGGCTCTGCCTTGATCTACCAAAATCCAGATTGTGGCTAAAGCATCCAGGTGAAACGGCCAGCAAGGCACCGAGGTTTAGGGGCAGCCCCCAGTCGCCAAAGAACACATGCCTTCCAGAATGGAGGAGCAGCCACTTGGAGGGGCCAGAGCTGCTAAAGACCACTCAGTTAACATCCTGAAGCTCAGAGAGGAAACGTGTGCTGAGGGCGGCTCAGGCAGAAAGGAGGAGAGGAGAAAGCAAGTTCTCCAAGCCCCAGTGCTGTGCCCTTGCTGCTCTCGGATCTCTGAGCCTTACTACGTCCTCCCACCTCCTAGATGTCGACTGGGCTCTTCTGACCATGAGCACGCGAACCTAAACCCCAGTCAGGGAGAAGCCGAGGAAGAAGGCCTGCAACTCATTCATTCAGTGGCTTGTTTGCAAAACTGGGAAAAGGGGTAGAACTAACTAAATTCAATGAGGCTTTTGGGTTTTCTCTAGAACTTAATGAAGTGTATATCCTCTGTCTCCCTTTGCTCCCTGGAGCAGAGAAGGATGACATGAGAGAGGGAGGAGTAGTGATTTATCAATTGCTTGGATTAAAGGCACAAAGAAAGGATGGCTTTCCTCCAAGATGTATAAGACAGTGGTGTTCTTGAGGTTTACCCTATTTGGTTTTCTGAGATGGGATGGTCAGGGAATTCCCCAGGCTGTCTACCTGTGATCACCTCTCTGAAGCAGATGGTAAGGGGACTTGTGGGACTGGCACAACAGCATCAGCACCAAGACAGCTAATGTTCCCCAAGATGGTGCTCACAGAAGTGCAGGGTCCCCACTATAGACGGTTTACAGTCCCCATGCACTCAAACTGTTCAGAGGTCCCTTGAAAGTCTACTGAAGTGAACACTGACACACTGGAGAGGAGAAAGCTTGGTTCTCAACTAGATCGTTCAATGGACGTGAACACCAGTGGCTACTCCAGTTCCTGTGATATTTTAGGAAGTGATTAATTACTTCCTACTTTCATCAGAAGTCCATGTGTTCTGTGACTGTAAGTACATGTCCCCAGTGGACTGTGCTGGTCCCCTGAAGTATTGCCCTTCCTGGGCTGGAAGCATCATCCACTTCCCTCACCTGGGCAGATGGGTTTGTACCTGGGGGAAACACTCAGGACTTCAGGTTTCCAACTTACTGCTGCCAGTGGTTCTTTAAGAGGCCTCGTTATATGATTCAGGCAGAATGGTGAGCTGCCCCTATGTGGGTCATGCCTGAGAGGAGGAAGATGGCAGGTTCAGAAAATAATGAACACTCCATGCTATTGACAGAAAAAGGGTCCTGTGGAAATAGCTGACCCCAGCCTTCTTTGGAATTTCTGTACCCTTCCTTCCTTGAGTCCCAAAAACTAAGATATTTTCTTGAATACCAATGTGTGTTTCCTTGCTTTGGTAGAGGACTGGGTCTTTAGGCTACTGTGTGTGTGTGTGTGTGTGTGTGTGTGTGTGACTAGGGTTGAATGCTTAGCCCTTTTGTGGACCATGGCATGCAGAGTAGGCATTCAGCAAATGTTTAGCAACTTAATAGCCATTTATAGAGCACCTACTGTGTAGCAGGCTCCACTGCTATTGACTACAGGAAAGCACCTGCAATTATATCTGTCTGGAAAATAGAAGGACTGGCTTCAGGAAGTGGCTATTATCGCTCTGGTTTACTCACAGGCAGGAGTAGAGATTATTATGGTGTGCTTTAGTTTAGCCTTGTTCCAGGAGTCATTCTGTGCCTGTGGCTTGTTTTATCTTTCCTCTATTGCTTACATGTTTAAGTTTTCCTTAGAATCTGCTTGTTTGTTTTTCTTTTATTCTTTGTTTTCCTATACATTGCCTTACTTTCTTCCTGGAATAATACTGGGCATAAAAATGCATACAATTATGAAGAGCAGGAAGAAGAGAAGTGTCAGCAGAATGAAGCTGCCTGCCTTACATCTCAGTTAGTGAGTACAGGAGCAGGAAACCAGCCCTACGACCCCTCTCTGTTCAGTCTCACATCCCCTAGGCTCGAACTGACTCTCCAGCCTAGGGAGAGCACACTGACTGCATTCAGTAGCCTGGCGTTCTTTAAAGAGCATGGCCTCCTGGGTCAATGTGATCCAGCCCTGAACAGCAGCTTTACCACTTGCTAATTGCAAGTGGGGGCAAGTTATTTAGATTCTGAGCCTCAAGTCTCTCATCTGTAAACCTAGAAACTAATTTGCAGGCTGTTGTGAGGATTAAAACAATATAAAATGATCAGTCCCTACTATGTTCTCAATAAAAGGCAGCTCATGTCAATATTGGATGGATAGGGCTGTGGGTCAATATGACACCAGATTTCACTTTTCTTTGCCTTCATTTTCTTTGTAATAATGGGAACATGGAAGTAGCCTTCTCAAGGGTTTACATGAGAATTAAACACTGTCAAGCACCTAGGAGATTTCCTTGCACATATTTATGATAAACTCACGTGAGCTATTTGATGCTTACCTATTGGCTCCTTGATGAGGTCGTGCCACACCCACTAGTCCAGGCCATTCTCCCATTGCACCCTTTCTTCATACCTCTACTTTCATTTTGTTGTATTGATCACAGCTTCTGTCTTACATTGATTCATGTAAGTGTTTCAGTGTCTGGGTAGGTGTGTCTAGACTGTGCTCTCAGCAGTGTTGAATGTTGTACTTGGCACAAATCAGATGCTCCTCAAATCAAATGAGTGAATAAATGAATGGTTTGTTGAATTCTAGTAGGAGAGATTTAGGATGTAGTTAATTGATATCTGAAAGAGAGCCTTTTAGTAGGTCCACAGTCTGAGTGTTTGCATCATCCATTTCTGTAATTTCCTGAATTTATCCTCAGAGTTTGCTCCATGATCCCACATGAAGGATCCTTACATGGTATGCTATTGGACTCTGTCCATGGGCAGTGGGACAGGGTGGGAGAGGACATGAAAGCTCTGAGGAGGAGAATGATAAAATCTGATAAGTGCTCTGAGAAAGGTGCTTTGACAGCAGAGTGGAGAATCATGATGGTTCAGTGTTGTCTGTGGAGGTGCCGACATGGTGGGGAAGGGACCAGGGACCCACAGTTGTGTGGATGAGGCCAGCGCTGTGGCTCACATGGGGTGTATCTTGCAGGATCCTGGAGCTTCAGGACACTGGAGACCTGGATGTGCTCAAGCAGAAGTGGTGGCCGCACACGGGCCGCTGCGACCTCACCAGCCATGCCAGCGCCCAGGCGGATGGCAAGTCCCTCAAGCTGCACAGCTTTGCTGGAGTCTTCTGCATCTTGGCCATCGGCCTCCTCCTTGCCTGCCTGGTGGCTGCCCTGGAGTTGTGGTGGAACAGCAACCGGTGCCACCAGGAGACCCCCAAAGAGGTCCGTACCCTGAGCCCTGCTTCTCCCTTCTGCAGCCTAGAGGCAGGAAAGGCCCCCTGGGCGACTTGGGGGGTGGTTCTCTTCCAGATAGTATTTGCCCAAACCACTTGTCTGTAGAAAGCAGTGTTTTATACTGGGGAATGGTGACATTGTTTTATTTTGTACTGAAAGCCACAGAACAAATGAAGGGGGTGTTTTCATGCTTGAACAAAATGCCAAGGCACCAGGCATGGCCACTAAAGTCGTGTATCTATCTATAGAGCGGGTACAGCATGAGCAGCGCCAGAGAGCCCTTCCCCACCCTGCCCCGCCCATGTGCCTCCACCCTGACCTGGAGAGACCAGCTGTAGGGTAAGAGAGGAAACTGCATTCCTTCCTGGTTCTCCTTGTTCACCCAGGGCCACGAGCCCTGCTCTCCCAGCATGTTGAAGGGGATCAGCTCCCGTCCCCTCATCATCCCTTCTTCCTTTCTTCCTCCTTGAAGGGCCCAGCCTTGCCTCTGTCCCTCCAGGGACACCCAGCACAGGGCCCACTGTGTTCTGATTCCAGCTTCTGGGCACATTTCCTTCCCTGTGTGTGCCAGCCACAGCTGATTCTGCCCTCCACACTTCCTTCTTTTGGGGTTTTGCTGGTTTTCAGGCTGCATATTTTTTTGGTATGGGGTGGCAGAGGTGAGGAGGGTGGAGTGTAAAGTCTTCCTGAGGTCTCTTGGAACCAATGCCCCTAGGGAAGGGTGGCAAGGTGCATCATTTGGTAATGATGCTCTGCTGGCTGAAACTATTCATAGGCACTGTAGCACAAGCCCAGCCACTCCAGTGTAGCAATGTCATTGCCTGATACATCCATCTCAGCTAATTCTTGAATCACAGCCTCACTTATAAATGATGGTGACACAAGCAGGTGTAAATTTCAAACAAAGAGCAGTGAAGTAACCACCATCACATTTAAAGAGGCAGCATCACCATGGATACCATCTCTCCGGCCTAGAAAGGCTGACTGGTCATGGCCCCATACATCAGTCTGTCACAAAGTCCCTGGCATGGCTGGGAGTGAGGGCAGACCCAACCATTCATACCAGGCAGTGAGCTCTTTGCCATCACACTTAGATTTTGCTGGAAAGAGCTCGCTGTTTGATTCAGCATGTCTGAAATGTTCTGAGGGCATCCATCTTTCTCTCACATCACCTGTACACCTCCATGTAAGGAATGCAAGGCTAGAGTTTCCCACAGACTCAGGGCTCTCCTGTCACCCCTGGGCCATAAGAGAGAAGGAAGGACAATATTTGAGGAAAGCCCACTGAAAGGAACAGTTAATGATTCTATCCTGAGCTGCTTTTGCTACTGGAAAATTTATGGCAAATGTCCCTTTGGTTAGGGGAGGAGGACAGGTTTTCCAGTTGGTTGAGCAATGCACTGTCACGGGGCCACAATGCTAGGATGTTGCAGGCAGTGTGGAGCCCAGGAGACACAGGCCCAGTCCTTCGGAATGTCCCTTGTGAGGCAGGTTCTGTGAGAGGCATTTTTGTCTGCTTCCAGTCATGTCTCTTCACATCCCCTGGTTTGGTATCTAGTGCCAGGTTCAACCTGGACGACCCAGGTGAATTGTCACTGAGAGAGAGAGGCGACAGTGGTGGGAGGCAGGTGGGGGATTACTGGAGAGACATAGAAGGCAGAGGCAAAAAGAGAGGAAGTCCAGGGAAAGCAGGGAAATGAGCTAGCTGAGAGGAACAGCTCCTTTCTTGTCTGAAAAGTATCCCATCTTCCTTTTTGGCTTCTGCACAAGCCCAGGATCTCAGACCCAAGAGGATGCAGTGCTTAGAAAGTGTGAAACTTTCTGCCCAGGGATGCTAGCCTGTTCCAGATAGGAAAGAGAGTTGATATAGACACAGGTTGAATAAAACACAGCTGTCTTTCCTCCAGCCCATTTGGGTGTTGCATGGTAAAAGGAGGGAATATTCCAGTTTTCCCCTGTTATTATGAGTTTCTGGTTTTCAAATGAAATTTATGCCTTCCTCTCTCCTTCTTCCTTTAATAAGTATGCCTATAAGGACACAGTCTCTGTCCTTAGGGGGCTTACCTCCACGTGGGCAGATGTGGCAGAGGTCAGCCAAGTGGTTTCCATTGTCCATTGATCAGGGCCATCCTGGAATGAACTACAGGTTCCATCCAGGGCTCAGGAGCACCCAGCCCAGATGGGACATGGTAGGGTTACAGAGGGTAATGATGCTGGTTAGTGAAGAGTTCCTGGGGCTTGGGGTTCTTAAAATTGGGTGATGAAGGATCGGTACTTATCCTCAAGCTGAAGAGGAGATGTTGCTTTTGGGGCAGGGTGACCAGCATGGGATAGACAGAGTCATCACACCTCCTGGAGCTCTGGGGCATCAGCAAGGAAATTGGGGTAGAGGAGGCTAGAGTGCAAAGCAGAGATTGCTCTAAAGGACTTAGATACCAGGCCAAAGGTTTTATAGCTCATCACAGGGAATAGGAACCGGGAAAGGGGTTGAGAACAGATTTTAGAGGCATATATTTAAAACCTTTGACAAATAATGATGGTATTTAATCCAGAACTACTTTGTGTTACTGGTTGCCTGTATTTTATGGAGCAGCATTTGCAATTAGGTGAGAGTGTCTGCTTGAGCTTAGAATGCTTCATTTTGGGCCATTGGCCATATTTCTTAAAAGCCAGAAACCTGTCTTTGGGTGGAGTCCTAGTCGTATTTAACAGCTTATGCCACGACGCCTTCAGAGTTTAGACACCTACTTGGGGAAGAGTAGTAATGTACGTTCAGCCTCTTAATATTCATGTGGATTTGCGGTCATATTTTTTCTAAGGAATCAGACGATTATGTAGTTATCCAGTGCAGGTGAGTGTACCCTGCTCGGCAGATGCAGTAAAGAACCACCCTGTAGATTTATGGGGGAAGTGGAGCCATTGCTCTGAGAATAAAATATTCATGAAATAAAGATGAGAACTGCACAAATGAGAGATGACATGAGAAGTGGGGGAATGAGTCGTCTGTCATTGGGCTGGGAGCTTGGAATTCTTGTTGCTTCCTGCTGTGTCTGCTCTCCCCCTGCTTCCACTGCAGACAGGGGCTGACAGAGGCAGGGCAGGGGGCAGCCAGTAGGGGTGGAGCAGCAGCCCGGCTCCTCTGTTCTGGCCAGTGGGCTAGCTTTTATCTGCAGACTCCCACAGTGCGCTCCTGCTCTCCGGGGGAGATTTGTTGCTGGGGACATTCCCCTCGAATGAACACCTTTCCCCACCTCCATCTTCTAATGCTTCTTCAACTGCACGTAGAGACTTCCTCTCTTGCATCTTTGCCCTCTTCCTTTATGCCAGCCTCACAGTGTTGCTCTGAGGTTCAACGAGGGATGATGCATGAATTTCCTTAATCAGCAGCTGACCCATGGGAATGTGTTTGGTGGATGGTGGCCACGTGGTTGCTCCCTCTCGGACCCTATGATGGACAGAAAGGGCCATAGGGAAGAGGAGTCACATCTTAGGGTACCTTCTCTATGCCAGGAAAAGTACATGTTGCCTTTTTATTGGATTAAAACATGAAGTACTTACTTCAGAGTTTCTGTGGGTCAGGAACCCCAGTGTAGTTTAGCTGGGTCTTCTGTCTCAAGGTCTCTCACATGATGTAATCAAGTTGTTGAGCAGGGCTGGGGTCTCATCTGAAGGCTCTACTGGGGACAGATCCACTTCCAAGCTCACTCACATGGTTGTGGACAGGATTCAGTTCCGTGTGGGCATTGGGCTGAAGGCTTCATGTCCTCACTGGATGTTGGCCAGAGGTCATCATCAACATGTTTGCCCATGGGCCTCTCCATCGGGCATCTCACAACCTGGCAGCTGGTCCATTCTTTGTCACTGTCATAGTCATCACTGTTGTTGCTTCTCAGATGGGGATAGGTAAAGAAGCCTTCCCAAGCCAGACTTGAGATCTGCCTCAGTGGCACTATTAGAAATATGGACTCCCAGGTCCCACCCCATGGATTCAAAGCTGAACCTGGGTCTTTTTTTTTCCCCAAGGCCCCCACATGATTCTCAGGTTCCCATGTTATCTTTTGATTCTCTTCTACAACATTTGAGGAAGGCATCCATGTCCCTGGAGAAATAGGAGTCTGAAGCAGTAGGGGCAGAACTGGAATAGGAATTATGTGTCTGCCACTGGGCCTGGCATTGAGAGTGTGCAGGAGCAGGGGCACCTACCAAGCTTTTCCAGATGGTTTTGGGATGAAGGGTGTACCTGAGAACTCTTCCTAAGCCAGGATCCTGGTTCTTAGCTAGGTATTTACATCCTCTGAACCCCAGAGGGATTAGGTTTAGCCCTAATCCAGAGGGAGTCAGAGCTTCTGACTGTTGAGCCTTGCCCAGTGGCCACACTGCTGCTATCGGATCTCTTGGCATGAGGGTAAGAAAATGAATATGTGTGCTTTTTAGTAAGAGGGCACTGAACACTTATCATACACTAGTATGTATATCAGAACCAACTCACACATCACTCCCCTCTGTAAAACCTCCCCTTGCCCATCGCCATGGACCTCCCTGTGTATACACTCACGTTGGGTGTGATTCCAAATTACAACTGATGGTTTACCTGCCTGTCTCTGCTCTAAGTCTATTGGCACTTCTCCACCTCTGCATTCCCATCACTTTGCTCAGTCTTTGGAACAGTGAGACCTCTCATTAAGGGGTCATGAATATAAAAATATCGAGCACTTTCTGTGTGCCAGGGGCCAAGATGGATGCTTCACAAAGAACATTAGCTCCTCTGGTAGTAGGAGCTCCAAAGTATTTACCGAATGAGTGAACCAGTCTGGGATCCTATAAAGAAAACGTTATTAATGTTAAATTGTTGTGGAGTCATTGCACCTGGATCAATGGCTTTCAGTTCTGGCTGCACATCAGAGGTGATCCATCATGGAGCTTTTTAGAAATACAGATACTTGGGCTCCATTCTCCAAAGGGTTGTATTAGGTAGTTGAGGACAACTGTAACTTCTCTAAGCTCCCCATGTGCTTCTGATAACCTGCCAAGAAGGAAAACTACTGGTCTACACTGTCATGCCAAGGGGGAAGTTGAGTGGAAAATAGCTCAAGTTTTGGAACCAGGTACACATGGGCTGTCATCCCAATGTTCCATTTATCATAGAACTGTGTATCCTCAAGTAAGTCCCTTTATACCATGTGTACCTGCTGCTACTACATATGATGGGAGGTGTCTATCAACTCCTTCCTCTCATGGTCCTCCTCTACAAAATCTGCAGTTAAGCTCACCAGAATTCTTTCCCACAACATTCTGAAACAGGGGTCTCCAACCTCTAGGATCTAATGCCTGATGTTCTGAGGTGGAGCTAATGCAATAATAATAGAAATAAAGTGCACAATAAATGTGATGAGCCTGAATCATCCTGAAACGCTCCCCCGCAGATCCATGGAAAATTTGTCTTTCATGAAACCAGGCCCTGGTGCTGAAAGTTAGGGACTGCCCATCATACCCTGCGGCTACTTCACTGACTTAAAGTCCAGCTTCTTTGCTTTTACCCAGTCATTACTCTCAGACTTCCAGCCAGTCCTTTGGGCTTGAGCAATTCTTTGGAGCAATACTTAAAAAGATCACGTTGATGGTGTTTCTCCCAGTCAGTTGAGTCTTATTTACCACCTGGTTGGTCTTCGGTAACAGGAGATCACCTCCTACAACCATCCTCATCAGGTGGGAAGTCCCTAATCCCGTTTTGTTCCTGCCTAACTTAAAGTAGTAGCTGTTGGACTCCGAACAAAGTCAGTTCTAATGAGTCCCATGTGTAACCTGCTGTTACATAGATGATAGTTTAGTTAATTACCGTTTTCCAGGACAATGTTTTATTTCCACATTGGTGAACAGCGGCTCAATTACAGAGCTTTCTCTCTCCTCAAGCCGATGCCTGGGAGAGGGTCTCCAGTAACCTCTGTTGGTGCGTGTGCTATTATGTTTAATTCCAACACAGGGCTGGAATTCAGCAGGATTCATGAGTAAATGCTGTTGGTGAATTTTATGTCCTATTCAGGGCTGTTTGACTACGTCAGTTACCTACAGTAAATTAAGGAATGCAGCAGCAAGCTTCTGAGTCTCTTTCCACAGCTGTCATTACCTGGTTGAACACCGAAACCTTGAGATAATGAGGATGTAAACTGATGTAGTGCACATAAAAAAGTCCATTATTTGAATTTGCATAACATAATAGAATGCCCCATTTTGTGTAAAATATAGATAATTATTCAAATCACTCCTGCCTCTTTCCTTGAGCAGGCAGATTATGTCTGCCTCCTATTTCCTTGGCCAGGAGGGCACTAGAAATGACTTCTTGTGGGCTCAGTCTGGTCCAAGAAGCCAGTGTTTTCAGAGTTTCCAAGGAAAGTGGTTTTCTCCTGTTGCCTGCGCTTCCCCTCTGGCCTCCTATACAGATGCCTGATGGAACATATTGGGAGACTCAGAAATGGGCCACATGTGTTTTCCAGGCAGGTATTTTCCTTGAGTGTGTGTGTGAGTTTCTCAGTCGTGTCTGACGCTTTGGTAGACTGTAGCCCACCAGACTCCTCTGTCCATGGGATTTTCCTGACAAGGATACTGGAGTGGGTTGCCAATTACTTCTCCAGGGGATCTTCCCTACCCAGGGCTCGAATCCGGGTCTCCCACATTGCAGGCAGATTCTTTACTGTCTGAGTCATCAGGGAAACCTACTCATTTTCCTGTCCAGTTAAACACACAATGTAGGAAGCTCAAGATGGCACCCTCTTCTTCCAGGTGTGACTTTGTGTTGGGTTTTCCAATAGTAATGCACTTCCTAGGGAGTGCACCGGTAGAGAATCTTCCTGCCAATGCAGGAGACGCAGGAGACTCAGGTTCTATCCCTGGGTCAGAATGATCCTCTGGAGTAGGAAATGGCAACCGACTCCAATATTCTTGCTTGGGGAATCCCAAGGAGGGAGGAGCCTGGTGGGCTATAGTCCATGGGGTTGCAAAGAGTCGGTCACGACTGAGTGAATGAGCACGCACTACCAGCAGTAATAAAATTTGAATAGAATGAGGTCCCACTTGTGTTGAGGGAATGGATTTCTTGACTGCCATTTGGAGTAGGAAGGTCGGCTTGGAAAGTCTGTTCAATTGGAGTGGACGTTGTCTCTGTGTCTTGATGTGGAAGGGTTATAGGCTAATGAATAACCTCAGTGGAAAAGAGACCCACTGCAAAGTTTTGCAGCCTCCTTGAAACTGTTTCATTTGTCCTTAACTGGAGGCAGGAAAAAATATATGGACTTAAAAATACTACTTATTCAAGTGCTTTCTTTCCAAAATCCCTACTCTAGGGTAATTGGATTTTCTCCACATGCACACTGGTCTAGATCAGGGGTCCCAACCTCCAGGATCTAATGCCTGATGATCTGAGATGAAGCTGATGTAATAATAATAGAAATAATGTGTACAATAAATATAATGCACTTGAATCATTCCAAAATCATCCCCCATGCCCTGGTCCAGGGAAAAATTGTCTTCCACAAAACCAGTCCCTCGTGCTAAAAAGGTTGGTTGGGGACTGCTGATCTAGATGCTTTGCTATTACCTGGCCAACCCCTCAGAGCTGTGATTATTATGCTAGATTAGTGCCTGTGCCCTACATCTTTTATAACACTACCCACCAAACCTCCTCTCCCTTGTCCTTTACTGTTGAAGGATTTCATCTCAGAGACCTCGTTTGTTCACAAATGTTTCTTTGGAAGATGTTGGTTGGTTTGTCTTCCCCCAAAACTCTCCTTTTCTCTGTTTCCCTGGCAATTGGTAAGAGGGCTCCCCTGTTCTCAACTCTCTGTCTCCCTCTGGGTTTCTTTGGCAGGAAGTTATCCCTTCTCTACCTATAGACCCCAACAACATGGGGAGCATCTACTGAATACTTGTCTTGGCTGAGTGTTCCTTTGAGTATGAAAAGAAGAGCCAAGCTCTCTTCTCTAAGAAGGAAGGGGGGCTTCCCTTGTAACTCAGTCAGTAAAGAATCTGCCTGCAATGCAGGATACCCGTCTTCGATTCCTGGGTCGGGAAGGTTCCCTGAAGTAGGAAATGGCAACCCACTCCAATATTCTTGTCTGGAGAATCCCATGGACAGAGGAGCCTGGCGGCTACAGTCCATGGGATCGCAAGAGTTGGACACAACTTCATGACTAAACCTCCACCACCTCTTCTCTAAGGCCGGGTTCCAGAGTAAATACAGCTGGGACCAAGGCATTTACCTTCTACTCCAAATCAGTCTACTTTACGTATTTTCATTCTCAAAAGGATTCTTAAAGCCCTGAAAAGAAAATAGAAAGAAAGTAAAGGCAAGATTACGCAACTAACTGGTTCCTCCGATGATCCCAGGAGCACTTATTTGGTCTTCAATTTCCTTCATCAGCTAACGGCTCTGCCAGCCAAGGACTCGGCTTGTTCCTTCTTCTAGCTTTGCTGGCTACAGGGAGAAGGGAAGTTTATATTACTAAACTTCAGGAATGTCTGAAATTCTCCTTCGATTTCTTCAGCTTCCAGGATTTCTGGTACCTGTCTTGTGTCCTTCATTTATTCAGAAGTGAAACTAGCCTGGAGATACAAATATTTACCAACACAGCTGTGACACTGGCTGACGCACATGAAAATGCTGCATCAGGAGCTTATCAGGAGCTCAGAGCAGCCACGAGAAGGCTGGAGAAGCCTGCCCGGTGATGGACAGAAGTCCAGGCTTGTCTTGAGAGCTGGGAGGCAAGATCCAGATGGGTGATCATGGAGTAGAAAGTTTCTTGAACTGTCACCATCATGGACCATCAAACATCTTCTGTCTCTTTATCTCTTTGTTCAGAACTCAGATCCAGTTCTCTTGTCCTTACTTGGGTCATGATCCTGCCTTTTGGCTACAGGTAGACAGGGAGCTACCACACTGTTATCCAGGGGGGGGGAAATCAGTTCCCAAAAGTGAAACAAAACAAAATAAAATAAGGTCTTCTTGGGAAGGGAGAATTGATGCTTGATGGTAGTCAAACAGCCAGTGTCTAACGTAACAGTTTGTTGTTGTTTGTCGCCAGGTCATGTCCAACTCTTTGCAATGCCATGGACTGCAGCATGCCAGGCATCCTGTCCTTCACTATCTCCCTGAGTTTGCTCAAATATTCAAAGATGGAAACAAAACATATAAACAAAACACAGGGAAAAGACCAAGATAGCACAGAGCTGGATTAACCATACTATAGCTTAATTAAGAAGAGAACTTGGATTTGGTTTGTTAACATTTTAGAAACTTTTGAAGGAGTCCATGAAAGACATTGTATGTACCATACTTAGTCTAGGTAAAGCCCTAGTACCCTTCCCCCAATTTTACCCGTTTGCCACCCAGAAGTGTCCTATACTTGGAGCTGGTCTGCCAGCATCAGTAAGCTGAGCTCTGCTACGTGGGGCTTCAATTCACTGGAATCTTGGCTCTGCTGATGGGACCATGTCAATGATTTCTGATGTAAATTCTATCTACGGTACGATCTCTGCACAGTGGTACCTTCCACCCTCACACGAGTTGGCTTTCTTTATCCTCTGGTTTTTTCATGGCCTGGAATGAGTTCCTCATTGTTGTTTGAGTGTTGTCAGATTTCTTGTTCTGGGGAAGATAGTAGATGTCCCACCAGAAGCCAAGCCCCGTGTGCTGGTCATGAAATCAACAAGGTGGTAGAGAGAGTGGTGACCCTGCCTTCTCCAGGCCAGGGGGCATTGGGAGCACAGAGTGGATGGCAAAGGCAACTTCCTTGTCTGCGGAAACCTTGGATGAGACTTCATGGGGGTTAGCCCCATGGGCCCTCCTCTGAGAGGGGAGCTCATATCAGTTATTCAATGTTGCCTCTTCCTGGGGAACCAGGCTTGGAGGAGCCCAAAGACTCACTGAAATGGCCCTTGGATTTGTGTAGTTCCTTCTTTCTTCATTTGAAAGCACATTCAGGACTTTTACCTTTTGCCTTTTGTGATTATTTCTAACAAGCCTAAGGATTGGCAGGGGACAGGTTCCTCTCTCTGCTGTATGAAGATTGACATTAGACAGCCTATGATGTTCTGTTTTGGAGCAAAGCTTCAACGTGGTACTTCTCTTGGAGTTTGACGCCAGGGATGCATAAGTGGAGAGATTAACCTTGTCTGACACATTGGCCCTAATGCTGCCTGAAAATAGGACTGCAGCTTCTAATACCTCATTGAGGGGCTGGTATGGCTCTTCCACAGACATCTGGTTTTGTACCCCAAGTCACTGGGAAGAAACTGAGGAAGTAGATTATATAGCCTTTGTCTTTAAGGAGCTTGAAGTAGTTTGGCCTCTTTGACTTATTTTGACATTGAAGACAAAATATCAGTGATATTTGTTCTGTTTCTTAAGCCAATAAATAATTGAACAAACAAAATAATTTCCTTGATGCCATTCCCCTTATGGAGAAAGAGTCAGGTGTGCCATTCACTACATGGTGAATCAGCTCTGAGGGTCACCCATCTTGGCAGCCTCAAACCTTTACAATATAAGGAATGACAGCTGACTCTGGGCAGTCCCTTTCCTCACCATCCTATGCCACATTCTCATCCAGCTCCCCAGCCACATGAGCCTCCAGATAGGGACAGGCCCCCTCCCCAGCATCTCTGAAGATTTCGTGTACTTCAGGCTTCCCATGCTGCCTCTGCTGCTCACTGGGGTTATGACTCTGGGAGGCCATTGACCTTCCTGAACCCAGGCCTCCTTTTGTGTATGGTGGGGATGATCACATCAGGTCTTTTGATCACTGTAAACACTAAATTGCAAATCCATGGGGCACTTTAGGGGCTCAAGGATCACACCTTTTTATTTCCATTGGACTCCTTTCTTTCATTGCTTCTGCCAGTTGTTCAAAGCATCTTCTCCCAAGGGTTGCCTCTGGGTGTGATTGGTCCTGAGCAGAGTGCATTTAGGGGGCAAATGCTGCAAAACCCTTCTTGCTGGGTCCTTGCTACCTGGGAGCAGTGTCCTAGGCTACCAGTATCCCAGGTAAGGAGGGCTGGCCATGCAGTTGGGGGAAGGTGGGAGGAATGGGGGCCTGCTTTACCCCACTACCCAGCAAGCTGCAGTCTCCAACCTCCCAAAGTTTGTAGAAAACCAGCTGGGGCTCCTGTTAGGGCTTGGCCTGACCCTCCTCCTGTGCTCTCCCTTAGGACAAAGAAGTGAATCTGGAGCAGGTCCATCGGCGCATGAACAGTCTAATGGATGAAGACATTGCTCACAAGCAGATTTCCCCAGCATCCATTGAGCTCTCGGCCCTGGAGATGGGGGGCCTGGCTCCCAGCCAGGCCTTGGAGCCCACGCGAGAGTACCAGAACACGCAGCTCTCGGTCAGCACCTTCCTGCCAGAGCAAAGCAGCCACGGCACCAGCCGGACACTCTCATCAGGGCCCAGCAGCAACCTGCCTCTGCCACTGAGCAGCTCAGCCACCATGCCCTCCATGCAGTGCAAACACAGGTCGCCCAACGGGGGCCTCTTCCGTCAGAGCCCCGTGAAGACCCCCATCCCCATGTCCTTCCAACCCGTGCCTGGAGGCGTCCTTCCGGAGGCCTTGGACACCTCCCATGGCACCTCCATCTGACCGTGCCGCCTGCCCTCCTGCCCGCCCATCCACCCACCCGACCAGCAGAGCTTTTTAATACCAGAAAACAACAACACAAACCACACACACGTGCACACACACACACACACAGAAAGACTCTTTCATTTTTCTTGTATATACGTGTAAATAATGACAGAATGGAGTGGGGTAAAAGTGTATTTTGAATATTCCCAATTTTCGAAGTCAGTAAAAAAAAAAACAAAAAACAAAACCTGTATGAATGACTTTGTAAATTTTGTTCTATATGAATAAAATGGCAAATTACTTGTGATCATTCTGAAGTGCCAAAGAAGCCCCCTGTTCCTGGGCCTTTCTGAGGGCGAGGGCAGGAGGGGTGACCAGAAAAGGCCGTCCCCTGCTGGTGGAGAGGGGAAGGTGAACAGCCAGTCCCTTTAGAGGAGCCGGGGGTGCCGCCTGCTGCCCTTTCTCGTGGTTCCTGCCATGCTCCTCTGCACCTGGCCTTCCTCCCCTTAGTCCTCTCACGTAGATAAAGGGTGAGCCTCGAGCCAGCGTGAGCCTGACCCCTGGGTCCCTGTGCTGTAGGGTGATCAGCTGTGCCAGTCAGCTTGGGACCGAGGAGGCTCCCGGGACCTGAGCTGTCCTGCTGATCACCCCGCTTCACGTCACAGTGTGCTGTAGGCCCAAGAGAAGCACCAGGCCGATACAACCGACTCTGAGGACTCTGAGGCCGGCATGCTCTAGGGTTAACCTGTTGGCCTTGTTCTGTGTGTTTTTTGTTTTTTTTTAACTTTCTTTTCTTAATAAGAAGCATCCACAAGTGATGGAATCTGGGAGAAAGAGGGTGTGTCCCACCATTGCCTCGGGGAGCCCGAGCTGAGGTGGGCTTAGTGTGGGACCTGGAAAATACGAGGTCTGGTGTGTGGACCAGGTGAGGTGGAGGGTGTGAGAGGCCAGGTAGGGGGAGAATATTCACATGGGTCTGGGCCTGTGTTTTCAGGTAAAAGGATCCTGTTGGAGGAGTGGAGAAAGGTACAGCAGGTAAGCAGACTAGTGATCTAGGTGATGGAAGTGCCCAGAATAGATCAAAAGGACCATGTTCATGCAGGTAAGAGGAAGCCTTGGCTCTTAGAGAAAGAACAGTGTAACTTGTGTGATGTGGAGATAAGTTTAATTCCCAACCCGCAGAGAAGTAGTTCCAAAAGTAAACAGATGTCTCTGGGTCTTAAACCTTGCAGACAGTCTGCCAGACAGGGCTGAAACCCAGCATGAGACTTCAGGTTCTGCTTCACCAC
Organism: Antilocapra americana; assembly: GCA_007570785.1. Classification (NCBI taxonomy): domain Eukaryota; kingdom Metazoa; phylum Chordata; class Mammalia; order Artiodactyla; family Antilocapridae; genus Antilocapra; species Antilocapra americana. Next base: position 4,486,591 of record ML662447.1, on the reverse strand, counting down.
CTTCTCCAGACCAGGAGTTCTCAGGCTGGGATCCAGCCCATGGCTGGGGCTCTCCTGGCTGAGGGCATCGTTTAGTCTCTGAGCTCCCCGGCTGCCTCCCTGGGCTGATAAACCTGCCTGGAAACTCTGTTTCTTCAGGCTAGACAACCTGATAGCCTGCTTCCTTCCCTTGCCCTTTCTGGGGCAATTAACTATAGAATCAGAGAGAGGAAATGACTCTAGAGGCAGTCATTCAAGTACTCTAAGCTGTATGTAACTATATGTAACTTTGGCTCTTTTTCTTCTGAAGGCAAAAGTGATTCTGCTTTCATAATCTGCCAGGGTGCTGAACACACCCTACATCTGGCACCAAGAAGCGCGGGGTTCCCTCCCCCCGCAGTAATGGCAGAAGCGCTGAGAGCTGGGGTCTGTGGTCATGGAGAAATACAAAGTCCTATTGATTGCCTCTCCTATAGCCCTGTGAGTTACTCCAGAGATGTATTTATGAAGGTGATAACTAGCCTAGGATTGATTTCTTTCCCAAAGTCCCGCGTGACATGATTGAGCAGTAAGGAACGGCTGCATCACAGAGTCAGCTAAAAGCACCCTGGGGAGGAGAGTGTTTATAATTATGTTATTTATCTCTGGATGCTGTGAATGGCTTGATTCTCGTGCTACCAAGACTAGCCATTGATATTCCTCTAATCAGAGTGCATAGAGTTTGGAGCCGGGTGCATGCACGTGGGGAAGCTTAGGTGGACTACAGTAATCCTGAGGGAGAACAGACCTCATTTTCTTTCCATCAGCACTTTGAGGGGGCCTTCCCTGGATGGTCAATTTTTTCATATATATTTCTCTATTTTCTTAATCAAATTCTGGTCTCACTGCCTTATCTCACTCAAGTCTGTGTTTATTTTCCCTGAAATGACCTGTCTTCTGAGGTATACCATGGGTATCTTCTTGGGCAGTTTGCTTTGAATGGGTGTCAGGGAGAGGAGAGTGCTGGGGTGTGTGTGTGCGTGTGTGTGTGTATGTGAAAGAGAGGAATAATAAGAACAAGTGGATCTTTAAAGGAAAGGTATTTTGCTTATTAAAAAAAAATCAGAACAACTCATGGTATTATTCTTCGCCATGTTTATGTAATTTTTAAAAAAATTTCCTATCCTTGGCATGAGGGGAAATGACTAATACTCAAGCAAGTTTTCTAGAAAAAAATTCCTCCCAACTCAGATTTCTGTGTCGGCTCAGAATGTATCTTTTTTTTTTTTCATGCTTTGCTCTTTGAATTTATAACTCTGTTTAGTCTATTCCATACATTTTAGGTATATTTTGTGCCTTCAGACACTGCAAATAATAATCAGCATTTGGATTAAAGTTGTTTAATAATAAAACTTGACTTTGCTCCCTACCCTCTTCTTCTCTGGGGTGAAGAAATGCTATCTGTGTGTTCCTGGGCACCAGCTATATTCTGTTCCCTTGGTGTGGACTGCTGTGAGAGAAATTTCGGAGGCCTTGTGGGTCTCAGATATACCTGGAAGTGGAGGCATGTACCCCTCATCCAGTGTGTTTGCAGAGCATGCCTATATCAACTAGGGAGCAATGTGAGGGACAGGCTGAGAAGTAATTCTAGTGTTTGGTTAACCTAACAGTTTCCTGCTATATCTGACTTCTTGGAAAACTCCTAGGAGAGAGCTGGGACACATTACACAGGGAAGTGTTCCCATGGCCTTGTGGAATGAGCATCCTTTGAAGAGTTGAGTGATTTTGTTTCTTCTCTCAGATCTACACCCACTCTGATCTCAGAAAAGTTGCTTCCCTGTGCTTTGGCCTTAGGGTTAAGGCGCTGTCATTCTTTGAGGACCCATAGCTTGGTTTTTCAATATTTGACCCTCAGAGGGTCTGGGATACCATTTTTCCAGTGAATATCCATATACTCAGTCATTTCTATGACCCTGGGATTACCAGTCTGGTCCCTGCACCTCCAGAGTCATATGCTCTCCAGCCCCACTGTTTTGCATCACAAAGTTCCCCTCTGACTCTTTGGCCTTTGGAGGAGAAACAGCCCCCTGACAACCTTGGGCCAAACAGGGCTGACCTCAGGAGTTTGGTTTTTAATGATCAAAATCTCAACTTTTGGAAACTGAAAGGAGCCTGTCTGGCCCTTGTCCTTCTGTCTCTGCACCAATGAGAGGCTTCTCCAGTGTTGAATGCAGGCTTGAAAGACTATGGGTGGGGAGGCATAGAACCCTCAGGCATTCCGAGATTATCTGAATAGACAGATGGATCTAGACAGGAATCCCAAAGTGTTCTATTTACTTAAGTAAAAGTGACTCAGTTCTTAAATTCTAAATCATTCTAAATCTTACCAAGGTGAAATAAATTCAATACTTAATCCTGTCTTTCCAAGCTCTGAAAGGAGACAAATGACACATAAAGGGAGAAAAGACCACTGACCCTAAAGGCCATGATCACATGGCAGGAACATTCAGTTCCTCTGGTCTGTGCCTTCTCGTTTAATCATCATGGGGTTGGGGAAGGTCCCCTGGGGAACTTGGGTCTCTGTGAGACCTTATGTTTCTAAGACTAAGGGGTTAGTTACTCACCTTTCACTCCCACAGGTTTATGCTCATGAATTAGCATCTATATCTTAACAAAAGCCTTCTTTTGCTCTCCTAGCTTTGGCAACACAAGATTAGATAAAAGTACAAAATATTTTAACTGACCTTCCCTGGTTATGAACACAATAAAAGAGACATTTCTGTTCCTAATGTGACATTTTTTTTGTATTTATTATTTTTTCATGCCATTAGTTGCTTTTAATAAATGAAACTATGTTCTGTCTTTATTATTCTCACCCTTCATACCAGGAAACTACAGATAGGTAACAACTTCCTGTGCCAATAACTTTAATTATGGTCTTTTTTCTCTCTATAGTGGAGATTATTTATGAGAAAAGTACAGATGTTCCAGATAAATCAGGTGAGCTAATAATCACCTACAAAGGAGGAAGGGACAGTTGTCAATGATATCAGAACCTCTTTCCAGCTTTCATTTTCTGACCTCTGAACTTGACATTGGGTGCTGAGCTCCAGAGAAAGAAGAGGTTTTCTCCATAACAAGAAAAAACAACTCCTGCTACAGAAATTTGCAATGGGCAATGGCCAAGATCTGGAAGAGGGGGCACCAGGGTGAACAATCAAATGTCTCAGGAAGGGCTCTGTTACTGGCAGATCCAAGCATATAGTTGCTAGGGCAACCAGGTATTCAAGCTCTGAGGGAAACAAAATATCCACCAACACACTGAGACTTATCAACAAACAAGATACGTGTACACAGGCACATGTAGGTCTCCTTAGGTGGCACAGTGGTGAAGAATCCACCTGCCATTTCAGGGAATGCAAGAGATGCAGGTTCAACCCTTGGGTTGGGAAGATGCCCAGAGAAGGAAATTGCGTCCCACTCCAGTATTCTTGCCTGGAAAATCCCATGGACAGAGGAGCCTGGAGGGCTATAGTCCACGGGGTCTCAAAGAGTCGGACACGACTGAGCTCACAGGCACATGTGTGCATTTACACATGCTCTTGCATGAACACTGAGGTCCTTGCACACACACTCAGCATTGTAGACATAGGCATGCAGAGTTTAAAAGCACACAGCTATGCACTTGGGCAATGGAAGCAGGTCCTGCTTTTCCGATATGGGAAACAGAGTCCAGAGAGGAAAGAGGCTGTTTCAGAGCTTTTCTGCCCAGTGTATAGTCTCGATGCAACCATCAGCCAAGTGGTGCTGTGCAGTCAGCCACTCTGGAGGGAGATGCATTTCCTGCATCTGTCTGGTCTCTCTATGGCCAGGTGCCCAATGGGCCCAGTGAACTGTCCACTCTCGCCAAGCCATTATTGTGAAATCCTCCTGATTTCCAACCCAAATTCTGGAACTATGCAAAGACATCTCCAGCATTCTCTAAGGTATCTAATTATTTCCATTTAAGAATAGACATGATCACATTCCTTTCACTGACTGTTTATTGATCAGGTGCCAGGAGACCTTGCAGATGCTACAGGTTCAGTTCCAGACCATCACAATAAAATGAATACCACAATGAAACAAGTCACACGAACTTTCTCTATTTCCTGTTGAATATGAAAGTTATGTTTACATTACACTCTATTAAGTGTATGGTAGCATTATGTCTAAGAAAACAATGTATCTACCTTAATTAAAAATATTGCAAAGATATGCTAACCATCATCTGAGCCCTCAGGGAGTCATAGCATCAAAGTGCAATCGTGACATCAAAGATTGCTGATCACAGATCTAACAGATACAATAACGATGACAAAGTTTGAAATATTGTGACAGTTACCAAAATGTGATGCAGCAACACAAAGTGAGCAACTGCTGTTAGAAAAATGGTGCCAATAGACGTGTTTGACACAGAGATACCGCAAACTTGGAGTTTATAGCCAACGCAATACCTGTGCAGTTCAATAACGTGAAGGGCAATAAAATAAGGTGTTCCTGTGTAGTGTTCTGGGGTCCGCTCTCTACGCTTTACAAACAAATGCTCTCTCATTCTCAGAGCAGCCCTGCAAGGTAGAAATTATTATCTCAAATTGGTAGAAAGGGAAGGTGAGATTCAAAAAGGCCTGATTCCAAAGCTGGTAAGTGACAGTGTTGGGAGACACATTTCCTTGTCTGTCTGAGTCCATAGCCCCGTGTTCCTGCCAACACAGCTGGCTCTCTCTGGATAGGGAGCAGACCTGCTGGCCCTCAGCCGCCGGACCCAGGCCGACCTGCCCTGCCCCAAGGCATTGCGGCGCCAGCCCCACCAGCTCCCTCAGCTTCTGCCTTTGTTGCTTTCTCTTCAGTGGCCTCAGGTGAGTATGCGCTTTTACACCCCGGCTGTGGCCATGGCTAACCTGGGCTGGCGGGGTCATTCCTATCCAGAGAGTCTGGCCGAGGGGTGTACCTTAAACAGGCAGGGTGTCAGGGTCTCCTAGATTTACTCAGAAAACAGGTTGCTTCTGGGGGAGGATGTCTATTCTCCCCAAAGGCCCTCCTTCTACAGAAATTAAACTGCGTATCAGGCCAAGGGAAGCTCCAGGGCCGACTAGTGCTCTAAAGCACTTTAGGATTCTTTCCAGGGCAGGAATTCTTCCCCCGAAGTCCCCGGGTAAATCTCTGAGGTGCCTGAGAGATTGTTTGTTAAATTGTTCAGTTGCTCTGTGTGTGTACATATTTTTCAGAAACAAGATCCATATCTTCTAGGATATTCTTAAAACTTTTCCTATAAAAATTTTAAGTCTCTGCCTATAAGAGATGGGATTTAGGCAGGCTCTATGTTCCAGTCTCCCAGTGCTGATGTTCAGGTGTGATCCCAGGTCAGTACCCATCTAAGCGGGAAGAATTACAAAGCATTACCCAGAGGAAAGAGTATGGGAAATACACTTCAGGTGGAACCTTGGGACCTTAACCCAGAGGTAGAGAAGTCCCACTGGCAGAGCACACAAGGAACCACAGGATGAAGGGGCTGTGGAGTGGTTCTGATGCTTTAATCCTGGTGCAGTAGAGTGTGGTCCAGACAAGGCAAAGGGACAGCTAGTGAAACTGTCCAGGTGTGGTCTGGAATCCTACTTCTGGCACATAATGGTCATGACATATTGAGTACAGTGGGTTTTTGCTGTTGTTTTTACTTCTTGTAATCTCACTGCTTTATTCATATATTGGTGATGATAATATATATCTCATTGGTTTTTTTGAGAATCCCATAGTTAGTAATCCTAAGGATATTTGCAAGTTATTGAGTGTTGATTACATGCCAAACTTTTCTCTATATCATCTTATTTGTTCCTGTTTCTATCGTGCATTGTAGCTAAGGGAGAAAAGGATGCTCAGAAAAGTTCAGTGACTTGCTGACCTGGTAGAACAGGGCTGTGACATGCAGGCAGTCTGAGTGCAGAGCCCATGCTTGTACTCATGACAGGGTATTAGCACTTAACATTGAGAGTGTTATCACAGAGCCTGGAGCAGAGCAACACATGTTCTCCTACGCTGGGCTCACTGTGGGATGGGACAGGGAGAAGGGATTGGGATCCCTCAGACCTCCAGCAAGGCAACTGCTGAGTGTCGCGAAAATAAGCAAGATCTGGCTTTTTGTTTAGCTTCTGGGCCTTTTAGCTCTGTTATCATGGATTTAAGGTGGCTCAGACGGTAAAGCGTCTGCCTGCAATGCCGGAGAACTTGGTTCAATTCCTGGGTCGGGAAGATCCCTGAAGAAGGAAATGACAATCCACTCCAGTACTCTTGCCTGGAAAATTCCATGGACTGAGGAGCCTGGGAGGCTATACAGTCCATGGGGTTGCAAAGAGTCAGACACGACTGAGTGACTTCACAAGGTGATAAGAATGTCTGTAGAGCCATCTGTGAGTTCTTACAACTAGAACAAAGTTTTCCCATTTCATACACTCCCCGCTTGTGATATCTGACCCACCTGTTGAACCTATACAGAGGCTGACAAGCAAGAGTGCTTACCTTTGATTCATGGAGGTCAGATTGCTTTATTTCATATTAAAGTAGAGCCAAATGAATGTCATGGGAACCAGCCTGGCTTAACACTCATACAATAAGTAGAGACTGAGAGTCAAACAAATCTGGCTTAAACTCTGGTCTTTGTCACTCACCATGAGTATCCTTGGTCCCATCACTCTCAACTCTGAGCCTCTGCTGTGTCCCTTCACCTAACAATGGGTTCTGAGTCCTGATCAGTTGTGAGGATCTGTGATAAAGCCTCTGCATAAATATAGTCTCAAAAATGGCAGCTCTTGGGCTTATCTGCCTACCTACAGCACCCTACTTCTCAGTGGGAACTGCTCAGCCTCTGAGTGTAGCCAACTATCTCATTCATAGTGTTCAGACAGGGGACACTTCCTTTCAGCTTGGGCAGAAGGCAAAGTTGCCTGCCAGGGCAAAGAAAAACAGCATTTCCATTCTCACCCCTAGGAATGGGACGCTTGCCCTGTGCCCCAGCCCTGTCCCACTGGGAGCTGACAATGCTTGCAGCTCTCACCTCTGTTCCTGGCACCTGCTCAGATAATAATTCTTAATTGTTCCCCAAAAGCAAATGAAAAGCAGCCTGGCGTACCTAAAGTGAGTGGCCCACGTTGATTGGAAGCTGTTCAGTCATTGCCCCGACTTCCCTACGTGCTTATAATGAAATGCAGATGTGAGAAGAGGCAGGCTCTGGGGAGGACCGGCCTCCAAAGCTATGGAGGCACTGAGTCTTCAGGAGTATAACGGGTGAGGTTTATAGTCACACATTCCATAAAACCCCAGATGGTCAGGGGCTTCCTGGGGTGATGGCTCTTTGCTTCGGAGATAGGACCTAACTCCCTATGCCTGATGAAAAAAGTAGATGCATGAGTATGCATGCTGAGACCATTTTACATTTACTCTGTCTGTACCTGTTTTTCAGTTTCTGCCACCACCTTAGGTGTTAAGCTCACAGTGGCTGATCTTCCTTGATGAGCAACTTGTCATTTGGACAAGCTAGGTTATCTCGCATAGAAGGTACTTCTCAATTCGGGAGATAAAGACAGAGCAAGCTGTCAGATCAGTAAGGATCCTGCCCAGTAAGAAAGAAAGGGCACATTGAAGCTGAAGAATTTGAGGAGAGGAGCACTATACAGAAAGATGTACGCAGGTGGTGGACAGCCGTAAGAATAGCGAAGAAGGCTGTGGATGGCGGGAGCAGCATAGTCTTAGCCTCTCGTGGCCAAAAAGGAGAGGAGGAGGAAGCAAGTATTTTAAATGGGAGATAGGAGGTGTGAAAGGGGCTGTCTGAGTCCATCTCCAGAAGATAAGCCATCTGATGGTGACCCCACAAGGAGCCAGGAGGGGGAACACGTACTCTGACTTCAATGGTTCCCTACCTCTTAGACTTATGCCAATTCCAAGAGCAGAGAGCAAGGAGCCCAACAAGGCTCACACTGGCCAGCCTCCTGGGGCACAGAGCAGGGTGGAATGGCTATGGTGAGGGGGAGAAGTGAAAGATGCTTAACATGTCAGGATGCAGAGGAGGAAAAGGGGGATTCACATGGATTATATGCTTATCATGTTCTATGAGAATTAACTCATTTCTTACCTTGGAAAATCAAGAAATCTCTTTTTTGGCAAATGAAGTAAAAGAGACTCAGAATCATTAAGTGGTTTGCTCAAGGTGGTCCAGCTAGTTTGTCAGCCTAGATAAAATCTGTGCTCTCTCCATCCTAGATTGCCCCATGTGTTCGGAAGATGTAGACGTGAAATGCAGAGACATCAGGCAGAGGGCAATTTTCCTAGATCTGGAGCTCAACCATCACAGATCACAAGCTTGTGGGTGAAGCCTGGCAGAATGGAGTATGTGACATTTGTGGAATAAACATTCCTTTCCCTTTTCACAGCTGAGGCAGAGACTGTATCCCTCAAAATTCTAATTTAGTTGTTGGAGGCCACCCTTCTAAATGGAATCCCAAACAACACCAAGGCAGGGAGTTACAGAAGAGATACTGAGCTGCAATCAGAAAGGCATGCTTTTGAAATCAAGTTCTGCTATTTTTCTTGCTATATGACCCTAAGTAAGTCACTTAACCTGAGTATCAGCTTCCACATCTGTGAAATCTATACAAAGAGAGGAGCAATCCCATCTCAAAGGATGAAATAATAAAACTTGGAATAAAGCACCTAGTACCAGCATTAGTGGCTGGCACATAGCAAGTGCTTTAATCAGTGCTGAACATCATTAGTGTAGAAAATATGGTTGCAAAGAACCCAACTGACTACAGGGGCACAGTTTGAAAATATATCTTTAAGCAAAATTATTGAATACACCCCCCAAATTATGCAAATCATAAGTGTACAGCTTGATTCATTTTAAGAAGGTGAGCACTCTTGCATAGCCAGCATCCTAAACAGGAATAGAGCATTTCCAGCATCCTAATTAATGCCTCTGAAACTCCAGAGTAAACCATGCTTCCTAGTTCTATAGCCACTGGTTAATTTAATATATTTTTGAAATAGGTACAGATAGACTCAATTATCCTCTTTTGGGCCTGGGATTTTTTTTTTGTTGTTGTTGTTCAACATTGGCCTTAGAGGTTTCCCTTCATTTCTACGAGAAGTTCATTTCATTGCTATAGAGAATTTAATTATATGAATATCACAGCTTATGCAGTCTATTGTTTATAGACTTGGTTTATTTTTATTGTGTTATTACAAATAGTGTCCCTATGAAGATTTTATTGTACATGATTTCGGGCAGATTTATGTATGTGTTTCTGTTAGAGAGCTGGGTCAGAGGTATACATTGGTTGGACTTTATATAGATAATGCTAAAATGTTTTCAGATGCCTTTGCACTGATTTATGCACTTCACCTGTGATGTCTGAGAATTGCAATTATTTTAAATCCTCACTAACACTAGTGCTTTCAGATATTTTAATTGTAGCCATGCTAGTGGGAATGTAGTATACCAAATTGTGGATTTTATTTGTATGCTCTTGTTGACTAATGAGATCGAATCTTTACATATACTTATCTGAATATCTGCTTTTGTGAAATGTCCCTCCTCTTTTACACCATGACTTGCCTTCTCACTCTCTACTATCTTTTGATGAACAGAAGCTCTTACTATAAATGTAGGTTCTGCTGTTGCTGCTGCTAAGTAGCTTCAGTCGTGTCCGACTCCCTGCGACCCCATAGATGGCTGCCCACCAGGCTCCCCCGTCTCCAGGCAAGAACACTGGAGTGGGTTGCCATTTCCTTCTCCAATGCATGAAAGTGGAAAGTGAAAGTGAAGTCACTCAGTCGTGTCTGATTCTTCACGACCCCATGGACTGCAGCCTACCAGGCTCCTCTGTCCATGGGATTTTCCAGGCAAGAGTACTGGGGTGGGCTGCCATTGCCTTCTCCAATGTAGGTCATGTATCAACTTTTATCTTACCCTCAGTATCCGTTTGTCCTGTTTCTGAAAGCTATCCCTAACCCAGGTAGGGAGATATTCTCCTATGTTTTCTTCTGGATGCTTTGATGCTGTTTCTTTTGCTTTTCACATTTACACCTATAATCTTCCTGGACTTAATTTTTGAAACAGAAATTAAAAGACATTTTTAAAAACACAGAGATTCGGTTATTCCAGCACCACTTATAGGAAGAAAAGTCCCTTTGTCATCACCCTTGCCATGTTACATTTATCATAAATCAAGTGAGCTTGTATGTGCTGGACTGTTTTCATATTCTGTTCTGATGGCCTATTTGTCCATATTACTAAAATCACACTGTCTTTGTCTAATCTGCAACTTTGTAGTCAGTTGTGATATCTGGTCATTTAAATCAGTCCTTTGCATTCACACATCAATTTTAGAATCATCATCCTATTTTTCACAAAATTCCTCCTGACATTTTGATTGAAACTTCATTGAATCCAGAAATAAATTTGGAGAAAATTGACACCTCTCCATTCCTTACTTTCTACTTTTTCTGTGTGCTTATATTTAAGGTGTAGCATTTGCTAGCAGCTTGAAGTTCTATGTGAATGTGTGTGTGTGCCGGGGGGTGGGAGGTGGGTCCTGTGTTTAGTTTATTTTTAAAAATTATTTATTTATAGTAATTAGTCCATTTGCATTCAATGCAATTGCTGATACATTTGGGTTAGATCTATAATTGTATTCTTTGTCTACTTGTCCTTCTAGTTCTGTGTTAATAACCTTCTTCTTTTTGTCTACTTTATAATCAAGACAATGCTTTGTCTTTCAGTATCTTTGCTAACATGTTGGTTATACATTCTTATATTCTCTAAATCCTTAAAGGAATTTTCTTAAAGATATAAATATGTATTTTTACCAAACTGAAGACAATGTCAGCATCTTAAACAACTTTAAAGAAATTTATTATTTTATTTCCCATCTTTTGTTACTTTAATTCTACATATATCTTTGACAAGGGCCAAGAGAAACAGTAAGCATTTATCAAAGATAACAACATCTGGGGATGCAGAGATGCATAGAAATTCCCATGGAGATATCAAAGTATCAAAGTATACTGTGATGAGTCTATAATGAGGATGACCTTACATCCTCATCTGCCAGAGACATTATGCTTATTGTTCTAGCAGAGTTAGTACTAATAGCTTCAATTAGAAGGATAAATTATGTGGTCACTCTAGCTATCATTGATGTGTTGATTACTTGTTTGTGTCAGCCTGGCTAGGGACATAACACACAGATATTTGGTCAAAGACAATGTCTCTGTGAAGGTATGTTTTAGAAGACATTAGCATTTAAGTCAACAGACTTTGAATAAAGAGGATTATCCTCCATCATGTGAGGAAAGCCTTAAGAAAAAAAACTGGTTGAAAGCCTTAAGAGAAAAAAATGGACGTCCTCAAAGAAGAGGGGCTTCCCTGATAGCTCCGTTGGTAAAGAATTTGCCTGCAATGCAGGAGACCTGGGTTTAATCCATTGATTGGAAAGATCCCCTGAGAAGAGAAAGGTTACCTACTCCAGTATTCTGGCCTGGAGAATTCCATGGGCTATATAGTTGATAGGGTCCAAAGAGTCAGACACTACTGAGCAACTTTCACTTTCAGAGAAGAGAGAATTCTGCTCCAGTTCTGTATTCAGACTCAAGCTGTAACATCACTTCTTCCTTGGCTCTCTAGCCTACTTGTTTGTCCTACAAATTTTGTACTTGCCAGACTCTTCCATGGGCTTCCCTGATGGCTCAGACGGTAAGGAATCCACTTTCAATGCAGGAGATCTGAGTTTGATCCTGTCGGGAAGATCCCCTGGTGAAGGGAATGGCTACCCACTCCAGTATTCTTGCTAGGGAATCTCATGGACAGAGGAGTCTGGCAGGCTATAGTCCAGGGGTCACAAAAAGTCAGATATGACTTAGTGACTAACATTCACTCAGACTCCTCCATAATTGAATGTATAATTGAATGGACCAATTCCTTAAAAATCCCTCTTTATTCATACACACACACTCATAGAGATCCTGTTGGTTCTGTTTCTTTGGAGAACTGTGACTAATATAATGAACTTTTGCATAAGGGGCTATGGAGGCATTGTTGTTTAACTGCTCAGTAATTTCCAACTCTTTGTGACCCCATGGATTATAGCCTGCCAGGATATAACCCATGGATTATATCCTCTGTCCACGGGATTTCCCATACTGGAGTGGGTTTCCATTTGCTAATCCTATGCACGCCTAATTGCAGGCAACATTGTTTCTTCTGTATCCACAAATTTAAAAGGAAAGCAGGCTAAATGACAAGGCTGAGGGATGCTGAGTTCTGTGTGGCTGGAAGTTGGTGGAGGGCCTGGAAGAGGAAGTTAGGGGTAAGCTCTGAAGGGCCAAAGTGTTTTGCACTTCTGATAAAGTGCTCTTCAGGTAATGGGGAACCACCAGGGAATTTAAGGAGAGAAACCCTGGGGGTGTTGACTTCTTCCTAAGGCTCTCTTTAGCAGTGGATAGTGGTAGGGTGGGAAAAAATAGATAGCAGGATCATGAGGAAGTACTGGCTATAGCCTAAAGTATAAGAACAGAGTTCTGAGCTTATGCAGCAGCTGGGGAGATTGAAAAGGATAAAGATGGCTTTGAGAAATATTATCCTTTATTTCTCCTTATTGTTGTTGTATCTGTTTGATGACAACTGTACCCTAAATAAACCCATCCACCTGTTCTCTATTCCTATAGCCAGAGAGCAGAGCACAGGTGATGTAAGTTTACAGCAGAGCAGGTTGCTGTCCTAAAAAATTCACGATCACCAGTCTCAAGGAAACCTGGAAATTCTACTAGGACATTCTAACCAATTCAATCTTCACTTTCCCCAGAAACTGTTCACACTTTTGAACCCCTTCCCTCACTCAACATTTTAAAACTTAAATTTAAAAATCTTTGAGATAATTATAGATTACAGAAATAATACAAAGAAATCCAGTGACCCTGTAGTCAGTTTCCTCTGATGTAACATTTTACAAACCCATAGTACGACATCACGCTCAGGAGATGGACATCAGTTACAGCCAAGATAGAACATATTTTCACCATCATAGGACTCTTCATACTGTCCTTTTATAGCCATATCCATTTTCCTTTTAGCTCCTGGTAACCACTAACCTTTCCTCCACTTCCATAATTTTGTCATTTCAAGAATGTTAAATATGTGGAATCATGCAGTATGTAACTTTTGGGGATTGGCTTTCATCACGCAGCATAATTCTCTGGAGATTCTTTCAAGTTGTCTTGTGTATTCATATTGCTGAGTGACAGTCCATCACATGGCTATATCACTGTTATTTTAACCATTCACCCACTGAAGGATATCTGAGTGTTTCCAGTGTTAACCTATTACAAAAAACCCTGCTGTACAGACAAACAGGTACAGGTTTAACGTGAACATGAGTATTCATTTTTATGGGATAAAAGTTCAGGAGTATAGCTGCTGGGTTGGAATTGCTATGATAGTTATATGTTGGTTTTAAAAGAAACTGCCATCTGTATGGACATTCTTTGTTCCCAGTATATTCTTTCACTTCTAAGTGCTACGTTAGGTGTAGATTTTCATAGATTTTTTGTTGTTGTTGTTGTTTATCAAGTGGAAGAAGTTTCTATCTCTATTTTCCTGAGTATTTTCTTCTTTGTGTGTTTGTATTTTTATGTATGTGGTAGCTTAAGTATGTTTCTCGACCTTGAAGAAGTGCCTTTCTGTAGGAGGTGTCTATGCATCTCAGCAGCCCCACTCCCTCTTGTCGCCAAAGCTACATGCCCTAAGGTAAGGGTCCCCAACTGCCAGGCCATGGACTGGTTACCTCCTGTCAGATCTGTGGTGGCATTATAAATGAGGTGCACAATAAATGTAATGTGCTTCAGTTTAGTCGCTCAGTCGTGTTTGGCTCTTTGCGACCCCATGGACTGCAGCACACCAGGCTTCCCTGTCAATCGCCAACTTCTGGAGTTTACTCAGATTTATGTCCATTGAGTCGGTGATGCCATCCAACCATCTCATCCTCTGTGATCCCCTTCTCCTCCTGCCGTCAATCTTTCCCAGCATCAGGGTCTTTTCAAATGAGTCAGTTCTTCACATCACGTGGCCAAAGTATTGGAGTTTCAGCTTCAACATCAGTCCTTCCAATGAATATTCAGGACTGATTTCCTTTAGGATGGACTGGTTAGATCTCCTTGCAGTCCAAGGGACTCTCAAGAGTCTTCTCCAATACCACAGTTCAAAAGCTTCAATTCTTAAGCACTCAGCTTTCTTTATTGTCCAACTTTCACATCCATACCTGACCACTGGAAAAACCATAGCTCTGACTAGATGGACCTTTGTTGGCAAAATAATGTCTCTGCTTTTTAATATGCTGTCTAGGTTGGTCATAGCTTTTCTTCAAAGGAGCAAGTGTCTTTTAATTTCATGGCTGCAGTTAACATCTGCAGTAATTTTGGAATCCCCCAAATTCTCTCACTCTTTTCACTGTTCCCCATCTGTTTGCCATGAAGTGATGAGAGTGGATGCTATGATCTTAGTTTTCTGAATGTTGAGCTTTAAGCCAACTTGTTCACTTTCCTCTTTCACTTTCATCAAGAGGCTCTTTAGTTATTCTTCGCTTTCTGCCATAAAGGTAGTGCTATCTGCATATCTGAAGTTATTGATATTTCTCCCAGAATTCTTGATTTCAGTTTGTGCTTCACCCAGCCTGGCATTTTGCGTGATGTAGTCTGCATATAAGTTAAATAAACTGGGTGACAATATACAGCCTTGACATACTCCTTTTCCTATTTGGAACCAGTTTGTTGGTCCATGTCCAGTTCTAACTATTGTCTCCTGACCTGCATACAGATTTCTCAAGAGCGTGAATCATCTCCAAACCTTCATCCCCATCCACAAAAAAACTGTCTTCCATGACACTGGTCCCTGGTGCCAAGAAGTTTGTGGAGTGCTCCTCTAGGGGTTCCCCTTAAGAGGGCTGCATTGATCCTTATGCTGTGGCAGGCTGACTGTCTGGGTGGTCTGATAGGCTTGGTTGGCCCCTGGCCCGGTAGGTTGCCAGGTCCTACCTTGTGGGGGGTGCTGCTGGCTGTGTGTGGTTAGGGGGCCTGGTCATGAGGTGCCTGACTGCTAACTGTTAGGGAGGGCCCAGGCTAACGCTGGCTCACTGGTAAGTGGAGTCAAGGTCCGGGAGACTCTGAGGCCACTGCCTGACCACTAGGGGGCAGAGCTGGAACTCGGCCCTCTGATAGGCTGGGCTGTGTCTAGGGGCGTGTCCTGAGGTGGCTGGCTGTGAGTTTCCGAAGTCTTTAAACAGTACCTTTACTGATGGCTGGGAAGGTGTTCCAGCACAGTCAGCTGTTTGGCCTAAGATGTCCCACCAGTAGCAACTACAGGCTGTTGCGTGGGGCCAGGTCTTCGTTCTACTGTGCTAGAAGGAGAAGCCCGCGAAAGTACAGCCAACACGTTTTCATGCGGTTGACTGTTTCCAAATGTGGCTGCCCTCAGTGCCTTTGTCGCCACCGTGAGCCCCCCCTCATCCTGGAAGACTCTCCTGAGCCAGCAGGTAGGTCCACCCCAGGTTGCTATCAAATTACCTCTTTTGCCTTGGATCCCAGTGCATATTAGTTTTTGTGTATGCCCTTTAAGAGTGAAGTGTCTTTTTTTTTTCTATCCTTTGGGACTTCTGAAATTAAGCCCTTAAGGCCAAATGCCGTGGGGGTTTTTCTTCCTGGTGCTGGACCCTGGGCTGGGGAGCCTGACATGGGCCTCAGAGTGACTCACTCCTGGGGGAGAACCTCTACTGTATAATTATTCTCCAGTTTGTGAGTCGCACGCCCAGGGGTTTGTACTCAGTTGTTCAGTCGTGTCTGACTCTTTGCAGCCCCACGGACTTTAGCCTGCCAAGCTCCTCTGCCCATGGAGTTTTCCAGGCAAGAATACTGGAGTGGGTTGCCATTTCCTACTCCAGGGGATCTTCCCCATCCAGGGATCTGACTTAGGGGTCAAATCCATGTCTCTTACATCTCGTGTTGTCAGGTGGTTGTTTACCACTAGCCACCTGGGAAGCCCTACAGCGAGATATGAGACTTGATTATATCTGGAGTATATTCTATTATATGTGGATTATACCTGGCACCTCTCTTGCTAGTCTCCTTGTGGGTCCTTTGTGTCTTTAGTTATAGAAGATCTTTTCAGGTAGGTTCTGGTCTGTTTCATTGATAACAGTTTTGCAGATAGCTGTGGTTATGTTGGGGCCTCCCAGGTGGAACAGTTGTAAAGAATCTGCCTGCCAATGCAAGGGACACAGGAGTTTCGAGTTAGATCCTTGGGTTGGGAAGGTTACCTGGAGTAGGAAATGGCAACCCAATTCAGTATGTTTGCCTTGACAATTCCATGGACTGAGGAGCCTAGCGGGATCCATGGGATCACAAAGAGTCGGACACAACTGAGTAGCTGAGCAAGCACACACGCACACATGTGGTTATGTTATGGGGCCCTTCACAGATTCTTGGAAGGCAATACCATAGAAATAAATATCACTTCTACAAGATTCTTAGACAAGCAAGGCTTTGTACTAAAAGGGATTGCTTGTGCACAAGGAAGAAGACAGAAAAAAGTGGCAGCCCCCTGCGTAGAAGGGATAAGTTGCTTTTATAACTGGAGGGAGGGTTTGTGTCATGATCACGATAATTTGCCAAAATCCTCCAACTACTTTGATCAGCAGCAGGTGGCTCCACGGTGGCTGTCAGGAATAGGGAGCACTCCTGTGTGTGGAAAGAAATACGTGAGAATTTCCTGTAAGAAAGCCCAGGAACAAAGTTAAAATTTTTAGTTGAGCTTCCTGTCTTGTGGCAACAAGGAATAGTTGTTAGCGTAACAGTAATAAAGTTAGTCTTTTATTCCTGCAAGCCTGGTTTTTGTCTCTGGGACTTTGGCTCTCAAGGCCTTTGTTCTTTAGCTTGCAAGACTTGTTTTGCTCAAGGCCATTCCCCGTTTCCAAAATGGTTGTGCTCTTGTCTTCCTGTCTCAATTTTGGTGTGTTCCTGAGAGAAGGTGAGCTAGGGTCTTTCTAACATTTTGACCAGTCTCCTTCCTGAGTACTTTTGTCATGGGTCTTGAATTTAATCAAATACCTTTTCTGCATTGACTGATATGATCACTTTTTTTTAAACTTTTTAAGGTGGTTGATTACATTAATTTTCAAATATTGATCTCTTCTTACATTCCAGGAATAAACCTCACTCGGTAATAGTATAATTCTTTCTATATCTTGCTGAATTTGGTCTACTAAAATATTTTTAAGGATTTTGCATCTATATTTAAAGGATAAGTATATCTGTAGGTTTTGGGGGTTATTTTTGGTTCTCTCTTTGTTTTGGTATCAGATAACAGTAGCTTCATAAAATTAATTATTACTACTTTCTTGGAGTGATCTGTACAATGAGTATTAGTTCATCTTAAATATTTGATAGAATTCATCAGTGAAATCTTCTTGGTCTGCATTTTGTGTGTGGGGATGGTGGTGATAGCTGAATGAAAAATTCAGTTTCATTATTAGTCTATTAAAATTATGTCTCAGATGAATTATAAGAATTTTTTGCTTTTTGAGGAATTGGTCTGTTTCACCAAGGTTGTCAAATACTTTTTGTAGAGTTTATATTATTCTCTTTTTATCCTTTTGAAGTCTACAGAGTCTGTAGTGATATCTTTGGTCTTATTCCTGATATTGGTAATTTGTATCTTTTCATATTCATCAGTGTTGCTAGAGGTTTGTTAGTTCTATTGATCCTCTTAAAGAACCAGATCCTGGTTTCATTGATTATCTCTGTTTTTCAGTATGCAGTGTTATTTATTTCTATTCTTTTTTTTGTTGTTTTCTTTCTGTTGATTGTTGTTGATTTATTTTTTTCCTCTAGGGTCTTGAGGTGAAAGCCTATATTATTGTTTTGAGACTTTTCCTTTTTCTAATGTATGTATTTGGTGTTAGTTTTTTTTGTCTTAGCCCCGTTTTTTTCTGTGTCCCATAATTTTGATTTTTTAATTCAATAATTTTTTTTAATTCTGCTATAGATGTTCTATTTTTATCTTTGGATTATTCAGAAGTATATTATTTAGTTTTAAGTGTTTGGAGAGATTCTTGTTATATTTACATTATCAATTTCTAGTTCAACTCCATTGTAGTCGAAGAAAACATTCTGTACAATTTCAATTTTTAAATGTGTTGAAGATTATTTCATGGTGTAAGATATTTCTATGGTCATATAAATGTTGATATATGTGTTTTACATGAGCTTGAAAATAATATGCATTCTATTGTTGTTGGAGGAGGTGTTCTATATGTGTCAGTTAAATCTTGTTGATTGATGTTGTTAGGTTCTTCCATTTTTTGTCAATTTGTCATACTGATTGTGGAGAGGGGCACCGGAGCATCTACAACTGTAATTGTGGAGTTGTCTATTTTCCTTTTCAATTCTATAGGTTTTTCTTCCCAATTGCAGTTCTATTGTTTTGTAAATACATATATATATTTAGGATTTCTATGTGTTCCTGATCATTGATCCTTTCTAAATCATGTTATGTCCCTGTCTGTTTCTGTAACAAATTTTTTTACTTTGAAGTCTATAATACTTTATCCGATAGTAACATATGCACTCCTACTTTTCTTTGTTTAATGTATACATAATATAACTTTCCCATTATTTTATCCTCAACTTGCCTGTATCATTATTTTTGTAGCTTAAAAAATAAACAGTATATAATGGGGTCACATTTTTAAATTCGCTCTTCAAATATTTGTCCTTTATTATAATTATTCCTTTGATAGAGCTAACGTCTCTTTTTCTTCTCTCTTTCTTTTCCATTTCTTTGTTTCCTTCTGCTTTTTTCTATGGGTTATGTGAACCTTTTTTCAAATCACCTTTCCATTTTTATATAGCGTTTTTTGAGTGCATCTCTTTGCATAGTTTTCTTAATGGTTTCTGTAGATATTACAGTGTTGCCGTTGTTTAGTCATTAAGTTGTGTCCAACTCTTTTGTGACCCTTGGACTGTAGCCCTCCAGGCTCCTCTATCCATGGGACTTCCCAAGCAAGAATACTGGCGGGGGCTGTATCCCCTGTTCTTCTGCAGGGGATCTCATTGACCCAGGGATGGAAACCGCATCTCCTGTTTGACAGGTGTGTTCTTTACCATTGAGCCATGAGGGAAGCTCACAGATGTAACATGTACATAGTATCACTGTCCATGAGTTGAAAAGAATCACATGTGACTTAGCAACTAAACAACAACAATATCACTATCTACTGATTTTGTCCTTTTAACCACTAGAATGAACTATTATAGCCTTACATCCATTTCATTCCTTTACTTTTCTTGTTTATACTATAATTACCTTAAATATTTTCTTTCCATACATTTAGAACCACATCAGACTGTTGTAACTTTGCTTCATTCATCAGTAAACTCAAGGAAGAAGGGAAGTTTATTGCCAGTACTTATGCTTACATGTTCTTCCTTCCTTCCTCATGTCCCAGGAGTCCTCCTTTTATTATCTTCTTTCTGTTTCGATAACTGCCTTATTCATTCTTTTAGGGTACATCTTTCAATGACAAATTCTCTTACTGTTACTTTGTCTGAAACTGTCTCAGTTTTGTCTCCTTTCCTGAAGGATATTTTTGATGAATATAAGATGATACTAGGTTGACTCTGTTTTCCTTTCAGCTCTTTAAAAATGTTGTATAGCTTCCTTTTGGTCTCTGTGGTTTCTGATGAGAACTTCATTGTCTTCCAAATTGGTTTCCCTTTCTAGGTGAGGTAATGTTGATCTCTTGCTAATTTCAAGATATTTTCTTTGCGTTTAGTTTTTATATATATGATTGTGGTGTTTTTTTATGTGGATTTCTTTGATTTATCCTATTTGAAAATCAGTCAGCTTCTTGAATCTATACATATATGTCTTTTGTAAAATTTGGAAAATTCTTAGCTAGTATTTCTTCAAGTATTTTTACAATTCTGCCCTTCTCTCTTGTGGGACTCCAGTGACATGAATGTCAGATATTTTTATGATGTCCCACTGTTACTTGAGGTTCTGTTCATTTTTATTGCTGTCTATTTTCTTTCCTTTGTTCAGATTGGGTAATTGTTTTATCTTTATGTCCACTGGTTTCCTCTGATCCCTCTGTTCTGCTATTTAGCTTACCATTTTTAGCTTTGTATTGTATTTTTCAGCTCTAAAATTTTTAAATTTTAAATTACTTATTCTTCTTTGTTGACACTTCCTATTTTTTGGCTGAGACATTCTTTCTTTTGGTCATTTTTAAAAATTTATTTCAAGCTTAGTGCTAACATCAATAGCTCATTGAACCATTTTATTTTTTTTAAAATAGTGACTTTAACGTATTTGTCAGATAATTCTAACATCTCTGTCTTCTCAGTGTTGGCATCTGTTGATCATCTTATTTCATAGTTTGAAAACTGTCTAGTCTCAATGAATAAGGCCTCAATAATGAATGCTTTTCAGTGGATATCTGGACATTTGCAGTATTATAAAGCTATGGATTTTGTTTAAACCTTCTGCTTTAGCTTGCTTCCTTTTACTGGTACTACTCTGGTAAGAGGACAGTGCTCTATGGCCCTGCCTGGTTACTTTAGTAAGGGGTAGAAATTCCAGTTTAGCACTTGGCCTCCAATGACATCCAACATTGGAGGACTGTTACTTTTAGATAGAGGTGGGAGTTTCAGCTTCACTGATACCATGGTTGGAGTTGCCTCATTACTGCTGAGCAGCCAACGAAGTCCTGACTTTCTACCAGGTCTCCTTGAGTACCTTCCAGTTATATAGCACCCTGGTTGGAGCAGAAGTGCTTTGTTACAACCTGACAAAGGCAAAAGTCTCGAGCCCCCACTTTGTTTTTGTTGGCATGGATAGAGGTAGGACCGTGATTTCTTCTGTTATGTTTCATAATAGTGGAGAAGTTATTGTCTGTAGCTTTCTATCTTAATCAGCTATCCTCTTCCTGGTCCTTTGGTTAGAGAGGGTAGAGTTTTAGTGAAGGGTTTGTTTTTGGTTGTGCCTATTAGTGTTCCCTTGTGGCTCAGCTGGTGAAGAATCCACCTGTAATGCAGGAGACCTGGGTTCAATCCCTGGATTGGGAAGATCCCCTGGAGAAGGGAATGGTTGCCTACTCTGGTATTCTGGCCTGGAGTATACTCCATGACCCCTGTATAGTCCATGGGGTCACAAAGAGTCAGACACAACTGAGTGACTTTTACTTTCATTAGTGTTCCCAGACTTCCCAGATGGCACCAGTGGTAAAGAATCTGCCTGCCAATGCAAGAGACATAAGAGATGCGGATTTGATCCCTGGGTCAGGAAGATCCCTTGGAGGAGGGCATGGCAACCCACTCCAGTATTCTTGCGTGGAGAATCCCAGGGACAGAGGAGCCTGGAGGGTTATAGTCCATAGGGTCACAAAGAGTTGGACATGAGTGAAGGAACTTAGCATGCATATATGCATTATTGTCCCCAGATTGCTTGCTCCTTGAGCTCCATGTCTGGGATATATGAGACAAAATAGAAAACCCAGGAAACTCACTGCATCCATTCTCATCCCTCTGTTTTCTTGCTATAAAAGAGAAGCTTTTCCATCTGGGAGTTAAGGCCAAACCTCCTATTAAATACTAGATCTCATCCACTCCTTCCCTAGGAGAGCTGAAACATAGATTCCCTTTTCCTTACACGTAGGTTCTTCCCATAACTAGATTTTTCTATTTGCTTTTAATTGTGTTCAAGCCCTTTTCATTAAATACAAGTCTGTCTTGGTCTTATACTCCCTCTGTCTCCTTTCTTTTTTCTTTTGGTTTCTTGAAAAAAAATATCCTTATTAATTTAAATTTTAATTTTTTCTACATACTGTTGAACCATTCCAATGTGATGTTGGTTTCCATAATTGCACTTCCAAGCAGCTCTACTGCATTTCTGTATGTCATGTTTCTTGGACTCAGCATCTTTTGGCTCTGAAGATCACTTCCTGATTCTTGAATCCCTCTGCTTTTAGCTTCAGTGAGGCAGCACTCCCCTGGTTTTTCTACTCTCTTGCCATTTTTCTGTTTTCTGAGCTCATTCTCTTGCTGCTGCTGCTGCTAAGTCGCTTCAGTCATGTCCGACTCTGGGCGACCCCATGGACTGCAGCTTACCAGGCTCCTCCATCCATGGGATTCTCCAAGCAAGAGTACTGGAGTGGGGTGCCATTGCCTTCTCCCCATTCTCTTCTACTCTACTGCTAAATTCTATTCTCAGAGCTGACTCACATGCTCTCTTCTCATATCTTTCAAGTTTTCTCCCTGGATAGTCTACCAAGACAGAAAACTAACCTGGATGTTTTCATTTATACCATGGCTTAAGTTATCTATATAGATAGCTCACACTTTTATATCCAGTCTCATCTCTCCTCTGAGTTTTATAATTTTAATGCATAATCTCTCTTGTCAGGCTGAAAGTCTCTGCAAACCAGTATGTTCTGAACTGAAATCAAGATCTCCTAAGCAATTCCCTGTCTTCTTAATCTTCTTCCCCTATTCTCTGCATCAGTGAGTGGCACCATGATCCATCCAGTTATAAAAGTCAGGAAGCCATATGGGCATCTTCTCCTCTGTCTTCTATATTCTGTGCCTCTCTGTGTTCTGTTGATTTTGCCTCCCAAATAATTCACAGGCATATCTTGTCTCCAGTCCCACTGCCCTCACACTGATCTGGGACACCATCATGTCCCTCCTGCCATGGCTATTGCCATAGCTGCCTAAACCTTCCAAACATCTACTCTTGCTCCTTATCAAGCTGATTGCCACCCTGAAGCCAGAGTAGTATTTGTTTTTTCTTTAATTTCAAAATTCAAATTAGATTCCCTGACTCTCTGTCCCTGTTTCTCTCTAGGTGTTTCTGACTCTCTCCCACACACTGCGCCACACACACACACACACACGCGCACACACACACACACACACACTCAAAATCTGTAGATATCTCCATTGTCTTGCCAGTACTTTTAGAACAGAAACCTGACTTGATTATGTAGACTAAAATTCTATTTCATCAGCTTTTCCCCTAACCTTCAGTCTTATTTGGTACTATTTTCTCCCAGTTTCTGCTTCAGCCACATTGGCATTTCAGTAACAAGGATGCTCCCTGGTGCTTCTGCCTGAGGGGATTTGCCTGTGTGTCTCTACCTGAACATATTTGTCCTCCTCTATTCAATTCATTATCTCTTCCTTCAATTCCTGGCTCTGTCATCATTTCCTGAATTATCTAAGTGCTGTTTTATTTATCTGATGCTCAAAGTATTTAGATTTTCAGATTCATGAAGACAGAGGATGTCATTTACTACTTGTTGTTATATCCCCCTGTGTGCAGCCCAGTCTCATGGAGTCACTGTGTTGCACAGAATGCATGATATCCCTGGAATCATGCATTGCTATAGCTGGAATTATTTACATCACACCCATAGGATTTATAATAAATACTGTAGGATGAATGAGTGAGATTAAATCAATGAGACAATATTGAATTGTGTATATGCGTAGGAGTAATGCATCTTTTCATGCAAAGATGGGCACAATAAAGGACAGAAATGGTATGGATCCAACAAAAGCAGAAGATAGTAAGAAGAGGTGGCAAGAATACACAGAAGAACTATGAAGAAAAGATCTTCATGACCCAGATAATCATGATGGTGTGATCACTCATTTTAGAGTCAGATATCCTGGAATACGAGGTCAAGTGGGCCTTAGGAAGCATCACTATGAACAAAGCTAGTGGAAGTGATGGAATTCCAGCTGAGCTATTTCAAATCTTAAAAGATGATGCTGTGAAAGTGCTGCACTCAATATACCAGCAAATTTGGAAAACTCGGCAGTGCCCGCAGGACTGGAAATGGTCACTTTTCCTTCCAGTCCCAAAGAAGAACAATGCCAAAGAATGTTCAAACTACCACACAATTGTACTCATCTCATATTCTAGGAGAGTAATGCTCAAAATTCTCCAAGCCAGGCTTCAACAGTACATGAATAGTGAACTTCCAGATGTTCAAGCTGGACTTATAAAAGGCAGAGGAACCAGAGGTCAAATTGCCAACAACCGTTGGATCATCAAAAAAGCAAGAGAGTTCCAGAAGAACATCTACTTCTGCTTTATTGACTACGCCAAAGCTTTGATTGTGTGGATCACAACAAACTGGAAAATTCTGAAAGAGATGGGAATACCAGACCACCTTATCTGCCTTCTGAGAAATCTGTATTCAGGTCAAGATGCAATAGTTAGAACTGGACATGAAACAATGGACTGCTTCCAAATTGGGAAAGGAGTACATCAAGGCTGTGTATTGTCACCCTGCTTATTTAAGTTATATGTAGAGTATATCATGTGAAATGCCAGGCTGGATGAAGCATAAGCTGGAACCAAGATTGTGAGGAGAAATATCAATGACCTCAGATATACAGATGATACCATCCTTATGGTAGAAAGTGAAGAAGAACTAAAGAGCCTCTTGATGAAAGTGAAAGAGGAGAGTGAAAAAGTTGGCTTAAAACTCACCATTCGGAAGATGAAGATCATAGTATCCAGTCTCATCACTTCATGGCAGATAGATGGGGAAACAATGGAAACAGTTTTTTGGGGGGCTCCAAAATCACTGCAGATGTTGACTGCAGCCATGAGATAAAAAGTCACTTGCTCCTTGAAAGAAAAGCTATGGCAAACCTAGACAGTGTATTAAAAAGCAGAGAAATTACTTTGCCAAAAAAGGTCCATCTAGTCAAAGCTATGGTTTTTCCAGTAGTCATGTATGGATGTTAGAGTTAAAGAATAAAGAAAGCTGAGCACCAAAGAATTGATATTTTTGAGCTGTGGTGTTGGAGAAGACTCTTGAGAGTCCCTTGGACTACAAGGAGATCCAACCAGTCAATCTTAAAGGAAATCAGTCCTGAATATTTATTGGAAGAACTGATACTGAAACTGAAACTTCAATACTTTGGCCACCTGATGTGAAGAACTGACTCATTTGAAAAGCCCCTGATGCTGGGAAAGATTGAAGGCAGGAGGAGAAGAGAATGAGATCATTGGAAGGTATCACTGACTCGAAGGACATGAGTTTGAACAAGCTCCAGGAGATGGCAATGGACAGGGTGGCCTAGTGTGCTCCAGTCCATGGGGTCGCAAAGAGTTGGACATAACTGAGCAACTGACCTGAACAAAAGTAATTTATAAAAAAAAAAAGTGTCATTCTTAAGTTTTGACTCTGGGCAATATGATTGATGTTAATGCCAATTAAAAAAACAAGTCACAAAAGCAATTTTAGGGGGAGGAGGTTGGGTTTACTCTTTGACCTATGATTTTTTCTATGTAAGTACAGATCTCCAGCATTCAGTTGAAGTCTGGACTTGGGAAATTGGTTTTGGAATCAATAGCTCTTAGATGGTATTTGTAGTCAAGTGAAGGACAGGGTAGCCTGGTGCACTGCAGTCCATGGGGTCACAAAGAATCGAACATGACTTAATGACTGAACAATGACAAATGTACAGAAAATCTATTCAGTGGAGGGGGGAACTGATTCACCCTAAGATTATGAATGTGTCATCACAGAAGTCACAGAGGAAAGAGGTTTCAAAAGGAGGGTATGATAAGATAAACACTATTATAAGCTGAAAGTTTCTGTTAAGATGAGGAATGGAGTGGAGACTGTTGAGTTAGTCTTTCCAGAGTGGCCACGGGAAGATGGCAGTGCACTTGAGAGTGAATGGAATGATTGATAATAAACATAAAGACACAGCAGACACTTAGGGTCAAGCTGTGATCCTTGGAACTTTTTGACAAAGCGGGGTCCTGCTGAAAACCAGGATATATGAAATCTAAGGGACAGGTGCGGGGGGCAGAAACAGGGAAGGTATGGGATTTCAGAAAAAAGGATGAAAGAGTTTATGCTTAATGATCTCAGCGTTCTCAGTGACATGGACCACTTACTCATAGGGGACAGAATGAGGGCAGCAGCCTGGTGGCATGCCTGACGATGAAGACAAGTCTGAGAATCATCTCTGTGGGGAACAGGAGAGGGAGCCAGCTTGAGCAGGATAAAAGATTTGGAGTGAAACAGAAAGCTCACAGACAGGTGAGTTCATACATGTGTAGTCCATTTAAGCCAGTGACACTCCACATTCCCAGGCCAGCCAAGGGAAAAATAGGTGGTTGTATTAACCTAGGTGTGGACATCATCAGTCAGTGCTAACAAAGATTAAGGGATCAAGGGACTGGAGGAAGTTGGTAAACACTGTAGCTGAAATGACTGACAACAGCAAGGAGGTTGATAAAGAAGGAAGTGAAGCTGGGCTAAGGCTGATGGGCTGGAAAGATAAAGCGGGACTCTGAGACTGGAATTCTCCATGAAGCTTAGCTTAGGACAGTTCTATTGAGTCGGTGGAAGAGAGAAACTGTAGTCAGACACTGAAATGTTAAACCAGAGACTAGAAAAGAAGCAATGTGAAACCGATAAAAATGCATACTTTGATGTTAAACACACCTGTGTATAAATCTTGTCTCTTAGTGTGAACTTGGAACTCAATTTCTTAATCTGTAAAGTCGAGATAATAATAGTTCCTATGTCAAAAGCTTCTAGTGGAAATTAAATGTGATAATGCATGTGAAGCACTTTGCACAGTGTAGACTATGGTAAGCCTTCTAGGAGTAGGTGGATATTTATATCCTTAATTTTATGTGATCATGATATGACCTCAGGATGTACCTGTGCCTCTAAGAGGCTGAAGTAGTACAGAGAGGCAGAATTTCAGAGTGGAAAAGACTTGAGACCAGGGTATAGGAAGGGTAATTCAATGGCTATTTGGGTGAATAATAGTATTCTTGCTTTGTTTCCATAACTGACATGGGTACCACAGCTGTAGGCTGGAGATGGTGCTTTTGGCTTCCTTTGCTTTACATAAGGCATTTAACAAAAGCAGTCTGAGACTCAACCCAGTTGGGACCTTCTTGCAACAGGAGTACATGTGCAGCCAAGTTCAGCTTTGTTTGCTTGTAGTCATTCCATGTATATCACAGTGCTTCATTTGCATAAAAGGATGCCCAGGTTTTAGCAATGAGATCTTTTTAATTGTTTGGTTTCTGCACGTGAAATTGGTTCTGAGTCAGCCAAATATGTTCATAATTAAGAGACAAACAGCAGAGGCCAGTCGGTAGCATTTTCTTTTGCTTATTTAAATAGCCTACTTGGAGTCAAGCCATATTGATTCTGAGAAAGCTTTATTCAATTAGTGCCCATGTGTGCATTCAACACTGTGTAGTCAATGAGGACTCAGGTGGGCTTGAGAGTGACCCCGGGTACTCCCCAGGGGTGTTCGGTGATTGTGTGCCCTGCATAGAAGATGGAGAGAATCTGGCTCCTGCAAGATGGCACTTATGTGCTGCCTCTGCCCACACCAACCATGTTAGCCCCTTCAGGGTCCCATAGTCCATAGTCATTAAAGCCCATAGTTGGTGACTCATTAAAGCCCATAAGTCTGGATGCTCAATATAGGTGGAAAGACCTGGGGGGAGATCAGTTATGATTCCTAGCTTAAGAGAAGAAAGGAAGCCGTCAGTTAATATAACTACCTTCGGTGTGCCAGGGAGTACCATTAGTGATCGCAAATCATTTAATTATTTTTAAACAATATGTATTTATTTGGCTGAGGTGGGTCTTAGTTGCTGTACAAGAAACCTTTGCTGCATCATATGGGATCTTTCTGAGATGTTAAATGTTGTGGCACGTGAACTCTGTAGTTGTGAGGAGTGGGCTTAACTATTTCACGGCATGTGGTCTTAGTTCCCTGACCAGAGATTGAACCTTCATTCCTGCACTGCATAGCAGATTCTTAACCACTGGCCTACCAGTGAAGTCCCAATCATGTAGTTATTACCCCCATCACACAGGAAGGAGAACCAGCCTCAAAAAATTAAATGCCTTGTCTAAGGTCACACAAAGTGGTGAAACTGAGATATAAACCCAGGTGTTATGAAATCTAGCATCCCTGGTAGCTCAGTTGGTAAAGAATATGCCTGCAATGCAGGAGACCCAAGCTTGATCCCTGGGTGGGGAAGATCTCCTGGAGAAAGAAATGGCAACCCACTCCAGTATTCTTGCCTGGAAAATCCCATGAACAGAGGAGCCTGGTGGGCTATAGTCCATGGGGTCACAAAGAGTCAGACGTGACTGAGCAACTAACAATTCTTGAACAAATGAAACCTAAGGCTTTGAAGAAAAGCTACGACAAACCTAGACAGTGCATTAAAAGAAGAGACATTACTTTGCCAACAAAGGTCTGTATAGTCAGAGCTATGGTTTTGCCAGTAGTCATGTATGGATACAAGAGTTGGACTATAAAGAAAGCTGAGCACTAAAGAATTGATGCTTTTTCAACTGTTATGTTGGAGAAGCTTCTTGAGAGACCCTTGGACTGAAAGGAGATTAAACCAGTCAATCCTAAAGGAAATCATTCATTGGAAGGACTGGTGCTGAAGCTGAAGCTCCAATACTTTGGCTACCTGATGTGAAAAGCCAACTCACTTACAAAGCCTCTGATGCTGGGAAAGATTGAAGGCAGGAGAAGAAGGGGATGACAGAGGATGAGATGGTTTGATGGCATCACTGACTCAGTAGACATGGGTTTGAGCATGCTCTGGGAGATGGTGATGGACAGGGAAGCCTGGCATTCTTTAGTCCATGGGGTCGCAAAGAGTTGGACATGACTGAGTGACTGAACAACAACAAAGGCTCAGATGCTTAGTGAACTGTTAGTATTTTTTGTTTGTTTGCTTGTTTTTCCCCCCCCCCCCTGTGTATAGGTATTTTGAAAATTGTTTTTTCAGGTTTTACTGGAAATGTAAGCAAATTATATAAAGGGCTATATATTTATAGCTTGCAAGACCACCTATGTGGGGAACATCCAGGACAAAGGTGAGATATTTGGGTAGATTAGAGCACAGCACTGGGTGTCCAGGGGCTCAAGGCTTATTGGGAAGGTGGTAATGAGGATTACTGGGGCTGATGTGTACCTATTATTAAAAAACCTCCAGGCAAAGATTCAAGAAGATCAAGGATTAAGGTCTGTTAGTCGTGAATCTAACTGGAGATTGCCACAATGCAGGAGTGACATCCATCTTTTGCTTTGGCTTAAACAACCTGAAATTAAGTGAGAAGATATGAGGGTAAGGAAGAAACAGGGTTGATTTCAGAATGTAGGATAGAGGGTCACAGAAGTTCCAGCAGAAGAAGGATTTCATTAGGATAACTCACAGAGTCAACATGATAATCCCTCAGCAGGGAAAATCTAAATACAACAGAAATGGCAGTTAAGTCCAGAAGTGGGGATTTTGTGTGCTTAACCAATCAGCTTCCCTAGACTGTCTTGGCTTTTCACTGAAAGCCCTACTTCTAGAAAATCCCTGTGTCTGGAATGCATGGAGAATGAGTCATCAATGCAGATTCCAGGAGAGTCTCAGGAAAGGCATCAAGAGAGATGGTAGGGCAGCTAAGTTCTTGTCACTGTAATTAATTCTCTCTCAACCTCAGCATCCTTATGTATAAAGAAGGGATTCCTCTTGTATGTGGTTACTGTGACATCTGGGCTATAATTGCTTAGTTGCTCAGTTGTGTCTTTCGACCCCATGGACTGTAGTCCGCCAGGCTATAATTAGTATTGGAGAAAAAGGGACCAAAAACTAAAATCATGGAGCATTCTCTCTGAACCCATGCTGGCACTACATCTCCTTTAATGCTTGTTTGTAATATTATTATTGTTTTCCTTGTTTTTTAGATAAGAAAAAAATGAATTAATGAGGCACTGTCACTTGTCCCAAATTATATGACTAGAATGTAGTAGACTTACATTTGAGAATCAGATAGTAGGGATAAGGGTTTGATGCAGCTGAAAGAATTTCCTTGCCAGTGGGAGTTGTGAAAAATATAGGCTTGGGAGCCCCAGTGCCCCAATGAGGCACTTCTACTGAGAAGAATGGCTAAGGATAACATTATTTTGAAGTGTCTGAGCTACAGGGTGGTGACTGTTTCTCGAAAGAGGTAACCTTTTCAACCTGAAATTTTTTTTTTTTTTCCTGAAGAAAAAGAACCACTGCTCTGAATTTCTGTTAAGGAGAGAGTTGGCCATTTTAAGCGAATAAGGCAGAGATAAAATGAAATAGGGTGTGTTGCAGTCTTTGCCCAAGAGTGCTTATCAGGGATTGTTTCTTCTTAGCTTGAGAAAGGATAATCAGCTCAGAAAAGAGAGGATGCCTTTGGGTATGAAATCTGTTTTTATAGAAGCTGGTTGGTAGGTATTTAATCAGGTAGAGATACCCACACCTTAATCCCCTGCAACCCAGATTCCCACATGTCTCCACTGGGAAATTAACCATTTCCAACTACATTATTAAGGAAAGACCCTTTCCAGAATCAGCTCCATGGGAACTATGGCGCTCCATGGGAGACCCCTGGGTAATGGCTCTTGAAACTTCATGGAGTCCTGGAGCTGCCATTCGTTCTGACAAAGCAAAGTCCAGTCAGACTGGCTCACACCCTGAACTCCAGTTTGACAGAGGACATTTCCTAAGGGCAAGTGACCTGCAGATGTTGATCTTTGAAATGATAATTTTCTAATTCTTATTCATTAGCTTTCAGTTTCTGTAGAGAATATTTCGTAAGGGGGAGGCAAAAATGAGAGCTAATCCATGTAGAATTTGAAAATTACAAATTTTCAACCTCTAATGTAAAAATTTATCCTAGAAAATATTACCAAATGATACAAAAAAACTTTGGGCGAATTTTTTTTTTTTTTGAAGAGGGGGAGAAATTCAGACAGTAACAAATATCATTGCCCAGTCACTTACCAGTTATTAAAGGTGTAGGTGTATAAATCAGGGCAAATGGCTGACAGTTTTTCCAAGAGAACCCACTGGTCATAGCAAACACCATCTTCCAGAGAAGACTCTACAGATGGACATCACCAGATGGTCAATACCAAAATCAGATTGATTATATTCTTTGCAGCCAAAGATGGACAAGCTCTATACAGTCAGCAAAAACAAGACCAGGAGCTGACTGTGGCTCAGATCATGAACTCCTTCTTGCTAAATTCAGACATAAATTGAAGAAAGCAGGGAAAACCACTAGACCAGGTGTGGCCTAAATCAAATCCCTTATGATTATACAGTAGAAGTGACAAATAGATTCAAGGGATTAGATCTGATAGACATAGTGCCTGAAGAACTATAGATGGAGGTTCCTGACATTGTACATGAGGTAGTGACCAAGACCATCTGCAAGAAAAAGAAATGCAAAAAGGCAAAATGGTTGTCTGACGAGGCCTTACAAATAGCCTAGAAAAGAAGACAAGCAAAAGGCATAGGAGAAAGGGAAGTTCAGTTCAGTTTAGTGGCTCAGTCCTGTCCTACTCTTTGCGACCCCAGGCACTGCAGCACGCCAGGCCTCCCTGTCCATCACCACCTCCTGGAGTCCACCCAAACTCATGTGCATTGAGTCAGTGATGCCATCAAGCCATCTCATCCTCTGTCATCCCATTCTCTGCCTGCCCTCAATCTTTCCCAGCATCAGGGGCTTCTCAAATGAGTCAGCTCTTTGCATCAGGTAGCCAAAGTATTGGAGTTGCACCTTCAACATCAGTCCTTCCATTGAACACCCAGGACTGATTTCCTTTAGGATGGACTGGTTGGATCTCCTTGCAGCCCAAGGGACTTTCAAGAGTCTTCTCCACCACTACAGTTCAAAAGCATCAATTCTTTGAAGCAGAAGATATTAAGAAGACGTGACAGTAATACACAGAAGCACTATACAAAAAAAGGTCTTCATGACCCAGATAACCATGATGGTGTGATCACTCACCTAGAGCCAGTCATCCTGGAATGCGAAGTCAAGTGGGCCTTAGGAAACATCACTATGAGCAAACCTAGTGGAAGTGATGGAATTCCAGCTGAGCTATTTCAAATCGTAAACAATGATGCTATGAGAGTGCTATGCTCAATATCACAGCAAACTTGGAAAACTCAGCAGTGACCACAGAAATGGAAAAGGTCAGTTTTCTTTCCAATTCCAAAGAAGAGCAATGCCAAAGAATGTTCAAACTACCGCACAGTTGTACTCATCTCACACAGTAGCAAAGTAATGCTCAAAATTCTCCAAGCCAGACTTCAACAGTCCATGAATAGTGAACTTCCAGATGTTCAAGCTGGATTTGGAAAAGGCAGAGGAGCCAGAGATCAAATTGCCAACATCCACTAGATCATAGAAAAAGCAAGAGAGTTCTAGAAAAACATCTGCTTTATTTGTTACATCAAAGCCTTTGACTGTGTAGATCACAACAAACTGTGGAAAATTTTAAAGAGTTGAGAATACCAGACCACCTTACCTGCATATCTTGAGAAATCTGTATACAGATCAAGAAGCAACAGTTAGAACTAGAGATGGAACAACAGACTGCTTCCAAATCGGGAAAGGAGTACATCAAGGCTGTATATTGTCACCCTGCTTCTTTAACTTAGGTGCAGAGTACATCATGCTAAATGCTGGGGTGGATGAAGCACAAGCTAGAATCAAGATTTCCAGGAGAAATATGAATAAGCTCAGATTTGCAGATGATATCACCCTTATAGCAGAAAGTGAGGAGGAACTACAGAGACTCTTGATGAAAGTGAAAGTTGAGAGTGAAGAAGCTGGCTTAAAGCTCAACATTCAGAAAACTAATATCATGGCATCTGGTCCCATCACTTCGTGGCAAATAGATCAGGAAACAGTAGAAATAGTGAGAGACTTTATTTTCTTGGGCTTCAAAATCACTGCAGATGGTGACTGCAGCTGTGAAATTAAAAGACGCTTGCTCCTTGGAAGAAAAGCTATGACTAAGCTAGACAGCATATTAAAAAGCAGAGACATTACTTTGTCAACAAAGGTCCATCTAGACAAAGCTATGGTTTTTCCAGTAGTCATGTATGGATGTGAGAGTTGGACTATAAGAAAGCTGAGTGTGGAAGAAATGATGCTTTTGAAGTGTGGTGTTGGAGAAGACTCTTGAGAGTCCCTTGGACAGCAAGGAGATACAACCAGTCCATCCTAAAGCAAATCAGTCCTGAATATTCACTGGAAGGAAGGATGCTGAAGCTGAAACTCCAATACTTTGGCCACCTGATACAAAGAGCTGACTCATTTGAAAAGACCATGATGCTGGGAAAGATTGAAGGCAGGGGAAGTGAATGAGATATTCATATGGCATTACTGACTCTATGGACATGAGTCTGAGCAAGCTCCTGAAGTTGTTGATGGACAAGGAAGCCTGGCGTGCTACTTTCCATGGGCTCGCAAAAAGTCTGATGCGGCTGAGGGACTGAACTGAAATGACTGGGGTATATAAAGCAGTGTTATATTTCATAGATATGAGCAAAAAAGGTGCAAAATATAAGGAAAAGGATGAAACTGCACTATGGGAAAATCCCTATATTTATGGTATAGGGATTTTTATACAATAAAAATCATTTAACAGATTCTTAATATAATTCCTAAAGCAAAACTATATGTAACACAAAGAAGTATATCTAAAAAACTAATCAAAATATGCATAGAAATGAATGAAAATGAAAACACAACAACCCCAAACCTATGAGACACAGTAAAAGCAGTGCTAAGGGGAAAGTTCATAGCAATACAAGCTCACCTCAAGAAACAAGAAAAAAGTCAAATAAATAACCTAACTTTACACCTAAAGCAACTAGAAAAGGAAGAAATGCAGAAGCCCAGGGCTAGTAGAAGGAAAGAAATCTTAAAGATCAGGGCAGAAATAAATGCAAAGGAAACAAAAGAGACCGTAGCAAAAATCAACAAAGCCAAAAGCTGGTTCTTTGAGAAGATAAATAAAATTGACAAACCATTAGCTAGACTCATCAAGAAACAAAGGGAGAAGAACCAAATCAACAGAATTAGAAATGAGAACGGAGAGATTACAACAGAAAACACAGAAATACAAAGGATCATAAGAGACTATTATCAGCAACTATATGCAAATAAACTGGACAACCTGGATGAAACGGACAGATTCCTAGAAAAGTACAACACTCCAAGACTAAACCAGGAAGAGATAGATAATCTTAATAGACCCATCACAAGCACGGAAATTGAAACCGTAATCAGAAATCTTCCAAAAAACAAAAACCCAGGACCAGATGGCTTCACAGCTGAATTCTACCAAAAATTTAGAGAAGAGCTAACACCTATTCTACTCAAACTCTTCCAGAAAATTGCAGAGGAAGGTAAACTTCCAAACTCATTCTATGAGGCCACCATCACCCTAATTCCAAAACCCGACAAAGATGCCACAAAAAAAGAAAACTACAGGCCAATATCACTGATGAACTTAGATGCAAAAATCCTTAACAAAATTCTAGCAAATAGAATCCAACAACACATTAAAAAGATCATACATCATGATCAAGTAGGCTTTATCCCAGGGATGCAAGGATTCTTCAATATTCACAAATCAATCAATGTAATACACCACATTAACAAATTGAAAAATAAAAGCCACATGATTATCTCAATAGATTCAGAGAAAGCCTTTGACAAAATTCAACGTCCATTTATGATAAAAACCCTCCAAAAAGCAGGAATAGAAGGAACATACCTCAACATAATAAAAGCTATATATGACAAACCCACAGCAAACATTATCCTCAATGGTGAAAAACTGAAAGCATTTCCCCTGAAGTCAGGAACAAGACAAGGGTGCCCACTCTCACCACTACTATTCAACATAGGTTTGGAAGTCTTGACCACAGCAATCAGAGCAGATAAAGAAATAAAAGGGATCCAGATTGGAAAAGAAGAAGTAAAACTCTCTCTGTTTGCAGATGACATGATCCTCTACATAGATAACCCTAAAGACTCTACCAGAAAATTACTAGAGCTAATCAGTGAATATAGTAAAGTTTCAGGATACAAAATGAACACACAAAAATCCCTGGAATTCCTATACACTAACAGTGAGAAATCAGAAAGAGAAATTAAGGAAACAATTCCATTCGCCATCGAAACAAAAAGAATAAAATACTTAAGAGTATTTCTACCTAAAGAAACCAAAGACTTGTATATAGAAAACTATAAAACAGTGATGAAAGAAATCAAAGAGGACACAAATAGATGGAGAAATATACCGTGTTCGTGGATTGGAAGAATCAATATAGTGAAAATGAGTATACTACCCAAAGCAATCTATAGATTCAATGCAATTCCTCTCAAGCTACCAGAGGTCTTTTACAGAGAATTAGAACAAATAATTTCACAATTTGTATGGAAATACAAAAAACCTCGTATAGCCAAAGCAATCTTGAGAAAGAAGAATGGAACTGGAGGAATCAACCTACCTGACTTTAGGCTATACTACAAATCCACAGTCATTAAGACAGTATGGTACTGGCACAAAGACAGAAACATAGATCAATGGAACAGAATAGAAAGCCCAGAGGTAAATCCACGCATCTATGGACACCTTGTCTTTGACAAAGGAGGCAAGAATATACAGTGGAGAAAAGACAGTCTCTTTAACAAGTGGTGCTGGGAAAACTGGACAGCCACTTGTAAAAGAATGAAACTAGAACACTTTCTAACACCATACACAAAGATAAACTCAAAATGGATCAAAGATCTAATCATAAGACCAGAAACTATAAAACTCCTAGAGGATAACATAGGCAAAACACTCTCCGACATAAACCAAAGCAGGATCTTCTATGACCCACCTCCCAGAATATCGGAAGTAAAAGCACGAATAAACAAATGGGACCTAATTAAAATTAAAAGCTTCTGCACAACAAAGGAAACTATAAGCAAGGTGAAAAGACAGCCTTCAGAATGGGAGAAAATAATAGCCAATGAAGCAACGGACAAACAATTAATCTCAAAAATATACAAGCAACTCCTGCAGCTCCATGCTAGAAAAATAAACGACCCAATCAAAAAGTGGGCCAAAGAACTTAACAGACATTTCTCCAAAGAAGACATAAAAATGGCTAACAAACACATGAAAAGATGCTCAACATCACTCATTATCAGAGAAATGCAAATCAAAACCACAATGAGGTACCACTTTATACCAGTCAGAATGGCTGCCATCCAAAAGTCTACAAGCAATAAATGCTGGAGAGGATGTGGAGAAAAGGGAACCCTCTTACACTGTTGGTGGGAATGCAAACTAGTACAGCCACTATGGAAAACAGTGTGGAGATTCCTTAAAAAACTGCAAATAGACCTGCCATATGACCCAGCAATCCCACTGCTGGGCATATACACCGAGGAAACCAGAATTGAAAGAGCCACGTGTACCCCAATGTTCATCGCCACATTGTTTACAATAGCCAGGACATGGAAGCAACCTAGATGCCCATCAACTGACGAATGGATAAGAAAGCTGTGGTACATATACACAATGGAATATTTCTCAACCATTAAAAAGAATTCGTTTGAATCAGTTCTACTCAGGTGGATGAAACTGGAGCCTATTATCCAGAGTGAAGTAAGCCAGAAGGAAAAACAACAATACAGTATAGTAATGCATATATATGGAATTTAGAAAGATGGTACCGAGAACCCTGCATGCGAGACAGCAAAAGAAATGCAGATGTATAGAACAGACTCGTGGACTCTGTGGAAGAGGGCAAGGGTGGGATGTTATGGGAGAATGGCATTGAAATATGTTAATTATCATATGTGAAATCAATCGCCAGCCCAGGGTTGATGCTCAGGGCTGGGGCATCAGGATGACCCAGGGGGAGGGAATCGGGAGGGAGGAGGGAGAGGGGTTCTGGAGGGGGAGCATATGTAAACCCATGGCAGTTTCATGTCAATATATGGCAAACCCAACACAATAAAGTAAAGAAAATTAAAAAAAAAAAAACAAGAGAAAGCCCATGTGCAACAACGAAGACCCAGCACAGCCAAAAAAGATAAAAATATGTATATTAAAAAAAAAAACCTAACGGACTCATTAGAATCAATTACTGAATAAAAAAAGATTTAAACAAAAGGAAAACAATACAAGAGTAATAGAAGATAAATTGAAACAAAGTAATACCCTGTGTCCCTAAATATATTGAATGAAGAGAATAAAACATTCCAGTTAAACAGGATAGCCTGTAAGCTTGGATTATTTTAAAATGACAGTAGTTATATTCTATAAAGAGTGGAGCTTTATACTTAAATGGTTTAATAAAAATTGATAAAATAATACTGTGAAACCCATAGCCAAAAAAAGCTGAATGCAGTATTAATATATCAAATGCACTGCAACTCATGGAAACTACCAGGAAGAAAGAAGAATATTTCATAAAGATAAATATGTCAGTTTCTTAGGAACATATATCAGTAATAATATATGTAATTTACAAAGTTGAAGAATGAATAAAAAACTTACAGAAATAAAAAATAAAACTGAAAAATCTCATAGTTGGAATTTTGACATTTATTTCTCAATAACTGACAGAACAACTGGACACAAAAGCATTAAGGATATAGGAATTCTAAGTGATATCTGTAGGCTATTTAAACAACTTCAAATTAAACATTCCTTTAAACTGTATATAAAAAGTTCATTAAGAGTAATAATGTAAATCTCAAGCTATTTCAAAATATTTAAAGCTAACAAATATTTGGCCATATAAAATTAAATTATGAAAAAAAAATGAAATACTAACTCATTGTTCAAAGAATAAGTCATGAGAAATTGGGAACTATTTGAAGGTACATATTAATAAAACATAATGTATCAAGATTTGTTGAATAAAACTAAACCAGTGGTTAGAGAGAATTTAGAGGTAGTGGTCATATTAGAAAAGATTTGAAATAACCTAATGTTTTATTTTAAAAAATCTAGGAAAAGAGGACTTCCCTGTGGTTAAGTACAGTGGTTAAGACTCTGCATCACTGCAAGGGGCATGGGTTCCATCTTTTTTTTGAGAACTAAGATACTACATGCTGCTTGTTACAACCAAAAAAAAAAATCTAGAAACATGTAAGTTGAACACAAAGCACGTAAAGAGAAGGCCATGTTAAATATAGTAGCAGAAACCAATGATAGAAAGCATAAAAATCACACAGAAAATTAACAAATGCAAAAATTATCAGAAAAAAAATAAAATATATAACCCCTGAACAAGACTTATCAAGAAAAGAGAAAACAAATTATCTTTATTAAGACAGTCAAAGGGTACATTACTAAAGGTTCTATAGATATTGAAAGAATTTGGAAATATATTTGAATGTCAATAAATATCACCACTTAAGTGAAACAATTTCTTGAAAATTTATATGTTAATGAATAGTTGTCTATTTAAGAAAATGATTTATATTAAAAAGATTTTATGTTATGTCCAAATACTATTTACCTTCACTTATGAATTCTACCAGACACTTGAAGGAGAAATAATATGAAGCATTCATAACCTCTTTCAGAAAACAAAGGGGAGAGAAAGACTCAACTTATTTCACAAAGCCTCTATAACACTGCCATCAAAATCTGACAAAGGTATTACCAAGAAAAAAAGAATTACAGGCCAAAAACCTTATGAATATAGATGCACATCTTAAACATAATAAATGCAAAGTGAATTCAGAACATATAGAAAATAGATAATAATGAAATAGGATTTATTCAAGGAGTGCTAAGTTATTTTACTTTTGGACATCAATGTAATTTACTAGGTTTTCAAAACAAAAGTGGATAACATGTGATTATAGATACTGATGCCTAAACATAATTTGATGATATTTAAAACCCATTTATGTTGAGAAATCTCAGAAGAACTAGAAATAGAGAAAAAATTCCTCAAGGTGAAAAATGTCATATGAAAGACTACATCTAACAATACACTCAATGATAAAATATTAAACTTTGTCATCCTGTGATTCAGATCAAGACAAGGATATCTGATCTCATCACTTCTATTTAGCATTGTACTGGTGGTCCCAGCCAGCACAGTAAGGCAAGAAGTAAAATATAAAAGAAATAAAAAAGTAAAAAAAATAATACTTGGTAAAATAAAAAAGTTGTGCTAATAGACATGATTTTTACATAAAAAATCTAGACAAATCTATAAAAAACCAAACTTGGATAGTAATTAAATTTAGTAAGATAGCAGGATATCTGAGCAATGTACCAGGTCAATTTGATTTCTACATCATGGTGGTGGTTTAGTCGCTTCAGTTGTGTCCAACTCTTGTGACCCCAGGGACTCTTGCCTGCCAGGCTCCTCTGCCCATGGGATTCTCCAGACAAGAATACTGGGATGGAAATACTGCCATTTCCTTCTCCAGGGGATCTTCCCAACCCAGGAATTGAACCCAGGTCTCCTGCATTGCAGGCAGATTCTTTACTGACTGAGCTAAGAGGGAAGCATGCTTCTATATCATAGCAGCAGATAATTAGAATATGGTTTATTTAATATAGATAAAATATAGTTTATTTTTTGTTGAAATTTGCCCTTTAATATTAGAATACATTCTTAATAACTGTGGTTATGTTATATATCATTTTAATGTACATTTCTCACTTTATGGATTTTTAATATTTATTTTTAATTAATTGATGGTCTGATTTCTGTCATACATCAACATGAATTAACCATAGGTATACATATGTCCCCTCCCTCTTGTATCTCCCTCCCACCTCCTGCCCATTCCCACCCCTCTGGGTTATTACAGAGCCCCAGTTTGAGTTCCCTGAGTCATACAGCAAATTCCCATTGGCTGTCTATTTACATATATTAGTGTATATGCATCCATGCTGCTCTTTCCAAAAAGGTTAAAAATCAAAATGCTTAGGACTACATATAATGAAAGCCATCAACTAAAAAAAAAAATTAATACACAACTGGCTACCCTGGTGGCTCAGAGTCTGCCTGCAATTGACCCAGGTTTAATCCTTGGGTCAGGAAGATCCCCTGGAGAAGGAAATGGCAACCCACTGCAATATTCTTGTCTGGAAAATCCCATGGACAGAGGAGCCTGGAGGACTGTAGTCCATGGGCTTCCAAAGAGTCGAACATGACTGAACAACTAACTCTCACTTTTTCACTTGAAAGAAATTAAAGAAGACCTAAATAAATGGCAAGATTTTATGAGCTAGATGTCTCCACATTTTGTGATGTCAATTTTTCCAAATTGTTTGTAAGTGTAAGATAATTCTAATCATAATTTCAGTTGATGTTTTGTAGAAATTTAGAAGCTGATTCTACGTCCACAAAAGCTTTGAAAATATGAGCAAATAAAGAGGAATTAAATTTTATGCTTTCAAGACAGTAGAAAGGTATATTTATCAAGAGAGCAAGTTTTTAGTGTAAGGGTAAGCAAATGGATCAATGGAAGAGAATGGAGAGTCCAGAAATAGACCTATACTATTTCTTAGAGGTAGTGTTTTAACTTTTAAAATAATTTTTATTGAAGTATAACTGACAAAATTATAAGATATTACAGTGTGTATAATGTGATGTTGCAATATACCTACAAATTATGAAAGGACTCCCCCTATTGAATTCATTAATACTTCCATTACTTCACGTATTTACCTTTTGTTGTTGTTAATATTTCTTTAATGTGGACCATTTCTAAAGTCTTTATTGAATTTGTTACAATATTACTTCTAACTTACCTTTTAGTTTTTTGGCCATGAGGTCTGTGAGATCTTAACTCCCAGACCGGAGGTTGAACCTGCATCCCCTGCTTTGCAAGGGGAGTCCCTGTGGTGAACATTTAAGTTCTATCCACTTGGTAAATGTCAATTATAGAGTACAGTTATCAATATAGTCACCATATTATACATTAAATCTTTCAGACTCTATTCATCTTTATAGTTGAAAGTTGTACCCTTTTACCAAGCTCTGTTATTTCCCCCACCTCCAATCACTTTTCTACTCTCTGCTTCTATGAATTTGAATTTCTTTTAATATATAAAGAGCTCCAATAATTTCATGAAAAAAAAGTAGAAAAACTGAACAGAAACATGACAAAAATGGTGTCAGATTGATTAGTCAGTGATGCATTAAATGTTGCCAGTCCCCCCCTCCCTCTCTCTCCCTCTCCCCTCCTTTACTCTGAGACTCTCACTTGCTCTGTTGAAGCAGGCTGCAGTGCGGTAGGCTCCCCTTTGGAAAGGCCAGTGTGCTCAGGAGTTGAAGCCCAGTGATTAACGCTAAAGAACTGAGGTCCTCAGTCCAGCAACCTGCTAAGAACTGAATCTTGACCAGAGTGGCATGAGTGAGCAGCCAATTATATCCTTTCCTAGTAGTGCTTTGAGATGGTTGGGGCTCCAGCCACACTTTGATCGCAGTCCAGCTAAGCTATGCCTAGATTCCTAGCCTACAAACATTGCGAGATAATAGCAGTTTGTTACTTGGAACTGCTAAGTTTTGTGGCAATTTGTTACATGGTAGTAGATACCTAATATGGTGACTTTATCAAAAATCAAATAATTTATTGGCTCCATTTCTGGGCTTTCTAATCTATCGACCTGTTTATCTGTCTTTGCCCTCAGAACACACTCATTTATTTAGTTTTTCAAATTCGATATTGTAAATCCTCCAACTATATTATTTTCTCAGATTGGTTTTAATTATTCTAGATCCATTGTTTTCTGCATTGATTTTAGAATAATATTATCAATTACTAAAATAAGTAGGTAAATAAAAAATGAAAATCTGATGTGATTTTGATTGGTATTGCACCAAATATCATTTGGAAAGAATTGCCATCTTAACCAAGTTGAGTTTTCTAATATAAGAATAAGATAGATACCTTTATTATCTATCTTTATATCTTTGTCTTTGTTGTCTTTAATTTCTTTCTGGTGCATATTTTGTAGTTTTTAGTATAAAAGACCTTCAGATTATTTGTTAATTCCCTCCTAAATATGTTTATGATATTGTTGGTAGTATTGCATTATTGTTGTATAACTTTTCTTTGTTGATTTTGACTTGCCTAGTATTAGAATTTGGGTTTGGTTAACATTACCTTCTGTAACCATGCTAAATTTTATTTTTGCTTCTAGTAGCAGCAGCAGCAGACATTTTTTATTAGAGTCCATAGGGGTTTCTATATACAAAATCCTTATCTGAAAATAACAGGTAACAATTTTACCTCTTCTTTTCCAATCTTTATCTTCCTTCTCCCCTTTGTTAAAAAAATTAGTTTGAACTTCCAGTATAATGTTGAATACAAACTTGTTGTTGTTCAGTCATGTCCAACTCTTTGATACCCCATAGACTGTAGCATGCCAGGCTCCCCTGTCCTGCATTACCTCCCAGAGTTTGCTCAAATTCATCTCCACTGAATCAGTGATGCTGTCTAACCATCTCATCCTCTGCAGCCCTCTTCTCTTTCGCCTTCAGTCTTTCCCATCATTGGGGTCTTTTCTAATGAATTGGCTCTTCAAATCAGGTGGCCAGAGTATTGGAGCTTCAGCTTCAGCATCAGTCCTTCCAATGAATATTCAAAATTAATTTCCTTTAGGATTGACTGGTTTGATCTCCTTGCAGCCCAAGGGACTTTCAATTTGAATACAAATTAAGAGCAGATATTTTTGCCTCCCCCCTCACCCATCTTGGTAGAAAGGGATTCAGTATTTCACAATTAAGTATGGTGTTAGCAATAGGGTTTTTTGTTTTGTTTTGTTTTAGCTGTATAAATGTACTTTATCACAATGAGGAATTTTTCTTCTGTTCTTGGTTTCTTCAGAGTTATTATCATGACAATGTGGTAAATTCAATCAAATGCTTTTCTGCAGTTACTGAGGCGATCATTTCTTTTTCTAGTCATTCTGTTGATGTGGTAAATTACATTGCTTGACTTTCACATGCTAAAACAACCTTGAATTCCTTAGATAAATTCCTTGTGGTGATATATTATTCTTTTTTTTACTAAATGCTGGGAAAGATTTCCAAGTATTTTATTAAGTATTTTGTGACTGTGTTTGTTTTCCTTCTAATGTTTTTATAAAGTATTGCTATCAGTATTGTGTTAGTTCCATGAAATGGGTAAGAAATTGCCTTTTTTTTCCTGTATATTCTAAAAAGTTTGTGTGGAATTTGCATTATTGCTCTTAATGTTTCATTGAATTGTTATGAAGTCATGTGGGCTTTGAATTTTCTTTGTGCAGTGATTTTTTTATGGTAAATTTCATTTTTTAGTAGATATTGGGACTTTCAGGTTTTCTACTTCTGTTAACCATGATCAAGTTCCACTTTTCAAGGATTTGTTCCTTTAAGCTATGTCAAAGAATGTATTTTTGCAGTTCTTCATACAGTTCCCTCATTAGCACTCTAATGTTAATAGGTCCATAATAATAGTCTCTTTTGCCTGATGTTGGCACTTGGTGTTTTCTGGTTTTAGCTTAACTAGTCTTGCTAGATTTTGATTAATTTTATTACTGTTTTCAAAGTTCTGAGTTTTCCATTTTTTTGTGTTTGTCGTTTTTCTATTTTACTGAACTAATAATAATTGTATTTATGTTTAATTTCAGTGTAATTTGATCTCTTTGCTTCTTAAGGTAGAAGCTAAGGTAATTGGTTTCACCATTCCTTCTTTTCTAATACAATCATTTAAAGCTATTTAATGCTGTCTAAGCACCTCTTTAGCCATAAACCACACATTTAGATATGCTGTGTTTTCATTATCACTTACTTTAAGGTGCTTTTTAATTTTCTTTCTGATTCTTTGACTCATGAGTTCTTTAACATGGTATTACTAAATTGCCAAATATTGAGGGATTTTAATGATGTTTATTTATAATTTAAAATACTTTTAGCCAGATAATATATTCTGCATGATTCTACTCTTTCATATTAATTAAAACTTGTTGTATGACCTAGAGTATTGGTCTCTCTTGGTGATTTTTTAATATGTCACTAAAAATAATAGGTATACTGCAGTTTTGATGTGAGGTGTTCTATAAAAGCCAGTTAGATCAAGTTGTATGATTGTATTTTTCAGATCTTGTCTTTTACCAGTTTTTGTGTACTTGCATGCATGTGCGTACTCAGCTGCTCGTTTGAGTTCAGGGATGGAACCCTAGTCTCCTGTGTCTCCTGCACTGGCAGGCAGATACTTTATCATTGAGCCACCTGGGAAGCCATTTGGT
Source organism: Antilocapra americana (assembly GCA_007570785.1). Lineage (NCBI taxonomy): Eukaryota > Metazoa > Chordata > Mammalia > Artiodactyla > Antilocapridae > Antilocapra > Antilocapra americana. The sequence goes on along the minus strand of ML662447.1, from coordinate 4,442,371 downwards.
TTACTTACTCTATCAGTTACATAGAGAGGAGTGTATACCCAACTGTAGTTTCTCTCAGCTCTCCTGCTCTCCCTTAGCTGTCCAGTTGTGGCAAGCCTTGCTTGCCTTGATAGATCAGTTTCTCTCAGTGTTCTCTTTCTGACTCTGCTTTTGGAGGATATTTGCCTTGCACTTGAGGGAGGGTGCAGGCACCTCACTGGGATCTGTTTCAGCTCTTGCCCTACATTTAGCCTTTCTCATGGTACCCCTGAGCATTCAGTGAAGATCCATGGGAAAGAGTTGGTGAGTGAGGAAGACTTATTCTGTGGATGAGGTAGCTAGAATTTCAGATTATTATACATGCCCACTCAGGACCATGGCAAGTGTGTTAAAAGTGCTTGTACATTCCCCTAAACCTCACCCATGATGGAGTTTTCCTCTTCAAACTTCTCCATGAGCCATCAGTTCAGTTCAGTCGCTTAGTCATGGCCAACTCTTTGCAACCCCATGGACTGGAGCACACCAGGCCTCCCTGTCCATCACCAACTCCCGGAGTTTACTCAAATTCATGTCCGTTGAGTTGGTGATGCCATCCCCTGGCATCCCCCTCTCCTCCTGCCTTCAATCTTTCCCAGCATCAGGGTCTTTTCCAATGAGTCAGTTCTTTGCATCAGGTGGCCAAAGTATTGGAGTTTCAGCTTCAGCATCAGTCCTTCCAATGAATATTGAGGACTGACTTCCTTTAGGATGGACTGGTTGGATCTCTTTGCAGCCCAAGGGACTCTCGAGAGTCTTCTCCAACACCACAGTTCAAAGGCATGAGCCATCGGTTTCTTTCTTTATTTTGGCAGCACCATATGGCACGCAGATCTTAGTTCTCCCACCAGGGATTGAACTCTTGCCTCTTTTTTTTTTTTTTTTTTTTTGT
>ML662447.1:4339774-4441364 GCA_007570785.1 Antilocapra americana | reverse complement strand
TGTTTTTGCCATACAATGTCATGATATCACCATGGGTTTACATATGCGTCCCCTCCAGAACCCCCCTCCCTCCTCCCTACCCCCCGGGAAATCTCGCTGCACCAGCCCCGAGCATCAGTCCTGGGCTGGCGATTGATTAGACATATGATAATTAACTTGTTTCAATGCCCTTCTCCCATATCATCCCACCCTTACCCTCATCCACAAAGTCCACGAGTCTATTCTATACATCTGCATTCCTTTTGCTGTCTCGCATGTTGGGTTCTCGTTACCGTCTTTCTAAATTCCATATATATGTGTTAATATACTGAATTGAAAGAGCCACGTGTATCCCAATGTTCATCGCTGCATTGTTTACAATAGCCAGGACACGGAAGCAACCTAGATGCCCATCAACTGACGAATGGATAAGAAAGCTGTGGTACATATACACAATGGAATATTACTCAGCATTAAAAAGAAATTCATTTGAAGCAATTCTACTCAGATGGACGAAACTGGAGCCCATTATCCAGAGTGAAGTAAGCCAGAAGCAAAAACAACAATACAGTATATTAACACATATATATGGAATTTAGAATTCTTGCCTCTTGCAGTGGAAGCACAGAGTCTTAACCACTAGACTTCTAGGGAAGTCCTGAATCATCTCTTTCTTTTATCCCATAATGTGTTAATCCTTTTCTGGAATTTAGTGCATTTGCATTCTCAAGTTACTGATGGTTTTTTTAAAAGCTATAATTTTATTGCATAACCAGCTTGTTTTAGTTGATAGAATAAGAACAATGATTTCTTGCTACTTTCTAAATACTAACAGGAGGAGAAAGTCTGTTTCAGTTGATTTTTCATTTTGGGGATTGCTTTTTAAAGTCTATTTTAAATATGTAAAACATTTACTTGGTTCAAAACCAAAAGTATAGAAGATGTATTATGAGAATTTTTGTTTTAATTCTTTTCTCTTTTTGAAAATAATAGTTGTGCTTTGCTTCTTGTTTATTTTTTCAGTGTTTCTTTTTTCAGATATAAGCACATGTGTGTATGTACGAGTGTATGTATCTAGATAGGTAGATAATATAGATATATAAATATTTATTTACCATCCTTTCTTACATAAAAGGTTGCATTCTAAAGAGAGTTCTGTATCTTGAGTATAAACTTAAAAATGGAATCGGGAGTGAGGTGGGAGGGGGTTCTGGAAGGGGAACACATGTATGCCCATGGCAGATTCATGTCAATGTATGGCAAAACCAACACGATAATGTAAAAAAATAAATTTTAAAAAAAGAAAAAAAAAAGTTGACTGTAATATAGAAAAGTACAGAAATGCTAAAAATATAACCTAGTGATTATGAATGAACCCCATATGTGTAGTCAATACATTTTCCAAGAAATAAAGTGTTAATAGAAACCTCTAAACTTCCCTCATGTCCCTTCTCAATTACTGTGCTCTTTTCTCATCAAATATAACCACTATCCAAATTTTTACCATCACTGATTAGTCATGCAAACTTTTGAAATTTTATAGGTGAAATCAGACAAATAGTCTATGTGTCTGGCTTATTTACTCATTAATACATATGTAAGACTCAACAACTTTTTTTATGTAAAGCCTTAGTTCATTCACTTTTATGGCTGAATAATATTCCATTATGTGAATAGTATGTACCTTATTTTGCTATGCTAATCAAAGATGACATAAACAGATGGAGAGATATTCTATGTTCCTGGGTAGAAAGAATCAATATTGTGAAAATTACAATACTACCAAATGCAATTTACAGATTTAATGCAATCCCTATCAAATTACCAATGGCATTTTTCATAGAACTAGAACAAAAAATTTCACAATTCATATGGAAACACAAAAGACCCCGAATAGCCAAAGCAGTCTTGAGAAAGAAGAATGGAGCTGGAGGAATCAATCTTCCTGGCTTCAGATTATACTACAAAGCTACAGTTACCAAAGCTACAGTTACAGCATGGTACTGGCACAAAAACAGAAATGTAGACCAATGGAACAAGATAGAAAGCTTAGAATAAACCCATGCACCTATGGGTACCTTATTTTTGACAAAGGAGGCAAGACTATAAAATGGAGCAAAGACAACCTCTTCAATAAATGGTGCTGGGAAAACTGGACAGCTACATGTAAAAGAATGAAATTAGAACACTTCCTAACACCATACACAAAGATAAACTCAAAATGGATTAAAGACCTGAATGTAAGACCAGAAACTATAAAAATCTCTTCAAGGAAAACATGGCCAGAACACTTGATGACATGACCCGCCTCCTAGAGTCATGGAAATAAAAACAAAAGTAAACAAGTGGGACCTGATTAATCTTAAAAGCTTTTGCACACAAAGGAACCTGTAAGCAAGGTGAAAAGACAACCCTCAGAATGGGAGAAAATAATAGCAAATGAAACAACTGACAAAGGATTAATTTCCAAAATATACAAGCAGCTCATATAACTCAACACCAGAAAAACAAACTACCCAACAAAAAGTGAGAAAAAACCTAAACAGACAGTTCTCCAAGGAAGACATACAGATGGCTAACAAACACATGAAAAGATGATCAACATCGCTCATTGTTAGAGAAATGGAAATCAAAACTACAACGAGATATCACCTAACACCAGTCAGAATGGCCCTCCTCAAAAAGTCTACAAACAATAAATGCTGGAGAGGGTTTGGAGAAAAGGGAACACTCTAACACTGTTGGTGGGAATGTAAGTTGATACAGCCACTATGGAAGATGGTATGGAGATTCCTTAAAAAACTAGGAATAAAATCATCATATAACTCAGCAATCCCACTCCTAGGCATATATCCTGTGGAAACCAAAAATTGAAAGAGACACATGTATCCCATTGTTCATTGCAGCACTTTTTACAATAGCTAGAACATGGAAGTAACCTAGATGTCCATCAACAGATGAAAGGATAAAGAAGCTGTGGTATATATACACAATGAAGTATTACTCAGCCATAAAAAGGAATGCATCTGAGTCAGTTCTAATGCGGTGGATGAACCTAGAACCTACTATACAGAGTGAAGTGAGTCAGAAAGAGAAAGATGAATACTGTATTCTAATACATATATATGGAATCTAGAAAAATGGTCCTGAAGAATTTATTTACAGGGCAACTGTGGAGAAACAGACATAGAGAATAGACTTACGGACATTGGGAGAGGGGAGGAGAGGGTGAGATGTATGAAAGAGTAACATGGAAAGTTACATTAGCATATGTAAAATAGATAGCCCATGGGAATTTGCTGTATGGCTCAGGAAACTCAAACAGGGGCTCTGTATCAACCTAGAGGGGTGGGATGGGGAGCGAAATGGGAGGGAGGTTCAAAAGGGAGGAGATATATGTATACCTATGGCTTATTTATGTTGAGGTTTCACAGAAAACAGCAAAATTCTGTAAAGCAATTATCCTTCAGTAAAAAATAAACTAATTAAAAAACAAACAAAAAATCCCATAATGATCAAGGTAATAGAACAAAAATCATCAGTCTGTACCAGGTGATGTATGAAGCCTAACTGTTTTGAATTTTGAAGGTTAAGTTTTTTCTAAAACAATTTTAAATTGAGGCATAAAATTTTCCATAATAAACTCATATAATAAGATGATATGGTTACAGTTGTGTTATACAAATTGATATGTGAAAAAATTGCAAATTTTCTGTACAAGTCATTTGAACACATAGAATCCATTATTCATAATAATCTATTTAGTAAATAAGCAAAAATAGTCTCCCTAACAATTGGAAATATTATATAATTTTTCCTCCTTAAAGTTTAACTTTGCTTATATTCTGCCATATCCATAAAATTAGAATTTAATGTAATATATTTTTGTTTTTGAAAGTCTATTATTGTTAATTCTATATTTCTCTGCAAAAATGAATATAATAATTTTTATTGTGAAATCTGTTTAAATATAAAGCTCAAAATATTTCACAACATATTCAAGATTGAGTTGCTATTGCAGTATTTATAACAAAATTGATTAGAACCACATGCATGTGTTATAAAATGTGAAAAATAATTATTAACCTGTATTACTATAAATGCATCCTTTTAGTAAATAAAAAAAAGATACCTAGGCATCTATAGTTTTTCACCTTTGTTCTGTTAATGAGTCATATTACATTGAGTTTTGAATGATAAACCAACCTTGCAATCCTGAGTGAAACCTAAATTGGACATATATTTTATCATTTTTATATATCACTGAATGTTTTTGCAAATATTATCTTTTAAAAGTTTCATTTATGTTCGTAAGTAGGATTGGCCAGTACTTTTCCTTTTTGTTTTCATTTTGTTTTAAAACCAAATTACTCTGTTTTTGTAAATTGAAATGGTGGATCATCTTGTATTTTCCATTCTCTGGAAAGAGTTACCTTAGGTTGGCATTATTTTAGCCTAAAGGTTTATCAGACTTGCCCAGCTAAGTAATAGGGGACTGCCATCATTTTTGAGTTTGTCGTTTTTAAAAAAAGGATACAATTTCCTTGATAGACAAAAGAACATTTATATTTTCTCTTTGTTCTTTTGTCAATTTTAGTGAACTATGATTTTTCTAAGAATTTGTTAATTTCATTTAAATTATGAAATTTATTATAAAAAAGTTGATCACAATACCTTTAATTTTAAATGTGACTTTCTCCTCTTTCCTGATTTTGGAAATTTTTTCTTTCTCTTTTATCTTTATTAGATTAATTTTTTAAACCAATTGTTTACTCCTTGAAGAACCAATCTGTGTTTTATCAATCCATTTGGACTTCCCTGATAGCTCAGTTGGTAAAGAATCTGCCTGCAATGCAGGAGACCCCAATTCGATTCCTGGGTCAGGAAGATCTGCTGGCGAAGGGATAGGCTATCCACTCCAGTACTCTTGGGCTTCCCCTGTGGCTCAGCTGGTAAAGAATCTGCCTGAAATGCAGGAGACCTGGGCTCAATCCCTGGATTGGGAAGATCCCCTGGAGAAGGGAAAGGCTACCCACTCCAGTATTCATTCTAGCCTAGAGAATTCTATGGACTGTAGAGTCCATGGGGTCCCAAAGAGATGGACATGACTGAGAGACTGTCACTCTGTTGTTTTCTTGTTTTCTGTTTAATTTCCTTCTTCTCTTATCATATTTGTTTTCTTCATATATCTCTTTTGTGCTTCCTTTTTGGACTTAATTTACTTTTTGCTATCTTCTGACTTTCCCTCACAGTAAATCATTCCCTTATTTTTTTAAGCCCATCTTCAGCAGAGACTGTCTAAGGACACCCTAATTGTATAATAATTAACCTGGATTGCTTTATATATAGTTTTGTCAGGCAGCCTAAAGGGTTTTCAACAGCTGGAAACAACAGTTTACTTTTGTTTTTCCCATTTGTGAGTTTGCTATGATATGATACCATCCTGAGTGAGCAGAGAGAATTTTGACTTTATTTCCACACATAAATTAAGTTTATAAATAAAATTTCCAAAGAGACCTGGAAGATATTTTTACCCACCCAAAGCCCTAGGCAAAAGCTGTTCACTTTTCGTTTCCCAAGGCTCCAGGGGTGAGGGAGTGCAGGCATTCTCTTCATCCTGTCAACTAGTTTGTTGTTGTTGTTTAGTTGCTAAGTCATGTCTGACTCTTTGCAACTCTGTGGACTCTGGCCCATAAGTCTCCTTCTTTCTGTCCATGGGATTTCCCAGGCAAGAATACTGAAGTGGGTAGCTATTCTCTTCTCTAGGGGATCTTTCTGGCCCAGGGTTCTATCCTGGCCAGTGCGTTCTTTGCTACTGACCACCAGGGAAGCCTCAATCAGTTATTATCCTTCCTGGATCTGAACGAGGCCTCACTGGCCTTCCTTGCCTCATTTGTGCTCGAAGCCAAGTGTTCCATGTTTGAGACAGTACTGGGATGCCAAATCTTCCCTCTGAAGCCTCCATTTGCCCTGCTGTGGCTTCTGCAATAACATCTATAGGTCTAATTATTCTGCTTAACTTTATTCAATGCTTCCAAGCTTTCTTTACTTTTAAATTTTTGATTAGATGAGTGGTACTACTTTGGGATAGAGATTCCTGCTAATGCTTTCATCATCTTGCCTAACTTTCAATTCTAGGCTACCTTTATAAAAGTTAGACTGGAATTTGATTAATTCCTCATTTGTATGTTTCAAATGAGGTGGTGGGGATGGCAGGATAAATGGGGATAATATGGAAATTTAAGAATGCATTTGGGTGATCAGGAAAAAAGACAAAATGGATGAACTGTGTAACATATATTTTATTCTGCTTGCAAAATAGCCAACATAGAAAAATATCACTCCTGAGACATCTTAAATATCAAACAAGTCTTGGTAAAAAATTTCCTGTGGAATTAAGCATAAATAAATCAGAACACAAGACTTGTGCTTCTTCATAATGTAAATATATGTGAGATTTGAGGTTTAAAATAAGTCTACACTGGGAAATAAAATTAAGGCCATCAGTATGTATTGGATTTTAGTAAATTTGACTGCACTCAGCTCTAATTTAGAGTGTACCAAAGTTTGCAATTAAAAGCTACAATTGACAAGTGCCTGAACATAGGCTTATTAGTAGAGAGTTACAAAAATGCAACAAAAACCACCTAAATTATAGACCCTCGCTGTTGACAGGGCTTCCTCTGTTTTGGCAAATCAGTGTTTATAAAGGGTGTGTGGTTGTGGAAGAGATGGTGCTTTTATTACTGTATTTATTTATATCAATCTTTTACTGTATCTCAGATTCAGAGATGTACATGATTTGAACTTCACTATTCAATTAGCCAATAAAAAACCTTTTCAGATTTTGTTTTTCTTTTGCTGTATTTTTTTAAAAGGAGTTTTAGATTCAGAGAAAAATTGAGAGGAGTTTACAGAGATTTCCCAGAAATCTCTTGCCCCTACACCTTCATGGTTTTCCCCATTATCAGCATCCCTCACCAGAGTGGTGCCTTTGATATAACTGATGAACCTTCACTGATGCATCATAGTCACTCAAAGTCCATAGCTGATATTAGAGTACACTCTTGGTGTTGTACATTCTATGGGTTTGAACAAAGCCATGTATGTCATATTTACATATTATGTACATAGGGAGAGATATTATGTACAGATACATGAGATATATGTTTATGAAATTACAAATTTATATATAATTTAAATATATTTAATATTAATATAAATTTATATTGGCACACATGTAAATATTGGTAAATATGTATATAAAAGTATGTAAATGTTTACAAATTAATATTGAAGTGTATGTAAGTAGTGGCATGCATCATGCAGCATAGTTTCACTGCCCTAAGAATCCTCTATTTTCTGCCTATTTGTTCCTCCCTTTTCCCTCTCCCCAGCAACCTCTGGTCTTATTTTTATCTCCATAGTTTTTTCTTTTCCCAGATATCATGTAGTTGAAATTATACTATATACCCTTTCCTGATGACTCTCTTCATTTAGTAATATACATTTAAGTTTTATTTTACCCATCCCTAACTTCATTTCTTTTTCTCAACAGTTGTCATAGTGTGTAAAATCTATATGTTTAGGGATATATTCATTCTGAAAAATGGAAAGATTGTAATAGGTAATGTTGGTAGCCTGCTGCATGCCTAAACTGTCATGAATGTTGACTGATTACATTCCCAGTTGCCCCTTATCTAGAGAATTATCCTTAGCTGCATGGGAGACCTCTCTCTTGCCTTGCGAAACTTCACTCATTCTCCTCTCAAGAGAATCATGTCCAGCCTCTCCCTCAGTCTCTGCCTTTAGAAAATCTAGTCTAAGACCCAGGTTTGTCATACAAATGAATGATTTACATATATATGAGATATATACACATACAGAAAATTTTTATATTTTATGAACTTACAAAATTATTATAAATTGAATATTTTAAGAATATATTTAATATTAATGTAAAATTAATAATTTGAAAAAAATGTATAGCACTGAGAATAGAATATTTTGAAAAAGAGGAATAAGAGTGGGGGACTTCTTTGGTAGATATTCTGACTATGACAACATTATATCATTTAAAGAGTGAGCTTTTGGAGCACAGAAATAACAACTTTGATAAACGAACAGAATAGAAATCCAGCATGAGACTCAGGAACAAATATTTCATCATTAATATATAACTAGTTCTTAGGACAGATTTGAATACTTGGTAAATAATAGAAATATGCTGAATGAAAGGCAAAGTGATATGTGACAGAGTTGACATTACAAATCAGCTGGGAGAGAAGGGATTTTTCAATAAATGTTCCTGGAGAAATAACTTACCTGTATGAAAAAAAAAATGTGTCTCATCTTCACATTATACAAACACATCAGTTCCAGTCAATTAAAGATCTAAACGTGAAAAGTAAAACTCAAAAATATTTAGCAGAAAATACAGGAAAATATCTTTATGACCTTGGCATAAGAGTATAGTTTTTCTTTTTTAATACATCAATAAAATATGAACAACAAAGGAAAACTACTTTGAATAATTTAAAAAGTTGTATATCAAGAACAAACAAATTACAAAATCACAATCAGAAATATTTGCAATATATAAAACTGACAGATGATTAGCCTTTGGCATATATGACTATTATTGTAAATCAGTAACAAAACAGATGAAAATGGAAAATAGACAAAATATATAAACAGGCAAATCCAAAGACTAGATAAAAGCACAAGATTTTCAACCTCAGGAGATATTTTCATATTCACAGGTAAATATAATAATTCAAAAAAAAGTGAAACGACTAATGACAATCCCTGAATATGCCACGCTTTGGTTATGATATAGAGACTCAGACACAATCATAGGACACTGATGAAAGTGTAAACTGATATTACTGCTGGAGAATCATTGGCAATACCTAGGGAAATGCAGTCCAAATGCCACAGAAATTTCAGTTCTAGTTTTATTCCATAGGTGAACTCATGCACACATGAACGAGAAGATATGTACAAAATTGCTTAACTTTATATGCAATGTCAAAAATATTGAAACCGTTTCTTCATTAACAAGATAAAGAAAAATAATATATGGCATATCCATGCGATGAAATGCTCTACAGTCATTAATATACTAGATGTACAAGTAAGAATAGGAAAAAAAAGTAAGTGTAATGCTGAATAAATCAAGCTAGTTTTAAAGGGTGCTCATGGCTGGTGCACTGGGATGACCTAGAGAGATAGAATTGGGAGGGAGGTGGGAGGGGGGTTCTGGAAGGGGAACACATGTATACCCATGGCGGAATCATGTCAATGTATGGCAAAACCAACATGATAATGTAAAGAAAATAAATAAATAAAATTTAAAAAAAGATATGTAGAGTATGATTCTGTTTTCTATAGCTTTAAGCATGTAGAATAATATATATTGCTTCTACACAAATACACATGTAGTAAAAATATGAAAACATGAGTGGAAATGATCAGCAAGGTCAAATTAGTTCCAACTCTGGTCAGAGAAAAGGGAAATATGTTCTTGGAGATTTCTCAATTACACATAGAAGATTTTACATGTAATGTTTTTTTTCTTAAGCTGAGTAGAAAGAATAATAGGTTTTTTGTTATAATATGCATACATCTGTATGCCCAACAACTTTCTTGATAAAAAATAAAGATTTTTTTATGCTGTTTCCTATGTATTTAAGTTTACATATTACACACACACAGAAACATTGTTGTATTTTATATTCTATTCCCTCAGGATTTGTTTTGTTCTTAATATTAGTTGTATTGTTCTCTACTAATCTTCCTCAATGTTTCTGAGTGCTACGTGCATTCCAGCATTCATCTCTCCCATTTACTTCCCTTCTTCTAGTGATGGATCCATTTTACCTGTCCTCTTTGACCTGTGCAGGAGTTTTCTTCATGTATTGCTGGATCACGGAATGTGCATGAATGTAATTCCACTCCGTATACCCAGATAGTTCTTAATCAGCTCCAAAGAACATCTCATTTCACACTTCTACCAGGAGTGGGTGAGGGATTCTATTTTTCCATGATCTTCTCTGAGTCTGTTATCAGAAAACAAAATCTACAGCATCCTTTATTAAGTGGGAACTCTTAAATGTGATGTGGCAAGGAAGTGCAGTTCCTTGGATTCTGTTAGTCAGAGAACTCTTCTTTATCTGCGAAGGTTACCCTTCTCAACCACAGGGGCAGTTTCAGGAGGAATTCCCAGAGGGGTGTAAGGGAGAGGATCGCGTTTAGACACCCCGAGCACAGGCATCATCCTGCACAATCAGTGGAGACCAAGCTGTTCCATACAGGACATTCCCTTGTGTGAGTTAGGAGACTTGAAAGCAAGACAACTCAACCACGCCAGACACAGCCTTTCCATTTCTGTATCTCAGTACTCTCCTGTGTAATATGGAGGGAGTGGCCAATAACATCTCTACCATCTTCTTCAGCTCAAACAGTACATGGAGAATACATATATTTACCAGTTTATAAGTTGAATCATTCTGGAGTTATAGGAGTCAAGTTTGGTAAGTTTCTCATGAGCCCTAGAACAAATCATTTATAAATCAAGGTTTATGGGTGGGACCATATTAAACTGTTTACCAAATTTATATGATGCTGAAACTCCAAAACTTTGTCCACCTGATGTGAAGAGCTGACTCACTGGAAAAGACCCTGATGCTGGGGAAGATAGAGGCCAGGAGGAGTAGGGGGTGACAGAGGATGAGATGATTGGATGGCATCACTAACTCAATAGACATGAGTTTCAGCAAAATCAGGGAGATAGTGAAGGGCAGAGAAGCCTGGTGTGCTACATACAGTTCATGAAGTCACAAAGAGTCTGACACTACTGAGCGACTGAACAACTCTGTGTGTGTGTGTGTGTGTGTGTGTGTGTGTGTGTGTGTTAATCGCTCAATCGTGTCCAAATCTTTGTGGCCTGATGGGCTGTAGCCCATCAGGCACCTCTGTCAATAGAATTCTCTAGGCAAGAATACTAGAGTGAATTGCCATTCCTAGTTGTTGTTGTTTAGTAGCTAAGTCACATCTGAATCTTTGTGACCCCATGGACTGTAGCCCACCAGGCTCTTTTCTCCATAGGATTTTCCAGGCAAGAATGCTACAGTGGGTTGCCATTTCCTCCTCTAGGGTATCTTCCCAACCCAGCAAATGAACCTCTATCTCCTGAATTGCAGGCAGATTCTTTACCACTGAACCATGGGGGAAGCCTGCCTATTTATCTATTTATTTTCAAACCTCAATGATTTATGAAAATATAAACAAATTTCTCACTCATATAAAGTCCGGTTGAGGGGTTTAGTTGGGTGGCTTTCCAGGATATCACTTAAGAACCCAGAATTCTTCCATCCTGTGGTTCTTCCCTTTTTGAGGTTCTTGAAGTTCTCTCTGGTCACCTTCCAGACAAGAACAAAGAACAGAGCTCCCCGTGGGAGGATATTTTGGAACTAAACCCTTGAAGTGGCACACAGCACTGCATTGTCTTTGCTGAAACTTGATCACATGGTTACAGTAACAGAGAGACTAAGAAATCCAGCTTGAGTGTGTGCCGTGAAGAAGACATAACTTTTGGAGAACACAGAGCAGTCCCTGCCACAGCAGGAGTCCCTTTCAGGCATCTGCTGAGCACAAATTTGTTTTGTTTTAATTATAGAAGCAATGTAGCAACATTAAAAATAGTGCTTCAAAACTAGAGAGGAATTACCCACAATCTTCTGCCAGGAACAAAGTATCTGTTAGTGTTTATGCACCTTCACATAGTCAGGAACTTAGAGGGCATGTGCTTGAGTAGTCATCCCTCCCTTACTCCCCTCCTTTTTGACTTTTCAATTTCTTTCTTTAAGCATTTCTTGTTTTGTTTTGTTTAAACACTTCTCGGCTGCCAAAGGGTTACAGATCAATAAGACATAAAATTTGGAGAATTCCCTGGCAATTCAGTGCTTAGGACTCTGCACTTCAACTGCAGCAGGCATGATTTCCATCTCTGGTCTGGGAACTAAGATCCCACAAGCCAAGTAGTGCAACCAAAAAATTAGACCCTAAATTTTAAAACTGCCCTCAAGTTCCACTGGCATGAGATCAGGCAAGTAACCAACCATCATGACGAAGCATGTAATAGACATAAATACATGATATTGGGCAGCACTTGTCTCAGAAACAGATGCCTATAGAAGGTAGTAATAAAGGATAAATAGAAGCTCAGTTCAGTTCAGTTCAGTCACTCAGTCGTGTCCGACTGTTTGCAACCCCATGAATCACAGCACGCCAAGTCTCCCTGTCCATCACCAACTCCCAGAGTCCACCCAAACCCGTATTCATCAAGTCGGTGATGCTATCCAGCCATCTCATGCTCTGTCATCCCCTTCTCCTCCTGCCCCCAGCATTAGGGTCTTTTCCAATGAGTCAAAATAGAAGCTAGTATGGTTAAAAGAAAAAAAATTCAAGAGCATTCCACGGAGTGGGGAGATTAGGGGTACCATTCTCCAAGGCCTGGAGACGTGGAAAAGGGCAGCGAGCTTTGAGAAGTACACATCATTCAGGTTGACTGGGAACAGAGTGTGAATGAGAAGTGGTGAAAACTAAATCAGGATGGGGTCAAATTGTGGAAGATTGTCAGCTCTGCAAAGGAGACAAAAGTTTATTCTAAGTGCAGGAGGAGTCATTGAAGTATTTTAAGCAGAGACATGATTTAATCAGAAACTTGCTTGAGAAAGGTAACCTTGGTTGCTCTGTGAAAAAAGGCATGAGAAGTGGACAGAATTGAAGGCAAGAGACAAGTTAAAGGACTAGATGTATTATTCATATGAGATACGATGGTGGGTTTACTTGGGTTATGATTGACACCGGAGAGAAATATGTAACATTCAAGAGATATTTAGGTGGTAGGAGCAACAGGGCTTAGGACTTGATTGGATAACTTGAGTAGTCAAAGAGAGGAATATGTTAGGGATGACTCAGAATTTAGACTTGGTTGACTGGATAAAAAATTAAGACAGGGACTATTGGAAAAGAGAGGACAATGAATTCCATTTTTATTTTAATTTTGAGGTACTGTTGGAATTATAACTAGAACTGTTAGGAAGTTGGCTATAAAATTGAAATTCATGAGAAAACTATACTGAAGTTAAGATTCCTAATGAAATGTATAGGAGTAAAGGAGGTTGTCTAGAGATCATATACAGAGTATGAAGACCATCGTTTAGGTGAATGATAAAAGAATAAAAGCTGACAACAGGTTATACAGGAAAAAACAAATAGAAATGAGCAATAGAGTAAGTGTATTAAATCAGAGACACCCAGGGAGGAAATTTCAAGTGCTCAGAAGAGGTCGAGGAAAATAAAGATAAAAAGTGCCCATTAGATTTGGCATCAAACAGTTCATTAGTACCTTTCTTAGTGCAGTTTTTTTTTTATGGAAAAGGATTAGATGAATTGAGAAGTGAGTGAAAAGTGAGGATTTATCTCATAATGATAGTTGATGGTTATCAATAAGAAGAGAGAATAAGATAGTTGCTCTAATGTTTATCTGAACATGATTTTTCTTTTCAAAACTGGAAAAGATCTGATGAAGTGTAAATGCTTTGGGGAAAAAATTTGTCAAAAAGGATACTTTGAAAATAATAGAATGATAACAGAGAGAGAGGAGTAATTAATAGGATGAGGTTTCCAGAAGCAAGAGCAGACCTGGAGGATAAGGTTTCTGTTTTAATTAGTAGTGGGAATTTCTGGTAGATTTCATGTGCTGATTCCTATTGTGTTTTCAATGAAATGCCAACTGCTGAGGGAAAGCAGGATGGTATGGCCGGATATTTTTAAATGGAGAAAGTTTCAAATTACTGTTATGGAATAACATGTCACACACACAAATATAACATGAATATTGAGTGGTGCTGGGAGCTTCCTTGAAATCAGATACGCTACAATGACCAGCATCCCAAGGGTACCCTATGGGAGTTGTCTCCAGCAGTGTCAGTGTCCTGTGTCTGGAGGTGAAGAAGGGAAGTAGCTGAATAGGCATACAATTGCCAGGTCGGTCTGACAACAGGACAAGAGAGGCAAAGATAATGGCAAGAAAGAGGAGAAAATGATCAGCTAGAAAAACCTAAGCTGACTACAAAAAGTGGTAAAAAGCTTCAACGGACTGGAGAGTCTCACAAGATGGAGATTAACTGACGCTAATTAAGTGAAAGAAAATGAAGAATAAATACCAGTACTCTGAGTAGACGTTTAACTTTAATTTCAAAGTCCATGGGGCTCTAAATAAATATTTGTTGAATAATGACCTAGTGGATTTGCCTGTAAGCACATATAAACATTACTCTGTTATTGTATTCCTAGATTGCTTTTTTTTTCACCCAGGTTGCTTTTATTTTCAATTTTAAATGATCAATACAGTAAAATAGATTTCTTTCTTTTAGTATACGGTTCTGTGACTTTTTAGCTAATGGAATTTATTTTTTAGAGCAGCTTTAACTTTTCAGGAAAGTTGAGCTGATATTACAGAATTGCTATATACTACCTTTTTACCCCAGATTCTGTATGTAGTTACTAACATCTTATATTAGTAGTTATAAGATATAAATATTGTGATATATTTGTTATAGTTGATGAACTCGTGTTGATATATTGTTATTAACTAAATCCCATAGTTTACATTATGACTCAGTTTGTGTTGTACAGTCCTATAGGTTTTGACCAATGTCAACATCATATTTTCACTATCCATATAAAGCACAAAATGAATATAGGCTATTGTTGCATTATTAGTATGGGGCATAAATTATTGTTCTTTTTAAAATAGACCTTTTTGGGGTTTCTTGTTTCTTTTTTACAGGAGAAAAACACTAAGTTTAATTACATGTACAACACCTGTATACATGGGAGAGTCCCAGGAAAATTGAGTAACTCCTAGACTTTAGTTTTAGAGTAGTTTTAAGTTCACAGCAAAACTGAGGGGAAGCTACAGAGTTCCCATATACTTCCTGTCCCTATACATGCACAACCTTCCCTTTTATCAACGTCCTGCACTGGGGTGGTATGTTTGTTACAACTGATTAACCTCCATTGATATATCATAACCCAAATTTCATTCAGTTAAATTTAGTTGATCAGTTATCTCTAACTCCTTGTGATCCCGTGTACTGCAACATGACAGGCCTCCCTGTCCATCAACAACTCCCGGAGCTTGCTCAAACTCATGTCCATCGAGGCAGTGATGCCATCAAACCATTTCATCCTCTGTCATCCCCTTCTCCTCCTGCATTTAATCTTTCCCAGCATCAGGGTCTTGTCAAATTAGTCAGTTGTTCACATCAGGTGGCCAAAGTATTGGAGTTTCAGCTTCAGCCTCAGTCCTTCCAGTGAATATCCAGGACTGATTTCCTTTAGAATTGACTGGTTCGATCTCCTTGCTCTCCAAAGGACTCTCAAGAGTCTTCTCCAATACCACAGTTCAAAAGCATCAATTCTTTGGCACTCAGCTTTCTTTATGGTCCAACTTTCATATCCATACATGATACTGGAAAAACCTTGGCTTTGACTAGACAGACCTTTGTTGGCAAAGTAATGTCTCTGATTTTTAATATGTTGTCTAGGTTGGTTATAGCTTTTCTTCCAAGGAGCAAGCATCTTTTAATTTTATGGCTGCAGTGATTTTGGAGCCTAAAAAAATAAAGCCTGTCACTGTTTCCACTGTTTCCCTATCTGCCATGATGTGATGGAACCAGATGCCATGATCTTTGTTTTTTGAATGTTGAGTTTTAAGCCAACTTTTTCACTCTCCTCTTTCACTTTCATCAAGAAGCTCTTTAGTTCCTCTTCACTTTCTGCCATAAGGGTGGTATCACCTGCATATCTGAGGTTGTTGATATTTCTCCCTACAATCTTGAATTCAGCTTGTGCCTCTTCCAGTCTGATATTTCACATGATGAACTCCGCATGTAAGTTAAAAAAGCAAAATGACAATATGTAGCCTTGATGTACTCCTTTCCCAATTTGAAGCCAGTCTGTTGTTTCATGTCTGGTTCTAACTGTTGCTTCTTGACTTGCATACAGATTTCTCAGGAGACAAGTAAGGTAGTCAGGTATTCCCATCTCTTTAAGAATTTTCTAGAGTTTGTTGTGATCTACACAGTCCTGGTGGCTCTTTGCCTGCAGTGCAGGAGACCCAGGTTCGATCCCTGGGTTGGGAAGATCCCCTGGAGAAGGAAATGGCAACCCACTCCAATACTATTGCCTGGAAAATTCCATGGAATGAGGAGCCTGGAAGGCTACAGTCCATGGGGTCACAAAGAGTCAGACACACTGAGTGACTTCACTTACTTCACTCACTCACATAGTCAAAGGCTTTAGAGTAGTCAGTGAAGCAGAAGTAGATGTTTTTCTGGAACTCTCTTGATTTTTCAGTGATCCAGTGGATGTTGGCAATTTGATCTCTGGTTCCTCTGCTTTTTCTAAATCCAGCTTGACCATCTGGAAGTTCTCAGTTCACTTACTATTGAAGCCTAGACTGGAGAATTTTCAGCACTACTTTGCTAACGTGTGAGATGAGTACAATTGTGTGGTAGTTAGGACATTCTTTGGCATTGCCTTTCTTTGGGATTGGAATGAATACTGACCTTTTCCAGTCCTGTGGCCACTGCCGAGTTTTCCAAATTTGCTGACATATTGAGTGCAGCACTTTCATAGCATCATCTTTCAGGATTTGAAGTAGCTCAACTGGAATTCCATCACCTCCACTAGCTTTATTCATAGTGATGCTTCCTAAGGCCCACTTGACTTCACACTCCAAGACGTCTGGCTCTAGGGGAGTGATCACACGATCATGGTTATCTGGCTTATGAAGATCTTTTTTGTACAATTCTTCTGTGTATTCTTGCCACCTCTTCTTAATATCTTCTGCTTCTATTAGATCCATACCATTTCTGTCCTTTATTGTGCACATCTTTGCAAGAAATGTTCCCTTGGTGTTTCTAGTTTTCTTGAAGAGCTCTCTAGTCTTTCCTATTCTACTGTTTTCTTCTGTTTCTTTGTATTGATCATTCAAGAAGGCTTTCTTATCTCTCCTTGCTATTCTTTCGAACTCTGCATTCAGATGGATATATCTTTCTCCTTTGCCTTTTGCTTCTCTTCTTTTCTCAGCTACTTGTAAGGCCTCCTCAGAGAATATTTTGCCTTTTTCCATTTCTTCTTCTTGAGGATGGGTAGATCACTACCTCCTCTACCATGTTACAAACCTCCATCCATACTTCTTCAGGCACTCTATCAGATCTATTCCCTTGAATCTATTTGTCACTTCCACTGTATAATAGTAAGGGATTTGGTTTTGGTCATATCTGAATGGTCTAGTGATTTTCCCTACTCTTTTCAATTTATGTCTGAATTTGGCAATAAGGAGTTCATGATCTGAGATACAGTCTGCTCCCAGTCTTGTATTTGCTGACTGTATAGAGCTTCTTCATCTTCGGCTGCAAAGGATATAATCAATCTGATTTTGGTGTTGACCATCTGGTGATGTCCATGTGTAGAGTTGTCTCATATGTTGTTGGAAGAGGGTGTTTGCTAGGACCAGTGCACTCTCTTGGCAAAACTGTTAGCCTTTGCCCTGATTCATTCTGTAACCCAAGGCCAAACTTGCCTGTTACTTCAGGTGTCTCTTGACTTCCTCTTTTTTCATTCCAGTCCCCTATGATGAAAAGGACATCTTTTTTTGATGTTAGTTCTAGGAGGTCTCTAGGTCTTCATAGAACTGTTCAACTTCAGCTTCTTTGGCATTGGTGTTTGGGGAATCGACTTGAATTACTGTGATATTGAATGGTTTCCCTTGGAAACAACAGAGATCATTCTGTCATTTTTGAGACTGCACCCAAGTACTGTGTTTCCGACTCTTGTTGACTATGAGGGCTACTCTGTTTCTTCTAAGGGATTCTTGCCCACAGTGGTAGATATAATGGGCATCTGGATTAAATTTGCCCATTCCAGTCCATTTTAGTTCCTGAAATGTTGATTTCATTCTTGCCTTTTCCTGTTTGACCACTTCCAATTTACCTTGATTCGTGGATCTAACATCCCAGGTTCCTATGCAATATTGTTCTTTCCAGCATTGGACTTTACTTCCATCACCAGTCACATTCACAACTGGGTTTTGTTTTCACTCTGGCTCCATCTCTTCATTCTTTTTGGAGCTATTTTTCTACTCTTCTCCAGTAGCATATTGCACACCTACAGACCTGGGGAGTTCACCTGTCAGTGTCATATCTTTTTGCCTTTTCATTCTGTTTATGGGGTTCTCAAGGCAAGAATACTGAAGTGGTTTGTCATTCCCTTCTCCAGTAGACCACATTTTGTCAGAATTCTCCACCATGATCCGTCCATCTTGAGTGGCCCTACACGGCATGGCTCATAGTTTCATTGAGTTAAACAAGACTGTGATCAAGTGATCAGTTTGAATAGTTTTCTGTAATTTCATAGTTTACTTTATAGTTCACATTTGGTTTTGGATTTTAGCTAATATATAATGACATATAGCCACCATTGTAGCATCATACAGAATATCTTCACTGTCCTAAAAATCCTCTTCTCTCTACCAATTTATCCCTACTTCTTTCCCCTTAATCCCTGGAAATCATTGATCTTATTAGTGTCTATAGGTTTGCCCATTCAGAACATCACATAGCTGACCCTTTCAGACCGATTTCTTTCACTTAATGATATGCATTTAAAGTAGCTTCATGTCTTTTTGTAAATGGATAGCCTATTTCTTTTAAGTGCTAAATAATACTCCATTATCTGGATGTACTGGTTTATCCATTCACCTACTGAAGGAGGATATCTTGGGTTTTTCCTAGTTTTGACAGTTATGAAATTAATATGTAGGTTTTTGTGTGGAACTGCAAGGAGAGATATTGTATGGTAATATTGGACTGTATGAGAAGACTGTGTTTAACTTTGGAAGATACTGCTAGACTGTTATTCCTAAGGAATGATTGAGAGTTCCTGTTGCTCTGACTCTTCACTAGCATATGATGTTGTCAGTGTTCTGGATGTTAGCTATTCTAATTGGTATATAGTGGTTTACTGTTGTTATTTTAATTTGCCATTACCTAATGATATATGTTTTGCTACTTTTCATATGATTATTTGCCATCTGTTTATCTTTTTGTCTGTTTGGATCCTTTACCCATTTTTTAATTGAGCTGTATGTTTTCTTCTTTTTTCTCTTAAGAGCTCCTCATGTATTTTGCGTACTAGTGCTTTATCAGATATGCATTTGGCAATTATTTTGTCGCGGTTTGTGACTTGTTTGTTCATTCTCTTAAAAGTGTATTTCTTAGAGTAGGCGTTTTTCATTTTAATGAAGTCAAGCTTATCAATTTTTTCTTCCATGGAGTGTGCTTTCCTGTCATATTAAAAAGTTAGACAATCCCGAGACAACTAGATTTTCTCCTCTTTTAACTTTAGAAGTTTTATAATTTTTCATTTACATTAAAAAATTAATTTTATTTATTTATCTATTTTTGGCTGTGCTGGGTCTTCACCGCTGCATGGGTTTTTCTCTAGTTGCAGAGTAGGAGCCAGTCTCCAGCTGTGGTGCTCCACCTTCTCATTGAGGTGGCTTCTCTTAATGCCACACATAGACTCCATGGCATGTGTGCATTAGTAGTTGTGGAACATGGACTCGGTAGTTGTGGATCTTGGGCTCTAGAGCATAGGCTCAATAGTTGTGGCATACAGTCTTAGTCGCTTTGTGGCATGTGGGATCTTCCTGGATCGGGGATCGAATGAATCTGTGTATCCAACATGGACAGGCAGACTCTTCACCACTGAGCCACCAGGGAAGTCCTTTGCATTTACATTTAAACTTATTGTCCATCTTCAGTTATTTGGTTAAAAGTATAAGTCCTGTGTCTAGATTAATGTTTCTGTGTGTGGATGTCCAGTTGTTCCATCAGCATTTGTTGAAAAGACTGTGTTTTATCCATTAAATTTCCCTTGCTCTTTTTTTCAAAGATTCTATTTGTGCAGGTCAATTTCTGGGCTCTCCATTCTGCTCAGTGGAATAGAGCAGAATGGATTTATTTGTCTATTCTTTTGCCAATACCATGCCATCCTGATCAATGTCATTTCTATGAGTTTTAATACAAGTGTAGATTTATGTAATCAACACAATAATCAGCATATGAAACAATTTCATCACTTGAAAAAAAAACAACTTCCTTATGTTTTCTCCTTATACTCACATTTCTTACCCACTTATGTCTGGCGACCACCAATCTATTTTCTAGCACAGTAATTTTTCCTTTTTGTGAAAGTCAGATGAATGCAATCATATGATATTTAGCCTTTTGAGACTGACTTCTATCAATCAGCATAATGGCTTTGGAGGATCATCCTTTTTAAATGAGTATTAATAGTTGTTCCTTATTATGGCTGAGGACTATTCCATGGTATGGATATAGCATCATTTGCTTTTTCATTCTTTATTTGAGAGACAATTGGGTTATTTTCAGTGTTTGGTGGTTAAGAGTAAAGTTGCTGTAAATACCTGCGTACAGGTTTCATATGAACATAAGTTTGCATTTCTCTAGGTTCAATACCTAGAAGTGAAACTGCTGGGCCATAATAAGTACATGATAAATTCTTGAAGAAACTAGTGATCAATTTTCTATAGTGGCTGAATAATTTTATATTCCCACCAGCAATGTATGTGAGATGCAGCTGTTCCACTTCTTCTCCAGTGCTTGGCATAGTCAGTAATTTTTAGTTTGGACGTTCAGTGGATGGCAATTTTGTTTCATCATGATTTTAATTTGCATTCAGTAGCTAATCATGTTGAATATCTTTTCATATGGTTATCTTTCATCCATACATCTTTGGTGAAGTGTCTGTCAACATATTTTGCCCATTTCAAGAAAATGTTTGTTTTCTCCACTGTGAGTTTTGATAGTTCTTTATTATTATGAGTAGAAGTCTTTTGTCAGATATATGATTTATAAACATCCCCAATTGGTAGCTTGATTTTTCATTCTTCTGATAATGCCTTGTGCAGAGCAAAAGTTGTTAAGCTTGATGGTTTAATTTATCAAAAACATTTTTTTTTCTTTCTCAGGTTTTTTGGTGTCATGTCTGAGAATTCTAATTCTTTGTATAGCCCCAAGCTATGAAGATTTTCTCCTAAAATATTTATAGTTTGCATCATATATTTAGATGTATAAGCAATTCTGAATTAATTTTTACATAAGATGTGATATGTAGGTTAAGGTTTATTTTTTTGTCTACATATATTAGATTGTTCTAACACTATTTGTTGAAAAAGAATGTCTTTTTCCCTTCGGTTACTTTTTGCAGGTTTGTCAAATAACAAGTGGCCATGTATGTGAGGGTCTATTTCTAGACACTATACTGTTTCACTGATAGATGTGTTTTGTCCTTTACCAATATTACAATTTTTTGGTTGCTTATAGATTTATAGCAAGTCTTAAATTTAGACAGTGTAATTTCTTCAAATGTGTGATACTTGATCAAAAGATTTTTTTAAACTTTTCATGTAAATTTTAAAGATTAGCTTGTCTAAATCTTATTTTTTGCTGAAATTTTGGTTAGTAACTTATAGATCAAGTTGGAAAGAATTAATGTCTTTGTATATTGAATTGTTTTCACCTACAATATTTGCTTACATTGATGTTTATCTTTTAGCTTTTAATTTTATTGAAGTTTACTCTCTTTTATCTTCTTTACGCTACTTTAGGCTTATATCATTTTTCTTTTTCTCAGTTCTTTACTTAAAAGCATGAATTATTGACTTGAGACCTTTCTTATTTTCTAATAAAAGCTATTGCTATGAATTTCATTTCAAGCATTGCTTAAACTGCATCCAAACTTAATATTGTTGAATTTTTTTTTCTCTAAGTTCAGTTTTTTTTTTTTTCTTTTGTAATTTACTTCGGTGCTCCTTCTTTGACCCATGGATTATTTAGAAGTGTGCTATTTGATATTTAGGTGCCTGAAAATTTTCCAGTTATCCATTATTGATTTCTGATTGAATTCCTTTAAAACAGAGAACATAATGTGTAGGATTTAATTATTTGGACTTTATTAAAGTTTGTTTTATGACCAGAATATTGACAATCTTGGTGAATGTTATATGTGGACTTTACAAGAATGTATATTCTGCTGCTGTTGGGTGCTTCAGTTCAGTTCAGTCCAGTTGCTCAGTCGTGTCTTCCTCTTTGCAACCCTATTAAGCGCAGCACCCCAGACCTCCCTGTCCATCACCAACTCCTGGAGTCCACCCAAACCCATGTCCATTGAGACGGGGATGCCATCCAACCATCTCATCCTCTGTTGTCCCCTTCTTCTCCTGCCCTCAATCTTTCCCAGCATCAGGGTCTTTTCTAATGAGTCAGCTCTTCTCATCAGGTGACCAAGTATTGGAGTTTCAGCTTCAACCTCAGTCCTTTCAATGAATACCCAGGATTGATCTCCTTTAGGATGGACTGGTTGGATCTCCTGGCAGTCCAAGGGAATCTCAAGAGTCTTTTCCATCACCACAGTTCAAAAGCATCAGTTCTTCTGCCCTCAGCTTTCTTTATGGTCCAATTCTCACATCTATACATGACTACTGGAAAAACCATAGCCTTGACTAGACAGACCTTTGTTGGCAAAGTAATGTTTCTGCTTTTTAATATGCTGTCTAGGTTAGTCATAACTTTCCTTCCAAGGAGTAAGTGTCTTTTAATTTCATGGCTGCAATCACCATTTGCAGTGATTTTGGAGCCCAGAAAAATAAAGTCAGCCACTGTTTCCACTGTTTCCCCATCTATCAGCCATGAAGTGATGGGATCGGATGCCATGATCTTTGTTTTCTGAATGTTGAGCTTTAAGCCAACTTTTTCACTCTCCTCTTTCACTTTCATCAAGAGGCTATTTAGTTCTTCACTTTCTGCCATAAGGGTTGTGTCATCTGCATACCTGAGGTCACTGATATTTCTCCCAGAAGTCCTGACTCCAGCTTGTGCTTCCTCCAGCCCAGCGTTTCTCATGATATACTCTGCATATAAGTTAAATAAGCAGGGTGACAATATACAGCCCTGACATACTCCTTTACATATTTGGAACCAGTCTGTTGTTCCATGTCCAGTTCTAATTGTTGCTTTTTGACCTGCATAGAGATTTCTCAAGAGGCAGGTCAGGTGGTCTGGTATTCCCATCTCTTTCAGAGTTTTCCACAGTTTATTGTGATCTACACAGTCGAAGGCTTTGGCATAGTCAATAAAGCAGAAATTGATGTTTTTCTGAAACTCTCTTGCTTTGATGATCCAGCAGATGTTGGCAATTTGATCTCTGATTCCTCTGCCTTTTCTAAAACCAGCTTGAACATCTGGAAGTTCACGGTTCACTTATTGCTGAAGCCTGGCTTGGAGAATTTTAAGCATCACTTTACTAGCATGTGAGATGAGTGCGATTGTGCGGTAGTTTGAGCATTTTTTGGCATTGCCTTTCTTTGGGATAGGAATGAAAACTGACCTTTTCCAGTCCATAAACACAATTAGATCAGTTGTTTGATGGCATTGTTCATTTCTTCAGTATCCTTGCTAATAGTCTGTCTACTAGTTCTATCTATTACTGAATGGTATATGTTAAATTCTCTAAATGTAATTGTGAAAGTTTTTATTATCCTTTAATTTCTGTCAGTTGTTGCATATTGAAGCTCTGTTCCTAAGTACACGTGCATGTAGAATTGCTATTTCTTTTTTGTGACTTGAATAATTGATTAACATGCAATAATTCTCTTAATCCTGGTAATTTTCTGTGATCCAAAAGTCTTTGTCTGATATTATATAGCCACTTTAGCTCTTTTCATATTAACCTTTGCATAGAAGTAGTTTCTCATCCTTTTTATTTTTAATTTTCCTATATTGTTATATTTGAAATGAGTTTGTTATAGACAGCATGTATTTAATAGTTTTTTTAATGTAAGTATAGTTGGTGTACAGTATGTTACAAGTATACAATATAGTGATTCAAAAATTTTAAAGGTTAGTTTTCATTTATAGTTATTATTAATTATTGACTATATTCCCTGTGTCATATATATATACTTGTAGCTTATTTTATACATTATCATTTGTATCTATTTATCTCTTACCCCTTAGTTGCCCTGCCCTCTTCCTTTTCCCTACTGGTAACCACTACCACCAGTTTGTTATCTATATCTGAGTCTGCTTCCTTCTTGTTATGCATATGTTTGTTATATTTTTTAGATTCCATATATAAGTGATATCATACAGTATATGTCTTTCCCTGTCTGACTTATTTCACCTAGCATAATGCATTCCAAGTCCACTTATATTGCCGCAAATGGCAAAACAAACAAAACCCATATTTTCATGTAATTGCTGTGTTTAGACCAATTGCATGCAACATAATTATTGATAGGTTTTGATTTAGATCTAATATTTTTTTCTGTTTTCTGAGTGTTTCCTCTATTTTTTCATTTTCATTTGTCCCTCCTTGCCTTCATTTGGTAAATTTTACATTTTTATTATATATTAGCGTATTTATTCTCATAATCACAGTATACTTTTTGTCTTTCATTGACTCCTAATAATTTTACCTCATCAAGCAGAATTTTATGTTATAGTTGTCTTACATATTACAATAACATTAAAAAAACTAATCATACAATGATTATATTTTTTGTTTTCAACAACTGAATATATCAATATTTTAAAAACCCAGAAGAAAAGAATAGTTTATCATTAATAGTTATTCTCCACTTCTGTGGCTCTTCCTTCATTCCTAATGTTCCAAGTTTCCTTCTGATATCAGTTCCTTTCTGTGTGAAAAACTTTGGTCTGCAATTCTTTGTGTGTAGATATTCTAACAAAAAATTACTCTAATTTTCTTTCATGTTGGAATATATTTATGTCATTTTGTATCTAGTGGATATTTTTACTGTGTACAGAATTTTTGGTGAATAGATCTTTTCTTCATCAGTTTAAAAATATTGTGAAATATTGTTGCTTTTACTTCTTTCCAAAAAAAAAATATTGTGGCATTTTCTGGCCTCCATATTTTCTGATGAATGATCTGCAATCATTTAAAATAAATTTCTTTAAAGGTAATGTGTTGGTTTTCTCTGATTATTTCATAATTTTATTCTTTGTGTTTTAATTTCTAGCAGTTTGATTATAATGTGTTTGAGTATGGAGTTGTTGGGGTTTATCCTGGTTAAGTTTCACTGACTTTGGCTATATAGGTTTATGTCTTTTGATGAAATTGAAAAGTCTTCAGCCATTTCTTCTTCAAATACTTATTTCAAACTGTACTTTTTCTCCTCTAGGTCTAGAATTCCCATAACATAAATGTTAAATCTTAGGTTATTGTCACACAGTTCTGTTTACTTTTGTATTCTTTTCTTCTCTGTTATTACTGTTGAACCCATTCTTTGAGTTTTAAAATTTGGTTATTATATTTTCAGCTCTAGAATTTCTATTTGTTTCTTCTTCACATTTTATAGTTCTTTGCTGGCTTTCTGTTTTTCCACTTTTAAGTATTTATTCTTGCTTGTTATACTACTCCCGTAATAGCTGCATCAGTGTCAGATTGGCATTTGTACCTGTTAATTATCTTTTCCATGCATATTGAGAGTTTCCTGGTTTTTTGGAAGAGAAGTAATTTTGGATTGTTTCCTGGTATTCTGAATACCATGTGTGTACTTCTGGGTCTTATTTAAATTTTATGGAAAATGTTGGCATTGTTCTTTTAGCAGTCAATTGACCTGGTTAGCTTCGGACTACAAGTTTCATCTTGCCTTTGGTTGACTGTGGATCCAGTCTCAGTTCAGCGTTCAATGTCTTGCAGTACCATTCAGTTTTGTCCCAGATAGGTGCCACCCTGAGGTTAGTCTGGGCCTAGACAACCATCTGTGTGTTAGTTCAGTTCTTAAATTTTTTTTTTTGTCTGCTCAGTAGAATCAGATCTATGTGTGTGTGGCTTGAAGACTAGTTCTTAAACAACTTTATAGGGTTGTTTTCTCCATACAGACTTCCTCTTCACAGTTTACCATGTGCAATATATCCATCGGTTTTTAACAGATGCCAAAGCGCTCATGGCACTCTTTGTTTTTGTCCTCCAGACAGAAGTGCTGTGGCTTAATCTTACCCTCTCTCCCCTGTACTTCCAAGACTGCAGCTATGTTTGGGGTCAAGTGGAAGGAGAACATAAAAAGAAAGTGGTGGTTCACTCTACACTCTTGGGATCCCAACCTAACTTACTGGAGAGGTCTTTGCGGCCATCACGATGTTAATGCTTAGAGGCTGGGCATAAGTTGCCAGAGATGGGAAAATAAACACATAAATAAAACAAAACCTGGGATTTCCACATTCTCTTTGAGATTTAAGAATTCCCTTACAGCTCCCAGAGCCAGAAAGGGGGGGTCTCTCTTGGAGCTGATTGCCACCTTTAGGTTTTGATTTGAACTGAGTTTAGGCCAATGGATCCTGGAGGTAAAAAGCATGCAGACTCACCACTGTTTTGATGTTACTTGGAATTCTGGTCTTCTTTACTGATCTACTTGCTACTACTTCCTTTTCAGATCCTAAAGTATTTCCTCCAGGTATGGTAGTCATAGCAGTGGGAAGTATAGTTATTCCACTTAACAGAACTGGAACTGAGACTAACTTTAGGCTCACAGAGGTTGCAAAAATAATACAGGGAATTTCTGTGCATGCTTCATCCAGATTTCCCCAGTGATAACATTTTACATATCACAGTGCATTTCAAAACCAGGACATAGGCAGTGGCATGATACTGTCAGTTAAACAACAGACCCTGCTTGGTTATTCTCAGATCTTTGTTGCTGGTGGTGGTGTATAGCACTCTGAAATTCCACACTTGTGTTACCACCACCACAGGGAAGATACAGAACTCTTCTGTCACTACAAAGAAACTCCTCCAGGCTACACCCCAATTCTAACCCTGGGTAGTCACTGATTTATTCTCCATCACTACAATTTTTGGTCATTTCAAGGTTATTCTACAAATGGAATTATATGATATATCCATCAGTTTTTAACAGAATTCAATCTTTGACACTGTGTGTTTTGCTGCTATTAGGCATTCAGACATTAAGCAATATTCCTTAACTGGGACAAAAGCTGTGAAATACTGGTCCCTCCTCTCAAGTCCCTCTAACAAATATGGGGATTTAAAAAGAAGGAATTAGAGGCCAGGGTGTGTGTGTGTGTGTGTGTGTGTGTAGTGATTAGAGTCTGTTAAAGGAGCAAGCATCCCATTATTCTGAGCACTCAACTCCTGGCCTTCAGGAATCAGAATGAAACCAGCTTCCGTGGACGTAAAACATCTGCGTCTTTGCCTCAGATCACAAGGGATGACAAGAGGTCAATGTATGTCTAACCCCAGGTGGCCCACTTTGCCTTCATGTGGCTGTGAGAGCTGGAGGAAGGTGGGCTAGCATGCCTCAGGGAAGCTGTGCACAGAAGGGCACATTTAAACACACCTATTATCCCTGTGGCTTTGTCAACAAAATATTTCAACTCCTGATGAATCTCTCTGTGTTCCTAGATTTATTTTTAGATGCAGCACAACAGATTGTTTCTTTGTTTGCTTTTCTATTTGCTCATGGTTATGACTTCCTCCTGAACGGTTCATCATAGCGGCAGTCATACAGTAATCATCTAGCAGTATATTATTATTCATTATGTATCAAGTACCATAAAGGCTCATAAAGCTTACCAGGTGCCTATGACGATACCAGCCATTGACTGAAGAGCTTAATGCTGCATTGGGGCACTTACTGGGGAGCTGGAGCTGGAGGCTCAGTGATGGGGCAGACTGTCCTGGGAGCCATCTGTTACTCCTGCTACCTCCTGGCAGTGCAAAGGGATGCAGAGCTCTAGAAGCTCCATGCAGTCAGGACACAGAGAAGGACATGGACAGGGCAGAAATCTTGATGTGGATTGAACAGGAGACAGTGGTGGTGCTTGTGATAGCACAGATGCTTTGACTCCTTCAGTTATGAAAACCTGATTCTCATATCTTCTGAAATGGATTCTATAGCTGTGAGGGAGGAGTGTTGTTATTTTTCAGTTGCTAAGTCGTGTCTGACTGTGCAGCCCCAGAGCCCCTGGATTTCCCAGGCAAGAATGATGGAGTGGGTTGCATTCCCTTCTCCAGGGGTCTTCTAAACCCTGGGAGCGAACCCTCATCTTTCATGCCTCCTGCACCAGAACTCCCTTTGCTGGGTTGCTCTTCACTCTTATCAGGGAAGAGCCCAGGTTGACTGCACTGGCCACTTTCTCCAAGCTCACAAGCCTGAGGTCACTCATTCAATTATTTTCAAATACTGCCTGTTCAGATAAAAAAGGAATGGAGGAGGAAGACAGCCAGCTGAGGCTGAGGCTGGTTGCAGACTTGCTCCCTGTCCTAATGGTGACTGGGGAGTGGATGGTGACTGGTGAGTGGAGCTCTGTCGGGGGTTTCTTACCTCCCTTGTCAGACATACTTCAGTCTCAGGAGGATGGCTATGCTTCCCTTGTGGGTGTGCTCACTCTTCTCCCTCCAGTGCTAGATTCAAGATAGGATTCCACAGTCAATCCCCCATCATTCACTTGGCACCTACAAATCCCAATTAGACGAGAAGATTTTGTCAGATTTAATTTTTGAAGTGTGTTTATGGACCAGTTCTCTCATTGACTCTGCCTTATCAGCCTATTTGATGGCTCTCTAGAGTTTCAGGCGTGTCTCTTTATTTTCCCCTGGTTGAAAATAAGGTTTAATTTAGAAATTCCTCAAGTTTACTTTTCATTTTTTATTGTAACCCAAGCCTGATTAAAATAATTTTTTTCTCCCTTTTCATTATCTATCGATCTTTCTGATGAAATCAATGGAGACAGAGGCAAGATACCTTTGCTCAAATCACTATCTTACCCAATTCCTATGCAAGACCAGATTTTATATATTTTGGATAATATGGAACTTATATGTCCCTCAGGTAAACCTGCTTGCTGTCAGTAGGTTAAGTCTTCCTGTTTGATTCCATCATCTTTCCAGTGTAGTCACAGAGTTTCAGTGAAGACTAGAGTTTCCAGGAGACACAGGTGAAGACTAGAGTTTCCAACAAAACACTTCTCATGCATAACAGGGACAGTGAGTGCCTCAGCTGTAACTGTTACTCTGACCAGACTCTGTCACATGATCATCAAAAAGAATAAAATACTGAAGAATACATTCAACCAAGGAGGTAAAAAACCTATAATCTGAAAACTATAAAAAACTGTTGAAAGAAATTGAAGATGACACAAATAAATGAAAAGTGTTTTATGCTAGTAGACTGGAAAAATTAATATTGTTAAAATGTCCATTTAGTAACCAAAGCAATCTATAGATTCAGTGCAGTCCCTATCAAAATACCAATGGGGTTTTCCACAGTACTGAAAACATATAATTATAAAATTTGTATGGAGTCAGAGAAAGATCCCAAATAACAAAAGCAGTCTTAACAAAGAAGAGCAAAGCTAAAAGATATCATATCCCAGATTTCAAACTATACCATAATGCCATAGTGATCACAACTGTATGATACTGGGATAAAATATCTAATTTTAATCAAGAACTTTCTTATTTATCAGTCTTTTCCATATCTGTTTACTCTAGTCTTGTTTTTTTTTTTTAAACTAATAGTTGATGGAGAAACATTGAGTACCTACTATAATCACAGAGTATTTCCAGGCATTAAATATATAATATATAATCTAGCACCTCAGAGAATCTAGCTCAACAGTATTGCTCTTTCTAACACAAGGAAACTTTGTGTATATTCCTCCTCAGTCTTAACCACATGCTTCAGAACTTGGGTTTGGCTCCATCTGAGAAGCTTCAATTTTTCGATACTGATAACTTAAGAAAATTGTCACGTAATCTGTTGTATTTGACTTCTCACTCTGCCAGTGTTACTGTGCTGACTTCTTTTCAGTCTCCCAACCTTGAAGATATATCCTCTTCAAGAACATTCAAGAGAAGACAAAAGAGGAAACAGAGTAAGAAACAATTTTTTTTCTGTAGAGGTGTACCTGTGGTGGGCAGAAGTTCTAGGAAAACAATCAAGATTCTACATCCTAGTGCCTGGAACCTGTGAACATGGTGGCTGTGTTACGTTATGTAGCATGCTTGACCAAGAAAAGGGGAGATTATTCAGATGGAACTAATCTAATCACGTGCTCAGTCTCTCAGTTTTTTTTCTCTCTTTGCAACCCTATGGACTGAAGCCTGCCAAGCTCCAGTGTCCGTGAGCTTTTCTTAACAAGAGTACCAGAGTGGGTTGCCATTTCCTCCTCCAGGGGATCTTCCTGACCTTCCTGCGTCTCCTACATGGCAGGCAGATTTTGTGAATCAAATCACAGGAGCCCCTAAAACACAGAAGAGAGCACAGAAGGAAAATATAGAGCTGTGAAGAATGAGAAGGACTATGCACCCCAGCTAGTATGATGATACAGCAGACTCTGTCAAATGGAGGCGAATCTAGGTGTCTTCGGGGAGCAGACAGCACCTCTTACTGATAGTCGAGATGGAATCTGACCAACAACCTAAATGTATTTGGGAGTGGAGTCTTTCCAGAGCCTCCAAAAAAGGCCCTAACTGGGTCACACCTCACTTTTGCTTTGTGAGAACCAGAATTTAGAACCTAAAAGAGGCCTCCCTGATTGCTGACCTCTAGAAGTGTGAGCTAACAAAAAACTTTTGTTCTATGTTGCTAGCCTGTGGTAATTTATTACAGCAGCAAGGGAAGGCTAATACCTACTCCTTCATGTGTAATTAAGTTCTAAACAGAAGAGGTAAATGGAGTTACTGAAAAGCTAACTCTCATAAACAAAATGAGAAGGTAAGCTCATTTGCACAATAAAAGAATTCTTTACATTACAAAAGGATTTAGAGGTTCGTTTAAGTAGCACTTATTTAAGTGTTTGTTTACAGATCATTACTTGCTTAATAGAGGGAGGAACTAAAATAACAGCTGAAGTGTTCCAAGCTTTTGTTGATTAAATAGCAATCAAAAATGAAGATAAAGTATGAGATTATAATAATAACAAATGTGCATGTATGCAGGCATTTCAAATGTTTTCATTTTACATAACTGAAAGCAAAAGTTCCAGGATCTCCTGTTCTCTCCAGGACACTTGTCCTTCTTATTCAAGTCATGTTTAGTGCAAGCAAGAAACTGTGCAACAGTGGAGACCTTAGGAGTACAAAGAGAAGGCAAGGAATTCTTGTCCTTGGGTCCTTTGCTCCAAACTAATTGATGCTTTTGAACTGTGGTGCTAGAGAAGACTCTTGAGAGTTCGTTGAAGAGCGAGGAGATCCAAGCAGTCAATCCTAAAGGAAATCAGTCCTGAGTATTCATTGGAAGGACTGATGCTTAAGGTGAAGCTCCAATACTTTGGCCACTTGATGCAAAGAGCTGATTCATTGGAAAAGACCCTGATGCTGGAAAAGATTGAAGTCAGGAGGAGAAGCAGATGATGAAGGATGAGGTGGTTGGATGGCATCACTGAAATGGACATGAGTTTGAACATACTCTGGGAAATAGTGAAGGACAGGGGAGCCTGGCATGCTGCAGTCCATGGGGTCACAAAGAGTCAGACACAACTTAGGAACTGAACAACTAACAACAACAGCAATTTTGCCACGTAATTCTTTCTAATCCTGACATTTAGAGCAGAAGAGGAGCCAGGAGGATGGGGGGATGGGGGGGATGGGGGCGATGGAGGGGCAAAAATATCAAAGATCTGGATGGTTGAGCAGAAGCATCCCAGTAGTAGGGTTCTTGATTGTGGAGCAAGGAAAAAGGGAAACTTTGTCAGGTCTCCCACTCCAGGGACATATGGTAAGAGGAAAAAAAAAAAAAAATCAATGCCACTTGTTAAAGGCGGTGAGGCAGAATTTACTTAAGACTATTCCCACAGGACCACTGGAGTTTCACAGGAGAGAGATTAGGCTCAACTCTGAATAAATATGGGCACATGGCAATTTCTAGCCAAGGAATCGGATGGGGTTTCTGGATGGAAAATTACTAAGAAGAAACATCAGGGGTAAAGGAGGTTCTGGTTAAACTGATCTAACAGGATTCTGGCAGACAACAGGCCAGAGTAATCAGACATTGCCCAGGGGATAGATGGAGCAGGATGAAGAACTTGGTCCATTATCAAGAATGAGGGTGATCAGATATTGAGAGTGGAGGAATTCTTTGCTAAATTTACTTAGCAGAGTTCTTATTAAAACTAGATTTTATCAGGAAGTACGTTCATGGACCCAAAAGAAGGTTAAGGAGACTGACTATAGTTTGGTCAACAAAAGAATCTTTGTCACTGGGTCAGGCCCACTTGACTTATATTATCTCATTCAATTCTGCAAGGTGTATAATTTTACCCTATGATTCAGGTTAAATAAACCAAGGTTCCAAGAGGAAAACTAGTTAGTGTAACTTTACAAACATGTAAATAAGAGGCAGACTCTGTTTGGTTCCCAAGACCCTGCCATTTTTGTTTTAACAAGGTACCTCTCCAGACATATGCCCAGGTGGGCAGGTGATTAAGAGAAGTTACAAAATCAACACTAGGGCCACATCAATTCTGTCTTTGTAACAGCTACCTTAGGACTCTGGCCAAGTAGCAACAGGTTTAACATCTTGACTAAAAGTTTCCTAAGTGCTTAGACACTACCTCCTCCAATAAATACATCAACACAATTGTGGTTGGTCCTAATAATTTTTGCAACTGTCTTTAAAAGTTAGACTCAAGATTTAGTTGAAGTAGAGAAGCATCAGGTACACATAGCCTGCTGTCAATCAAAATTTACAATGAAGGGGATTTACCTGGTGGTCCAGTGGTTAAGGCTCTGCCTGCCAATACAGGGAACTTGTGCTCAATCCTAACTCGAGGAACTGGGATCCTACATGCTATGGAGCAACTAAAACCCACATGCCACAATTAGAGAGTCCTGCATGCTTCAGTGAAGATCCTGCATGCTGCAGCTAAGATCCTATGCTGCCAAATAAATAAATTAAAGAATTAAAAAGAAAAAAAACCCTACATTGGAACTAAGGACCATTCATTGCCAGGATGTCCTATTGCCCTGAACTCAAATTTCACCTTCAGGATACTAAAGATTTTAGAATTTATCCACACCAAGTAATTTATCCCCACCTTTACCTTCACCATAATTACAGCTTGGTGAATGCTATAGTAGTTCATCATATAAGCTCAGTCTTACTAAATACTTCACCTGGCATAAAGTAGGCATCCCGCAAGCATTTCTTAAATTAATAATATTGGTCTCTTGCTAACTCTGGCATTTTCTTATAACCCCACGTGTTCTATGAAGCAGTCAGCCATACTCTTACCCACTCTCTGACTCATTAAGTCATTAAAACTCTTATGATCAGGTTTGTCACATTTATATTCATTTTCCTCATTCTCTTGAGTTATTTTTTTTTAGTTCAGTTAAGAGTTCAGCATTTGTTGAATGATTTCTATGTAGCAAATAAATTCCCCCAAACTATTTACTAATTTTGATTCGTGTCTTATGCATAATGATCTGTGTAGTGGTAGTAGGAGCCTGAGCATAAATGCAAACCACTAATTCATTCTTTCAGCAAATGTTTGCTGAGGGCCAGCTGTTTGTCACATGCTGGAATGCAGATACAGAGGTGATTCACAGGTCTTCTGTCCTTGACAAAGCTCCCAGTATATGTGAGGGAAAAGAAGAAAGTATTACTTATAAGAAAAAGTAGTAAGCACTTCTTTGTTGACAAGATTCAAAGAAAAAATGCAGAGAAGAAACCTAACACAGATGGAAAAGGGGTAAGGGATGATGAAAGCTTTTCTAGAGGAGTGAAAAAATGAAGGGGGGCTGTGAAAAATGAGTGGAACCCGGCCTGGTGGATAAGGAAAGAAGTGAAGGACAAAGCATGTCCTTTTGAGAGTGATATTCTAAGGGGTATATTGAGAAGCCCAGACATGGCTGACGTGTAGAAACAAAGCACAAGAAGGGGATAGAAAGGTCAGCCTAATTCCATTGTACTTTTGGCTGTGCTTACACGTGGGCTGAGCAGATAACCATGGTGTCCGACAAGGCCCTGGCTGAGAAGCAAAGCTGACAGATGCCTGGCTGCTGATCATAGTAGAATACTGTCCCTGTAAGGTGAGACTGAGCTTGTATGAAACCATCCACTCAAATGAGAGACCAGAAGTATGTGATGTAGAGCACTGGGGCATCTTCCTGCAAACATGACTTTGTAAGTAGGTTTTCTTGGATCAATTGCCATTGCCAGGAAGCTCAAGAGGCCTAGGTGAGATCAAAATAAAAGCAGAGTGGAATCTGAAATAGTCGAGCCAAAAGTCCAGAGAGAGTGGAGAAGTATCAGACAAACGCCTGCCCCCTGGCTCCTGGTGCACCATTTGGCTCCTCTGAGCCTCCTTGATCTTAGTAGAAATTCAACTTTTTTCCTTTCCTTTTTGAGACATGTGATCCTGACTCAAATGCTAGAGATAGACATTTGGGAGACACAGTAGCCCAACACTGGGGATGGATAAACCTGGCCTGGACATAGTTTCAGAAAAAGATACCTAAATCCTTTTTAGCAGAACATTTAATTTCCAGTTTTCCAAGTTCCACACCACTGCCTATTGCATCTGATTCATTTACACATTCATTCTCCTTCCCTGACCCTCTAGGTATTCGAGTTTAAGACCTTTGAGAAAACAAATAATGGAACTCTAGGAGAGACCAGGCCAGCTTGGGGATGACCAAGTAACAGTGATCAGAGGGAAAGCAATAAGAGGGGCATGATGGAGGCCTGAAGAAAGCATGACTGTTAGCAGAGAGAGGAGTGCAACGTCAGAGGAAGGTCAGGAAAAATGCATATTTGTAACATCCCTTGGGTGTAGCCCTGAGCAAAATGAAACTGTCCTGTCTGGTTGCTGTGGCCTTGTCCAGATTTTTGAATTTTAAGAAGCAAGCTTATTAGGGTCAGTTTGCTTCATTATTGTCTTCTCTGCCAGGATTCTGATGACTACAATTCAAGTTGTATTCAAATTGTCAAGTGTATGCTGTGTGTTAAGTCCTTCAGTCCTGTCTGACCCTTTGCAGTCCTATGGACTGTAGCCCACCAGGGCCCTCTGTAGTTTAAAAGGAAAACACTGGTTACCCCTTTCCTCAGGTTTTCATTCCTACTTCTTAAAACCCATTCTCATATCCATCCTGTGTGTATGTCTGGTTCAGTTGTGTCTGGCACTTTATGATCCCATAGACCGTAGCCTGCCAGGATCCTCTGTCCATGGAATTTTCCAGGTGAGGATACTAGAGTGGGTTGCCATTTCCTATACCAGGAGATCTTCCTGACCCAGGGATCAAACCCATGTCTCTTGTGTCTCCTGCATTGGCCCACGGATTCTTTACCACTAGCACGACCTGGGAAACCCATCTACCTCCATAGCTTATCGCTATCCACTTTCCCCAATTTGAGTCCATTCTGTTCTTTAAATTTCAAGCTCAAGTTCTTAGAACATATTCTTACTGCTTTTCTTCAAGGCTGAGTAGATTTGAACCATTACTGAAAGCTTTTCCCTTGTCAGTTTCCCTGTCCATGGCAGTTGATCACTTTGCTTGACAGCTGATGAGGCCTTTGTAATACCTAGACATTTTCCTCTTCCTCTATCAAGGGTATCAAGGCAGAGCCTCCCAACATTCGAAACTGGGGCAAAATTTTTGCAAAGATTACTCACCAGAAGCCAGAAGGGGATGCGTGGATTGTCAGGTAATGGAGCCAGGGATGTGAGAGGGTGGATTCACCTAAACTTCCCTTTACTCTCCTAACAGGGGAATCCTTTCTTCTCCTCCCTGAGTGGGAAGGAACTGAGAACAGTGAGGGAAGTTGTGAGTCTATGGAACCTTGATTCCACTCTGCTGGCTCCTGCCCCTGCTGATTCTGTGAGCTCAGGCCCCAGGAATCCAAACGCTCCAATAACCCAGTATTTTCACTGCCTTTTTCCGAGTCATCATTTCACAGTTGGCTCTCTGGATCAGAATGCTTCCTAACATCTATAAAGATAAATCCTCTTCACATCTGCATAAGAATCTCATACATCTTTGGCAGCCTTGAGTATTTATTATCTCATCTGATCCTTATCCCTGTCTTGTATAATCACAATAATGATGATAAAAATTATTTAATGCTTAATCAGTTCTAGGCAGTATCCTCGAAGTTTCGTACTGCCCAATTCAATTCTCCCAAAACTTATCATGGAGAGGTTGTATTTTATTTTTTAACTTTTTATTTTGTATTGGGGTATAACTGATTAACAATGTTGTGAGATTCAGATGAACAGCGAAGGGTACTCAGCCATACATCTGTGTATCCATTCTCCTTTAAACCCCTCTCCTCTCCAGACTGCTACATTGAGTAGAGCTGCATGTGTCATATGGTGGTTCCTTGATGATTATTCATTTTAAAAATAACAGTGTGTACATGTTCATATTACTCCCATTTTTCAGAGATAAAGACTGAAATTTAAATATCCTTTAGTCAGAAGCATCAAGCTTTTCAAGGTCGTGCTACTTTTGGTTATAGAACTGTGAAGGGTGGCAGAATATACCACACCAAAATAGGTCACTTTGGCATTCTGAACTGAAGGCAATTGAGAAGAAGCTGACACAGGAAAAGCTCCCTGCCTTTCCCCTATTTGCCTAAAAGTAGGTCATACATTTGTAAAGGTGTTCCCACTCCACCACAAAGCAGAGGTTAATCAACAGGGATAATTCTAGACCCTTATCCGCCCAGAGATAGCACCAGAGGAATATAGATCATAAACTTTGCTAAAACTAGCCCTTATCTACCATTAGTTTCCCCAAATGTTTGCTTTTCGACAATTTGCCACCTCTAGAAGCTCAAAATCCTTTTTCTTTTATCATGTCACTTCTCTTAAAATCTATTGTTTTTTGCTAAGGTGCTATATAAGCACAAGTTCTAACTAGCCCCTTTGAGTTACTCATCTCTAGGTATTCTCACATGAATGAGTGATGCACATGTTGATAAACTTCTGCTGGTTTTTCTCTTGATAATCTGTCTTTTGTCAGTCTAGTTTATAGGGTCCCAGCAATGAAACTAAGCTGGGTAGAGGGAGACGTTTTTCTTTCCTCTCCAACAGCTGGTACCGAAGATCAGGTACCCCACCTCGTTATCTTGTACTTGTTTTATTACACCTGGTTGCTACAAATATATTATAAGACAGCACTTCTCTTCTCAAAACTTATTGTGCACAGAATCACTTGGCTATCCTGTTAAAATGCAGATACCAATTCAATAGGTCTGGGGTGAGACACAGAAATTTGCGTTTCTAACAAGCTCCATGGTGACGCTGATGCTGCAGATCCAGGACTATATTTTGAGTAGCAAGGTATTTGGAGATTGGATGTATGGCTCCAGTCATCAGTCCCCTTTTTGAGATAAAAAAAACTACTTTCAAAAGAGGATTTTTGTTACCTGATCCTCATCTAGCTTGCTCTGACAGCCAGGGAAACAATGGCTTTGAATGAGCAGCTGAGCTTGCTGTGTGAAAGGAAAAGAGCAATTACTGAAGAATCTAAGAGAATCTGTATTATGGGGCATCATATCCTCTACTCGGGAGCTGGGGAAGGTATTGGTAATAGAGAAAAGAGCCAGAGCCCTTTGTCTCAAAAACAAAACAAAAAAATGTCTTACTTGATATGAAAGAAGAATGAGGCAAGGGAGATGCACTTTTTATTCCACAGGATGCATTCCCCCCCCTCAGATTATCAAAACATTTTGTATCTTTTATAAATCATTTGCAAGATACTTAAAATAATGGC
This sequence comes from Antilocapra americana, assembly GCA_007570785.1. Lineage (NCBI taxonomy): Eukaryota > Metazoa > Chordata > Mammalia > Artiodactyla > Antilocapridae > Antilocapra > Antilocapra americana. The sequence goes on along the minus strand of ML662447.1, from coordinate 4,403,453 downwards.
ATAACTGTTTAACTCAGAAGCTCAAAATCTAGCAGTAACCACTATTTACAGTTTTTATGTATTTACAATGAGTTTTTAAGCTAGATGAAGATGTCAATTGGTAGATAAAACAGTTGAGCTCAAGCTGCATTTTTAGATTTATGTGCTGCAATTGATTCACAATTTTATTAGCAGCATCTCCCTGCATTATTAGGGCTTCTTTGCAAACATCATGTTTGATGGTTGTATGATTTTCCATTGTTTGTCCTCATCGTAATTTCCTTAGCTATTCTCATATTTCTGTTCTTTCAGTTATTTTCAAGTTTTCACTGTTAGGATCAGTGTTGAAATAAATTTTAGTTTACATTTTCTACAGTTTCCTTATGATCAATTCCTGGGAGTGAAATTACTAGAGCAATGGTTTCAGACATTTTTAAGACTTTGGTTACATATTATCAAATTGCCTAACAGAAATGCAGTCTTCTGCAAAGGAAGTTTTACAGGTGTCTTTTTAAGACATGACCCTGAGTCAGGATGTTGAGCCCATCCTCAGAGCCTCCCTCTTCTGGGAAGTTCACACCGGGTCCCACTCTTTGCTTCCCAATTGTTTTCCCAGGCTTTCCTCCCTCTCATTATCACAAAAGTGGCAGTGGAGGACCAATTTGGTTCCTAATGCACTTTTACTAATTGTACCGTATGTTACACATTTGGGTCACAGTAACTTTGGATTCTGTTTGTGTGTCTTCAGGGAAGGAAATGGAAAGAAGCCAACAGAGGAAGAAACCCGTGATGAGGGAAGCCCAGTGCTTGGTGCCTCCAGCTGCAGTCTCCATTCCATTAGGTCACAAGATATGCAGATGGGGACAGGGTACCAAGACCCACCCCAGTTTACCTTTTTGGTCCATTCAGTTGTCTGGTTAAATGGTTAAATTGTGGTTTAGATGAACTGATATTAATTGTCCGTGACTTGACTGTAGATTCTCCTACACCCTTAAGGTTATGTTTAGTTGGTATTCAGTCATGCGTCTTGGGACACATTTCCTTGTAGAAGATATGAGAATAGCATGTGCTGTATGGAAGGCAGAATTCTATATCACCTGGCAGTACCCTGTATCACCCTGGCATTGCCATTTTGGAGCAGAGCCTTGTCTGTACTAGGCATGAGGCAGGGCGTAATACTAAGGATCCCAGACAGCCCGTGGTCTGCAAGGAAGAACACATGTAGGAGCGGTCATGGGCATAGTGACATTGTCAACTCAGAGGTGAGTGAGGGAGAGGCATGGGGATAGAAATGAGCTCCACGTCTGCAGAGTAGGCTCCAAGTGGTGGAAGGAAGATGCTGAAGCATGGATCTGAAAAGCACACAATTTGATCTGAGCCTGGCCTCAGATGTAGCCCAGTCCCAAGACTAAACATTAGCTACAGACCGCATCTGTCCTCAGGCTACCCTGACCAATCTCCATGTTAATTCAGACTCAGGCATAGAGTTAAGCTGTAACCTGGCATGTTTCTGAGCCTTAGCCCCAACCTGGAACAATTCTGTGTATCCATTCAAATAATGTTTTCAGTGCTTGCAGATTTCAGGTCGTTCTCTGACCTTGAAGCCTCTTCACCTTTTCTCATTATTAGTGTGAAGGTAAATAAGATAGTACATGTTCCAGGTTAGTGCAGTTCCTGCACACAGCTATTACCATTTCCTATCCTCACCACCTCCTGAATCCCTACCATTTCTCTCACTATAGGGAGGACCATGGTCTTCTTTGGATGCAAAGAGGGGCTTTTACAAGTTTCCAGTAGTTCTCGTAAAGGCTTGCCTCCAGTGGTCTGACGTGCAGTTTTCTGGGTCTAATAGCTGAATATCCTGTGTGGAGCCTTCTTGCTCCCTCTGGTCCCCAGCCCACCTGCCTGCATCTTCACAACCTCACTCTTCCTACACTCCTATCATGGAAATACTCCAAGAAGAGAAGACTCTTGGATGAAATCTTTCCTTCTTTAACTCCTCTTCACACACAAAGCTGTTTCCTTTCAGCTTCAATGTTCTGATTGTAGAAAGGACAGCTGGAGTTTAGAAATGGACATTCTTTTGTCTCGTCCAAATGCAGTGATGTGCCCTATCTTAATTTGGTCCTCTCTAATGAATGACTGCAGATGCCTAACTCATAAACAATAGAAATTTATTCTTCACAGTTCTGGAGATTTGGAAGTCCAAGAGCAAGGTACCCGCAGATTTTACCAAATACATTTACAGTATCTGGTGAGGACCCACTTCCTGGTTAATAAACAGCTATCTTCTCACAGCAGAAGGAGCAAGGGAGATCTTTGGGGTTTCTTTTGTAAGAGCATGGATTCCATTTATGAGGGTCCCACCCTTATGACTTAATTACCTCCAAAAGGCTCCAATTCCTCATACCAACACATTGGGGATTAGGAATTCAACACATTATTTCCGGGGTCAGAAACATTCCATCTATAACATTCTCCACTGATGCTGGACAGAGTTCTATATCCCCGGTCTGGGACAGAATGTAGGTAGAGGTTGCCACCTGCTAATGACTCCAAATGATCATGTGTGACTCATTTATGACTGAGCTATTACTAAGCCTCTAGTGGTATATGAGGGCCTGTGGCATCATCTACCTGGCTTCTTCCTCCAAAGGTAATTACCTGGATTTTCTGAACATTTTTGCTTGGAATGTTGTCTGCCATTCTGACACATTCCTGCTGCGGACCACCCCCCAGAGTACAGAGGCGTTGTCCAATAACTCCAAGGTGACCTTGAGTTCTGGATAAGCTCTCAGTCATCCTGTCTCATCGGAACTGGGTCTGAAACAACTGTTCACCTCTCTCAGAGATTCAAGGGACAGATGTTTGTATATTCTTTTCTTTGCTGAGAATTGGCCCAGTAGAAACCACCAGCATGGGGCTGCTTTTTCTTTCTTTTAGCAATAGACCCACCCAGATTCCTGGAGATCAGTCATTGGGAGGCAGGGGTTGTTGCCATTCTTATAAAAAGAAATGGAAAGGTCATTTCACTTAATCATGAATGCAGGTTTTTAACAGTGTGATTATCCCTATTTGCCTGGTGTAGAAATTGAAACTTGGAGATATTAAGGAATCTGCAAGCTCATTCAGTTACAGACCCAAGTGGGACTGGAAGAGACCATTCCAGCATTCCAACAATCATGCTCCAGCATAGAGAAAACCACAAAGAAGTTATGTGGAGCACAACAATGAACATCAGTTTGTCTGTCTTGTGTGGTGCATTCTAACTGGGTCTTCTTCCCATGTTCCTGCTGAGAGGTCTAGAACTTGAGAGTAGGAGGGAATCTCACAGAACCCTAGGCCAACATCTGTGCTTCATAGCATGGGTCGGGCTGCTCAAGTGACAAGCAGATTACCAGCAGGAGGGATTTTCCAGGCCAGAGGTGATGTGGTAGAAGAAAGAGAAAAAAGCACAAGTTTTATGACAGAACGTAGATATGACTTTTAACATCTTTCAAACTTCTTTGTTTCCTTACTTGTAAAATGGGTATCTATTAATACCTGCCATTCAGGGCCTTGGAAAGAATAAAATGAAAGTGCATTTCTGAAATATCTGTCATTGTGACATACAAGTTTAAAGAAAAAAATTAAAATGTTCCAGCTTGTGACTCTAAACTCTAAAGAGTTGGGAACCCAGGTCAATCCTTCTTGATTCTGCCTCCCTGTCTCTACCAGCCTTTCTTTACCTGCCTCCTTCCTGTGGCCCCTTCCTTCAAGCTCTGCCGTAACCCACCTGCTTTCCACTCCCAGCAACCTCCCACCCACAAGTGCGCTTTGTTCAAGTTCAATGCCTAGGCTCTCCCTCCTTTCCCCTACTTTCTGCTTGTCCAAACTGTTTCCAGCTTCAGTGAACACCCATTTAATTGGATTTCTGCTTTCTTCCTGGCTCACAAATGGTTCTAAACAGGGCTTGATCTATTCCAGCAGTTTTGGAGTGGTTTTATTCAAGGGGCTGTAAGACCATCAGGGGGAGAGTTTTCATCCCATTACAGCTGAGTACAAGTCTCAGTTCATGAGAAAAACACCAGGCATGTAGTGACCGTAATGGTGTAGAACAGTGCGTAATGTAGAATGTGGAAGAGAAAGGGAGGCAGGGGCTTAGCATCTTTTGGTGTTGTATTCCTCTTCTTTTTCCTTTTCTTCTTGTTGCTCTTCCCAACCCCTGATACACACACACACACACACACACACACACACACACTCACACTTAGACCTTAGCAAAACAGAGCCCAGGGCTGGATCCAGTTTAACACAGTAAAGCCTTGTGACTGGTTTCTTTTAAGTATCTTCCTGAGACTCTCAACTGCCATGAACGCTGGTTTTGGCCATGAACATCTCAGGATGACTCTGTTTCTGTGTGGTAACTCAAAGATCGTGTATAATTGCCTAGCTCTCTGACTCCTGATGGAAAAGCCCTTCCTCAGCCCCACAGGGTCTGCACGGTGGAGGAGGAGGGCACAATGAAACAGGCCCACTGAGGTGTGGTTCCCCTGAAACTAGAGGACTGAGAGAAATTTGAGCCTAAATGCTTTCCAGAAATTTCTGTAAGACTTGTTTTAAACCCACACCTAGCCCAAAGCTACACCTGTAAACTCTGATGGAGCACATTTAATTTCCTCCGTACACAGTAGTGTCTCAGTTGCTCCCAACCACCTCAGAGACAGTAGAAAAGGGACTCAGAGCCAAATCAGATTACTGCTGATTTGATTTCTTTCTCGGTTTCATGGATCGTAGGTTTAGGTTATTTTAAGAACTGCTACAGAAGAAGAAAAGGCAAAGAATTCAATATAATAACACTAGTAATGTGACTTAATAGGTCTGTGTAAACTTCTACTTGCTCCTCCTCCTCCCCTTCTTCTCATGCATTGTCCTCTCCTGAACTAAATTTATTGACCCCCTCAAGCTACAGACTAGGTGCTGAGGACAAGGAGGTATGTAGGGACAATACCCTGTTCTTGTTAATAGGCCAGTTGGTAGAGGGGCAGCATAGGAGGGACCCAGTTTCTGATCAGGACTCCACTGATGACTTCATTTCCTTCTCCACACCATGCCTCAGTGTTTCCTCTGTTATTACTGCTATCTCTTGGATTTAGTGACATCAAAAGAGTGAAACCATGATGAAAAGAAGATCAAGCAAGAAGGAAGAGGTTGCAGCAGATGGGATTATAGCCGATTCTGAATTCTAAGACTCTTTAGGCTTCATTCCTTTCTTTGCAATATTTCTCTTGGAATTCTTAAAGGCAAAATAGCATCTCATTGAAGTAACATTATTAAAAAAAAAAAGATAATAGGCCATATTTGTTAAGCTCCTACTTAGTCACTAGGCCCTGAGCAAAGGGCTTTACCTGAGTCAAACATCTCATTGGTACTGAGACGTGGAGGGATTGAGTTATTGAGGTGATGGGCAAGTAGATGGCAAATCAAGATTCTAATCAAGGTGTGTTGACTTTGGAGAGCAGGATCTTGACTACTAACCTATCTTTCCAAGAAAAGAAGGGGCCACTTAATTCCCTTGTAAAGTCATTTTGATTAGTACACTTCCTGTTTTCTAACATTCACAACTCTGTTTTGATGCCAATTACTTTGGATTCCATTTCCAGATTGATACTCAGTACCACTGGCAAACAAAATCAAAACCACCTTGAAATATCACCTCACAACTGTTAGAATGACTATCATCAAAAGGACAAGTGGTAATAAATGCTAGTGAGGAAGTGGAGAAAGGGACTTACATACTCTTGGTGGGAATGTAAATTGGTACACCAACATGGAAGCATAAAACAGTATGGAGGTTCCTCAAAAAATTAAAAAATAGAACTACCATATGATCTAGGATTCCAGTTTAGGGAATATATCCAAAGGAAACCAAACACAAAAAAGATATTGAGATGAAAAAGATATTGAAATTAGAGCAGATTGGAGAAAGGTTGGGAAAAAAAAAGAGTGAACTTTACTGCTATAGATATATGGATCAATATCACTCAGTCTGACACATAAACAAGAATTCTAGAAGGATTAATTAGTCTTCTAGAATACTAATTATTAGAATAATAGTAATATAGAAAATAATTGAAATATAATCACTGGAAAGTTACAAGGTATGATGAAAACATCAAATTATAGGCACAAGAGGCTCAATGAGCCACAGGATAAATACAAAGAAAACCACTTCCTTGCATATCATAGGCAAACTGCTGGAGACAAAAAAAAAAAAAAAAAGATACAAGCTTGAAAGCATACAGTAAAAAAAAAATAAAAGTTGTGTTGTATATATGGGAACAAAGATGAGACTGACTTCCTGACTTTCATCAGGAAGACCGAGGATCAGAATGCAATGGAATGACCTGCTTACATTGCTGGGATAATGGTAGTGGGGTCAGTCCACTGGAATGCTATATAAACTAAAAATTATTTTCAAAAGTGAGAGTTTAATAAAGAAATCTTAAGAGAAAACAAAAGCTGAATTTCTTACCAGTATACCTACAATAGAGGAAATTCTAAGTCATATCCTGAAGCCAAGATGGAAATATTAGAGAGAAACTCAGATATCTAGGAAGTAAAGAAAGGCAACAGAAGTGAAAAAGAAGCAGGTAAACATAAAAGACTACTCATTTTCCCCTACTAATAATTTCTATAAATATTAATGGATTTTAAAATAAAACGAATAACATCATAAGGTAGAATTGCTAATGTATTTAGAAAAACGCAGTGACACTACATAAAGGGATTGTATACATAAAGTAATACTGTTCTTTAGATTTTCCACTTGAAAGATGCTAAGTGGGAAGAGTGAAGAGTGAAGTGGAACACTGTAATGTCAGGAGTGGACCACTCAGGTGTGAAGTAGTACAATGCATTCAACCTAACTAGATGTTAAAAGTGAAAAATACAGCTTGTTAGTCCTGGAGTAAACAAAACAGCAAACTAACAAAATAACAAAAGATGTGTTTCTAAGAAGTTGAGGAAATAAAGAGTTTCTTATATTCAAGTAATACTCCCCAAGCTGATGTCACCACCGCCCCCCTGCAAAGCAAAAAGAGGGAAAAAATGGCAAGAACAGCAGAACAAAATCATAAGTCACAGCTTTCCAGTTTGGGGAAAAAAAGCAAGGTCCAACCCTATATTCCTTACAGGAGACACAAAGAGATTCCAGGCCCACATGGTTTCACCAGGGGAATGCTAGCAAATACTCAAGCGAGAAATAATTCCAGTTTCACAGATCCTTACAGAAAATAAGGAGAAGATGCTGCCTACCTCATTTTATATTTTATCTAGATCCCCAAGCCAGACACATCTATAATTGAAAAATAAAATAACAAATACCTTCATAAACCTATGTACATGACTCCTTAAAATGTTAGTTATGTCTGTCATTGGGCCCTCTTTCTCATTCCCATTGTTGATACATTGATATTTTATCTTTTAGTCCTTAGTTAAATTTATCAGAATGCTGTCTGTTTTATTGATATACATAAAGGCCCATAAGATATTGATTTTAATTTATGTCTTATTTTAATATAATTTTAGCTTTCAGACTGTATTAAGAGTCAGTGTGTGTCTAGATTGTAATATTATGTTTTCCTTTCTGCAATATACTATGATCATTTAAAAATATGGTAGAGTACAATATATATATACATCTGGTAAATAAACTTTATTTATTGTATTATTCTGTTTCCCCAAAACCCATTTATTCCTGTCTATTTGATCTGTTAAAGATTTAGAGAATTGGATTAGTCTCCCAACTTGATGATAGTTCCATTAATTTCCCCTCATATTATAGCAGTTGTTATATTTATGTTGATGCAGTGTTATTCCCCATAAACATTTGATGGCAGGTCTATTGAGAGCATTTATCATTATCGACAATGCTATTAATACTAAATATACTTCCCCCTTATCTTTAATATCCAGTGCAGGAAGCACCTCCTTTAGGTCTTGCTCTGGTCCTCCAGGCTCATTTTTCTACATCCCCTCAGCATCCTTGTGTTTAATTCTTTATTAATATGGTGCTTTGTGTGGTGTCTTTCCTCATTATATTGTGAGTTCCATGAAAATGGAGTTCATGCCCTATTTCCTTGTAAGCTGCAAGTTTCAGCCTAGTTCATGGATTTGGGATGAACCTGGGTAAATGTTCACTGAATTGGATTGAAAGAAAAATGACCAAAACCAATAGGTATTTAGAAATAATCATTATGGACCTGAGAGGTTATGCTGGATGTGAAGTCAGACAATGGGAAGAATTTGAAAACAAACATATTAATAAAAACAGAAGATAGATGCACCCAGCTTGGAAACTGCCCTCACCACTCTAACCCCATCTCCCCTTTCTCCAGTCCTACTCTTTCTCCACCCTCCTTTCAGCATATGTCAACCACCTGCTCCTCATCCACTCCGCCCTGCACTTTCTTCTCTCACCTTTGGCCCTGGAGCAAAGCAGGTCAGCTGGCATGCTGTTTGTATGCAAGCCTCAGGGATGAAAAATACTGTGTTTTGACAGCATGCTGATGTCAAATCATTCCTTACAAGGCACATTTGCGTGGTCTGGCTAGGAAGAGGATAACAAGGCAGGGATGCTCTGTAGAGACAGGGATGGGCAGTGGGAGAAATGAGTGTATCTGTTTCAGCATCAGACATCAGGACATGCAGTTCAGGGAGTGCTCTAGGATGAGACAAGCCTGGGACTGGAGAGCGGCAGCACCTTCAGCCCCAGGGCTTCACCAGTTTCTGACCTGTTGATTTCTAAAGGCTCCTGAGCTGCAGCCTCAGCTGGGGATCAGTCGAAAGGGAGATAGTTCCAAACTACTCAATCCATTCCCATTCAATCCCACCCCTGGTCAGTCTCTGCACCTGGGGAGGAGGGCAGGAGGGGGTCTGACCAAAGGGACCACTTTCAAGTCCTGAAAGTAGCATTGTGTGCTTTATACTTTGGCCTCTGCATCTGCTATTGTCTCAACCTGGAGTGCCCACAGCCCTCACCATCTGCATCTCTTGCAATTCTATACATCTTTCAGGAACCTGCTCAAATATCAACTCCTCTAATATAGCATGGTCATTTAGGCTCTATTTTAAAGAATAGACAATAAAGAACATTTTTGTCAAGATACCTCTTTCTCTTACTAGTATGTGGGATCCTTTCAGACAGGTCAAGATTTTATACATCCTTTGCATTTTTAGTACCTAGTAGTTGGTACATAGTAATACTCAATAAAAGTTGTATATTTATTGGAATTGAAGGGGTAGATGCATAAACTCACTGGTAACTGGACGGAAGAATGCTTTAGCATGGAGGACTGGCCTTTCTGGAAATGTATCTGGTAGTTCTGATTTCTAAAACTTTGCACATATAGGTTCTCTTTATCTAAAATGTCTCATTCCTTTCTCGTGTTTTTTAAGGGCTAGTAAGAATTTTGTGCACTTGACTGAAAGGAACTCCAGCTCTCCTGAACCACCAAAGTGACATTGTCTACAGGCTCTGGGTTCCCCCAGATATGAAGTCACATTTCTATTCTGTTACTCAAGACTTGGTTTTGGTCAAAACTTTTTGGGCTAATTTATTCATCTGCTAAAACACAGATGTTGACTTGTACTTCTTTTGGCATAGCCAACTGCCTGTGAATCTTTTATTCTAATAATTTTTGTATGAAATCTACCCTGTGATTTATGGTGTTCCTGACCTTCCCAGAATATCATGGAGATTAAATGAGATGACATAGATGACAGATCAGAATGGCATTGGGAGTTCACGCTGTGAACCTCCCTGTGTTTTAAGCACATCAGTGATGGATAAGCAGTGCTCACAAGCAGGCAGAACCTCTTGGGGGCCCAGAGTGTAACTGCAGCCCTCAGCGGTGAGCAGAGCTGTAGTGACAGGCCTGCTGAGTGCTCCGTCTGGAAGCGGGCAGAAGCAGCCTGGAGTGAGGATGACATCTGGGGGGAATGGGAACCAAATGTACTCCACGTGGAGTTGGGGTCCCAGTCCAGCACATTTCATGAGACAAGGGTAAACACAGCATTCTTGTATCTGGTTAAAAAGGCTGAAAAAGATACTATGGCCCCTGTCCTGGGGTGTGGCTTATATAAGTCGTGCATGCCTTGTCTGAAGAAAGATTTATAAAGTTCACTTAGAATTTGTCATCTCTCACTGACACATTTCTGGACCTACTGGGTAATGTTTGCATTATCAGTCCTGGATGTAAGCCCCAAGCCACTAATATAAGATGTGCTCATGGACAGGATGATGCTGGGGTCATATGGATTAAATTGTGAAGCCACTAGATAGTAAGGAGTGAGTTTAGAGAGAAGACAAATAAAACACCCCAAAAAGAAAACAGCCTTTCAAGGATGAGTTGCAAAGGGTAGCTCCAGACAGCCTGAAATGTAGAATTGGTAGAATTGGTAGAAATGGTAAAATTTCCCTTTTGTCTTCAGTGCCCCTATCACTTTCTACTTTTTATTGTATAAGTGTGAAGTGTTAGTCACTCAGTCATGTCTGACTCTTTGCAATCCCATGGACTATTATATATAGCCTGCCAGGTACCTCTATCTTTGGGGTTCTCCAGGCAAGAATACTACAGTGGGTTGCCACTCCATTCTCCAGGGGATCTTCCCGACCCAGGGATCAAACCAGCATCTCTTAAATCTCATGCATTCCCAGGCAGGCTCTTTACCACTGAGCCACCTGGGAAGCCTTATCGTGTATAAGTCACCATGTTTTCCTTCTAGACAGTGTGCTCCTTGAGGCCAGTGGCTTTCTCTAAGTCCTCCCTTCTTCCTGCAGGGCAAACGGTGGAAGCTCTATTGGCTTTTGGCAGAACTCTGAGCACATTGAATGCTGAAACTTTGTAATGGAAGCATTGCAAAGAGCACAGTGGGTGTGATTAATGTCTGTGTGAAAGAGACTTTGAAATTCTTTTTGTTGAACCATTTCTGAAGACTGAGTAGTTGCTCTGGGGAGATTTTTCTGTTTCTTAGCACTAATAACATTCTCTACAACACAACTTCAGTGCACAGGAATCCTTCTGGCCATGGATGTAGCTTCCATCACAGAGCAGGAAAGTCCCAGGCCAACCACCTCCCGAGTTCAAGCCTCATCAAGTGTATTTCATTTTTCTGGCTGCCCAGTACTATTTAGTGTAATTCTTTCTGCTGCCTTTTCAGATCTTTCTTTCCTTACCACATCTATTTCACTTGCTTGGGTTGGCAGCTGCATGCTCAATAGTAGGAAAAAGCCAGTTGCCTTCAAAACAGTAGGGTAGTTTCCTTTGTTTTTTGTTTCTTTTTCCTCCCAAGCGTTTAATTTGATGTTTTCTGTGAATTTGATATCATTTGATAGCATTCCATCAGTGCGTACCCCAAGGCTAGAGTTAATCTTTAAATGAAACTAACTTTGCTTCTAAAATTCTCTCCATTAGTTATCGCTGCTTTGATCCTCCTCTGTCAGCCCATGTTCATTCTTCAGCTTCTCTCTTTTTCACTTCTATTTCCCTATTACTCTCTTTCTGTTCTTAAGCACTTGCTTTTCAAGAGGAAGAGTCCTGTGTCTTGCCAAGGCAGTCCTGTCACTGCCATTACTAATCAAGCCAACTCCCGCCTTGTTTAAATGTCATGAACTGGCAGTGACACTGTATTCACATTCTCACTAGAACTCACAACATTCTCATTTGATTAGAAGTCAGGATCCATGTAAGCCACTACAGAGTGATCGTTTCCAAGCTCAGCTCCATCTCACTGTGATGACCCCTCTCTCTGACCAGAGCCCACTGTGTCTAGTCTTCTCCCTTTTATCATATCATGCACTATGCTTCTTTCTAGTGTTGCCAATCCATGCTGATTAGAGCATCTGAAATGGTTTTAAAGAGAGATCTAAATCTAACTGGCCTGAAATACTCACCATGCTCCAGTCACTGTTGGTTGTCTGTTATAACCCTGAGAGAGTTACCAAAATTTGCTGATTTTTCTTCAGTCCTTTTCCTAGTGTTGTAAACTTTTCTCCTCTGCTCATGTGCTGCTTCTTGCTAATCCTGCTCCCATGCCCTCACATTGCTTCTGGGTGCTGGTCAGGGAATAGATCTGGAAGCAAACCAGATGTTAGACTAGCATAGCCCACTTTTCTGCTACTCAATACTGAGTCTCAACTTCTGCCTTTTTAAATTTGCAAACAGCAGCAACTTCATGACACAGAAGTGACAACACAATGTCCTGATATTCGCTGTACCCACCTGGAAGTCTCACATCTCCAATGATATACCATCTTCCCTTTCACCTCTTGGCGTAGCTTCTAATGTCCTGTGAAGTGAAATGCATATATATGGAATTTAGAAAGATGGTAACAAGAACCCTATATGCGAGACAGCAGAAGAAATGCAGATGTATAGAAAAGTCTTTTGGACTCTATGGGAGAGGGCAAGGGTGGGATGATATGGGAGAACGGCATTGAAACATGTTAATCATCATATGTTAAATCAATTGCCAGCCCAGGTTTTATGCTCAGGGCTGGTGCACCGGGATGACCCAGAGAGAGGGAATCGGGAGGGAGGTGGGAGGGGGGTTCTGGAAGGGGAACACATGTATACCCATAGCAGATTCATGTCAAGTATGGCAAAACCAATATGATAATGTAAAGAAAATTAAAACAAAACAAAACAAAAAAATGCAAATTTCAATACCACTTATATTGATATATCTCTTAATAGAAAAAGGGGAAATAAAATATATATATATATATATATATATGGGCTTCCCTTGTGGCTCAGCTGGTAAAGAATCTACCTGCAATGTGGGAGACCTGGTTTCAGTCCCTGGGTTGGGAATGTCCCCTGGAGGAGGGAATGGCAACCCACTCCAGTATTCTGGCCTGGAGAATATCATGGACTGTAAAGTTCATAGGGTCACAAAGAGTCAGACATGACTGAGTGCCTTTCACTGTATATATTTATACATGCACTCTTATATATATATATGTGTGTGTGTGTGTGTGTGTGTAGTTGACCTTTGAATAGCAGAAATTTGAACTGGGTGGGTTCACTTATATTTGGATTTTTATTTCAATAAATATTTTAGAAGTATTTTTTGGAGATTTGTGACAAATTGAAAAAGCTTGCAGATGAACTGAGTAGCCTAATTTACTGAAAAAATTAAGACAAAGGTGTATGTCCTGAATACATAAGATATCTGTACATTTTAGTCCATTTTATCACTACCATGGAATATGGACAAATCTATTATAAAAAGTTAAAATTTACCAAAACTTGTGCACATGAACACTGACCAAATGGCATACATAGATATGTAGACAAATGTAAAGATGGGGTGTTAACTCAGAGCCGCATAAATTTATCTATAGTAATACTGCCCTACTCTAATAATTGCATAGCCACTTCCTGTTGCTGTTGCAGTGAACTCAAGTGTTGTGAGTTTTCTCTTAGAACATCATGTGATAATAATCATCTAGTGTGAGCAGTTTGTCTCTCCAGTAAATTTTGTGTCATAATAAAAAGTAATCTCTTGCTGTTCTTGTATATTTTTCATCGTGTTTCGTGCAATACCATAAGCCTTGAATAATACCAGGGGACCCATATGAAGAGCCACTAGTGATGCTAGAAATGCTCCCAAGAAGCAGGGAAAAGTCATGACATTAAAAGAAAAAGTTGAATTGCTTACTGTGTACCATAGATTGAGGTCTGCAGCTGTAGTTGCCCACCATTTCAAGGTAAATTAATCCAGCAAAAGGACCATTGTAAAAAGAGAAAAGGAAATCTGTGATGCCATGACTGCAGCTATACCTTGCACTTTTCGTGAAATACCTTTCTATATCATTGAAAATGCAGCGTTCATGTGGTTGCAAGATTTCTGTAACCAATGCACACCTATAGAATCTATACAATTCAAGAAAAAGCAGAGTCATCATTTAACAACTTATAGCAGGAGGAAGGTAAAGGATCTAAAGCTAAAGAATTTAATGCCAGCAAAGGATGGTTGGATAATTGTTGAAGAGGTTTAACTTAAAAAAAGTCAGGATTGCAGGAGAAGCAGCTTCTGCCAACAAAGAGGCAGGAGGCAAGTTCCCAGATACCTTTAAGAAAATTATTGAGGAGAAAGGATATCTGCCTACACAGGTTTTTAATGCAGACAAACATGCCCTATTCCGGAAAAGATAAATGCAATAAAGGCTTATCAGTAAGGAAGAGAAGCATGCACCAAGATTTAAGGCAGGAAGGGATAAACTAACTGTTGTTTTGTGCAAATGCTGTCAGGTTTGTAATCAAGATTAGCTTTATCTATAAACCTGCTAACCCTCAAGCCTTGAAGGGAAAAGATAAACAAAAGCTGCCAGTCTTTTGGGTTACCACAAGATGGCCTGGACAATGAGAATCCTTTTTCTAGATTGGTTCCATGGATACTTTGTCTCTGATGTCAGGAAGTATCTTGTCAGTAAATGATTGTCTTTATAGTTCTTTTGATCCTGAGCACTGTCCCTGCTTATCCAGAGCCCCGTGAGTTCAACAGCAAAGATGCCAAGGTGGTCTAATTGCCCCCAACCACAATGTCTCTAATTCAACCTTCAGATAAAGGGGGCCATAAAAAACCTTTCAGCCTCATTATACACAGTACTCTACGGAAGGATTGTCAACTCTGTAAAGAGAACCCTGGTAGTGGGAACATCATAAAAGTCTGGAAAGATTACACTATTGAAGATGCTATCATTGTTATAGAAAAAGCCATGAAGCCTGAAACAATGAGTTTTTGATGGAGAAATCTGTCCAGATGTTATACATGACTTCACAGGATTAACTGCAGAGCCAATCAAGAATATCATGAAAGACATTGTGGATATGCCAGAAACAGTAAAGGGGAGGTGAAGGGTTTCAAGATGTGGATCTTGGAGAAATTCACATTGGCTTGATAGCTGGTTCCATGGGCAAGATTGGAATTACAAGCAGGACATGGAGAAAGAATGGAGAGACTCAGAAGTAATCTCAGGAGAACAACATATCTAAGGGGCAGGCAAGGCAAAGACCTGAGAGTGGAGACTGATAAAGAATAGAGAAACATCAGAAAGAAGATGGTATTTTGCTTATCATAATTACTCAAGAGAGAGAAAGATGGTAAAAAGATTTAGGACTTGAACTTATAGGAGTCTGAGATGTAAATACTCTATTTGGCATTAGGGAGGTTAGTTTCAGTAAGTGGAGGGAATAGAAGATAGAATACATTGGCTGAGCAGTGAACATGAGATAAAGAAATCTGATCTTTTTTTTTTATAAGTCATAGCACTTCTGGATGAATTTTGCATTCTCAGTGATCCCCTGTGGAGAATCTGGCACATGACAGATGTTTAATAATATCCTCATTTGCTCCCTTGGAGCCTGGTCTCTCTGCCTCTCTAGGGGCCTGCTCTGAGCACTCTCACCAGGATCTACTGTTCCTCCTAAGAATGCTTGACAAGACCCTTGTGAGCTCTCAGTGTTAAGCTCCCGGCCTCAGTTCTGTGGTCGTTGACCTTGCCTGCTCACTACTGAGGGCTTGATGCTTACTATCCCAGAGAGGATAGAGAAGGCATTGCAAAAGACACAAGATTTTGCCTAGCAAATCACAGAATGATGACAGTTCATCCATGATAAGTGCAAATGTTAGAATAAAGGAAACACACTGGTTAAAAGATATAGATTTAAGAGATGGCATTGTCAATCATGATTTCTCACCGGGCAATGACATTTTTAATTAGGTGGTTTGAGAAAATAACCAAATACAAACTGTTTATTTTCTTCGGCTCCACAGTCACTGTGGACAGTGACTGCAACCATGAAATTGAAAGACTCTTGCTCCTTAGAAGAAAAGCTATAACAAACCTAGTATATTAAAAAGCAGAGACATCACTTTGCTGACAAAGGTCTGTCTAGTCAAAGCTATGGTTTTTCCAGTGGTCATGTATGGATGTGAGAGTTGGACTATAAAGAAAGCTAAGCACTGAAGAACTGATGCATTCGAACTGTGGTGCTGGTGAAGACTCTTGAAGAGTTCCTTGGACTGCAAGGACTTCAAACCAGTCATTCCTAAAGGAAATCAACCCTGAATATTCATTGGAAGGACAAATGCTGAAGCTGAAGCTCCAATAGTTTGGCCACATGATGCAGAGCAGACTCTTGGTAAAGACCCTAATGCTGGGAAAGATTGAGGGCAGGATGAGAAGAGAGTGACAGAGGATGAGATGTTTGGATGGCATTATCAACTCAGTAGATATGAGTTTGAGAAAACTCTGGGAGATAATGAAGGACAGGGAAGGCTGGTGTGCTGCAGTGCATGAGGTCACAAAGAGTCAGACATGACAGTGACTGAACAACAACAATACAATTATAAGATAAAGTATATATGTAATTATAAAGCTTCATGACTGTGTTAGATTAATTTTAGATGTTATATTTGGTTTCAGTGTTAAAAGATAATATGATTTACCATAGGAACAAATAAGGAAGAACAATTATATTATTAATGTAAAAGATGAAAAGATGTTGATAAAATTTAATGTCTATTCATCCTTTATGTCTCTAGTAACCTCAGAATAAAAGAAAATTGGCTGATCTGATAAAGAATATCTGTAAAGAATTTTGTTGCAAATATCATACATAATGCAGTATGATATTCTATAAATTATACAAGGGCTCCACAAAAATAGTAAACAGCCCAGATGCATACATACTCATAAATAGTCACTTGTTTTAAAGGAGGAATTACAAAGCAGTTGGAATATAAATATAGCAAATAATAAATGCTGTTGAGTCAGTTGGATATCCAAGTGAACAAAAATGAAATTTGACTCCTATCTTGTACATGACACAAAAATAGATTTCAAGGGGGCTCTAAGTATGGATTTTCAAAGCCTATATGGACTACAAAACAATGAGGCTTCCAGAAGATAATGTATGAAAATATGCTTGTGATCTTGGTGTAAGAAAAGCTTTTTGAAATGACATAAATATATGTAACTACAGAAGAAAATATTGAAAAATGGAGCTATATTAAAGGTAGGCAATTTTGTTTAGAAATGACTAGTAAAAGGATTAAAAAACAAGCTACAGAATGGATGATAATTTAAGCCCATATAACCTATAAAGCCTTGTATAATATATAACTATCTCACTAAGAAAAAATAATAGACTACCCAATAGAAACATTTGCAAAAGAACTGAACAAGCATTTTACTAAAGTGTCTGTCCAATTGACCTTTAATGCATATGTTTGAAAAGTACTCAATTTTATGATAATAATCAGAAAATGTAAATTTTAATCACAATTTAATACAACATTTCACCAGAACACTAAGAGAAAAAGAAGAAAAAGTGACTAGTATTTCTAAGTACTAACAAATATGATGTGGATCAAAACAAAGCAAAAAATCCTCTCATATATTACTACTGGGAGTGTAAGTTGGTGTGTTTTGGAAAACAGTTTTGTATTATATTAGTGAAATATCTATTAAAGTTGAAGATATGTAAAGCCTGTAATCTCTCACTTTTACATCTATTGGTATTTACCAATATACATATACAAGGATGCATGCTCATATAGCATTATTCATGAGTCCCAAACTGCAAACAATCCCATGTCTATCAATAATCAAATAAAGAGTCATTCTCATATAATGGAAGACTTTTTAACAATGAAAATGTATAAATTGCAGCTTTGTGCAACATGATGATTCTCACAAACATGATGTTGAGTGAAAGAAACTAGATCCAAATAACTTTATACCATATGGTTATAAGTTTAAAATATCAGGCAAGATAAACTAAACAATAGCATTTAAGGATACAAGCATAGATGGTAAAACTACAAACTAAAGGTAAAAGTGCTTAAGTAAAATTAAGAATAGTTAATTTTAGATTGTAGCAAGAGTAGAATTGGGGAGAGCAAATGAGGGGGCTCCTGAAGTGCTGACTCTGTTCTGTTGTTCTTTTGATGGTTGTGGTAGTTTGTTGCTTGCTGTCTTTTTATAAATGTATGTTATATTTACTAATTTTGAATAGTAATTACCCATCTATGTGTGTGTGTGTGTGTGTGAGAGAGAGAGAGAGAGGTGGAGAATGAGATGTGAGAAATTGCTTGTGAAGACAACTTTATAAACAATTTTGTCTATAAAAAGAAAAAGGGAAGCATCATGGCAGATGCTAAGGGAATGTGGGTATCAACGTAGTTGATTTTCAAGATAGGGGGTATTACAGTGTGTTTGCATATTAAAGATAATCCTGCAGAAGGGAAAGAGACATAAGTGAAGTTGAACCCAGAAAAAGTGATGAAACCTGAAGCCCATGAAGAGGGTGGGAGTGACCTGCAGACCATGAATGAAGGGTTCAGCCTAGGAAGGAAGGAGCTCCTCACAAAAGGGTCTTGAAGGAGGTTGAGACGAATGTAAGTGCAGCAGAGTTTGCAGGTATGCATCTTAGAAAACCATCTTTTGCATGGTGAGCCCTGGACCCCAGGATCCCCACAGGTTCACCTCAGCCTCAGCAGCTTTCTTTCCATTCGTGCAGAGGCTCCTGCTCCTCCCTGCCGCATGTGCACCTCTCCACGTGCTGTCTGCTGCACAGTGATTGTACTCTTGACCCCTCCCACCTTGTTAATGTCTGCACTTTCTGTAAATTTCAGCCGAGCCACCATGAGTACAGGAAGGCCTGACCTAACTCCCCAGAACACACTCGCAGCTCCCAGGGCACTCTTCTCTCACAGCTCACATCTTTCTTCTGACTTCAAATTCACTGAATATAGGCTGTCCTCTCACAAAACAGTATGTGCTATCTATTCAAGGAATATTTCCTCTTTGATCTACCCCTGGCCCTGTGCCTAGCATCTTGTAGGTGCCGTTTTTTATTTTTATTTTTTTTTTTTAGAAAACTCCATTTTATTTGGACTGAAGTGCGTATCTTATTTATTTAGTTTTAAAACAACTTAACATAGTTTAACTATTATTATTATCACTCTGAATAATCTTCAATACCTAGGAACAGAACAGTCTCAAGTTCTAGTTTAAGAAATCCATTCTGTGTAGAAACATGGTTATGTTAGATTCCCTTAGAGTTTAAAATTTTAGAATCAAGTCATTTTAGCCTATTAAACACTTTTTAAAACTTGCATACGATCTGACAAAATACTGTTTTATGATACACATCAACAAAACTCAACACCACTTTCGCCAATAGTAAAAAAATGTTTTTTTAAATTGTTACTTTTTAAATGACGTGAAACTAAAGAAAACTGGTTACCGGCTTTAGAATCATTGTGTTTGGAAAAAAGTACCCTATGCTTCAAGGCCTGCTGCCACGCCTTACAGAGATAGGGTCTGTAGTCTACATCCACGTCACTCAGGTGGTTAAAGGCGCAGGAGGGCCCTTCTGCTGGGCTTGAGGCTTTCTGCATTATACTTTGTGTTGCTGCACAGAGAACCAACCGATACTCGTTTACCAGCTTCTCTAAGAGCTGAGAACACCTCTTTAGTGTAGACTCCTGTAAGTTAACACTCTCTCCTCGGTTGACGCGGTCTATCCAATAAAAAGCCGACAGGCTATCCAAAATCAAAAGGCAGACGGAGGGGTGACTGCAGAGCACGGTTTCTAGGGAGCGCAGGGTGAGGAGCAGCTGGGCGCTGCTACTGCAGTATGCCACAAACAACCGCCCGAGGCAGCGCTTCACTCTCTCTTCGGAGCTTTGGGACAGTCTGTGCTCAAGGACTGTGACCAGCCGGAGCGTGTCAAAGTGGTGATCTGTATCGATAAACACCACTTCTACTTCCAGTCCACCTTCCGATTTTGGAAGTATACATCGTGCTGTTAAATGATAAAGCATTTCTATTTTTCCTGTTCCTTCTGGACCATGAAATTCAAGAATATCACCCCTGATTGGCAGTCGTGTCTAGGGTGGTGACCTGGGGGTGGGGGAACTTGAGTGATGTCTTCTATCACAAGATGGCAGCTCCTCTTTTTAAGAGGGAGTCACTTAGGCTCTACATTCCCCCCTTCTCTAGTCCCAGAGGAGGCCAAATCATGGGTCTTCAATGAACTCTATGTCATCGCTCAGCCAAGGTGGATGTTACCGACGTGCAGTGTCTCTTTTAAACTTTTTCCAAATTTTTCCGGTCGGTGGTGGCTCATCAGTTCTGTATTTTCTTATCAGGATCTCCTGTCATAAAACAACTCATGCAAATGGTTACCATGATGCCTGGCCAGGGTGGGTGGTTTTAATCAGTGTTGTGTTGTTTTTTTTTAACAATTTTCCCCTGCGAGACTTCATACTCAAGATATTTTTTTTGGGTATTGGGGCTGAGGTCTCTCTTTTTTTTTTAAACTTTTTCCTGCAGTGCATGGACATAGGCTTGCCTAGCAAAGCAGAAGTTTCTCTTTTCTTGGTCTAAGTCAAGGTATATATACATTTTTTTTCTCTGAAACCAGCATTTACCCTTTGAACTCAGGGAAGGTCATGGAGGCTGAATGAAGCCTATATCTTACAGATAAGAAATGGAGAACACTGAACAGATCTGTACTCCAGAGCCCCAAAATCCTGTTCAGTTTTAATTCAGGGAACAGAGCAACTATGACTGTGATAACTTCTTGTCAAACTGGGGCATAGGACTGCCTCAGCTTGGGGAACAGACACTGAATTGGAAGTATTTCAGAGCTCCAAGTCCTAGATCTGAGCCTTGTATGATTAAAATCTTGATTTCTTGGTCTGTCATTTTGTTGTAACAGACCCACTTAGAAGTAACTGAAGGAGGAATATCTGGAATTTTAATAGACAAAAGAAATCTCATTTTTTCTAGATGAATAGGCCTGAAACCCAGTCTAGACGTGGCAATTCGGGGAGACTTGTGGCCTGGTAGCCAGTTGCCTAGTTTTATAAAAGGTAAGGTCACTAGCTTCCAGCAGACATTGTTTTCAGAAAGGTTACTTCTGGAGGAGGCGGTTGCAGAATACCGCTCCTCATCAGTTTCTGTTTTCACCTCTTGTTTACAAACCCCATCTGGGGTGATGATCTGTGCTCTTGGTTTGTCCTTGTTTGTGTGTCTGTGTCTCAATTTGACTTTGACGGACGTTATGGGACAGTCAACCTCTACTCCCCTAGACCGGGTAACTGGACATTTCAAAGATGTAAAAGAGCAAGTGCCCCTTGTTTATAAAGACGTTCCTGGGTCGCTACCGGGTCACAGATTACACCGTCGTCCTACTTTCAGTTTTGCCTCCGGACTCCCGGAGGACTGTTTGTTCTGTCTCTCTGTCTGTCTGTGTGGCTGTACTGTGAGCCACGCAGCTGAGCAGTTCTCCTGGGTGCCCCTCCCAATAGAGTCTCTTGCTTTGTCAGCACATGTGTCTCCTCGGACAATCCATTTCCGAGTGTTAGACAAGAACCCAGCTTCGGGCCCTGGAAGGTGTCCCCCTCTTCTTCGCTGAGACTGTCTTGACCACTCGGGGTGCCGTTTTTTAAATGCATAAACACATGAATAAATGAAGGTCGTCTTGCAGAATATTCTTAGAAATATTACTTGAAGTCAGAATTTATTCACAATAATGTTTCTGTTCACTGATCAAACACTTTAATATATTTAACCTAATAAATCATATTTTCCTTTAGAGCCATTCATTAATAAACATGTATTTAGTAATGATGTTACGGGAATGATCACAGAAACAATTCAGGCTTCATGTAGGCAAAACTGTTCTGTGGAAATAGCCCCTGGCTTTGGAGTTTATAGTTTGAATTTTAATTCTAGCTCTTTTTCTTACCTTTTATTATTATTATCTTTTTTACACTGGGTGAGTCCTCTAAATTCTTTGAGCCATTGTCTCCTTATTAGTAAAGTATAACTCCTCATTTAGCTCTTGAATTCTTTTCGTAAAGGTGGCATATAGTTACCTATGTAAAGACTTGTAAAATGCCTGGTTCAGAGTTATGTCCTTCCCTTGGTTCCTATCTAGGAGGAGAAATGAGGCAGGAAGCTTATATACTCTGAGTCGGGTTCTACACATTAATGGGGCATGGGACTGTTGCGAAAGGAAGTCTTGAGTTGATCCTTGCATCCTTAGACAAATAGAGTGTCACAGCTGGAAGGAATTTAAAATTCATGCAGTCAGAATGTCTTCTTTATAGGTGAGGCCTCTCTAGCCCTGCAGAGAAGGCAGTGGCACCCCACTCCAGTACTCTTGCCTGGAAAATCCCATGGACGGAGGAGCCTGGTAGGCTGCAGTCCATGGGGTCGCTACGAGTCAGACATGACTGAGCTACTTCACTTTCACACATTGGAGAAGGAAATGGCAACCCACTCCAGTGTTCTTGCCCGGAGAGTCCCAGGGACAGGCGAGCCTGGTGGGCTGCTGTCTGTGGGGTCGCACAGAGTCAGAAACAACTGAAACGATGCAGCAGCAGCAGCAGCAGCTCTAGCCCTGAGAGGGGAAGGGCGACCACAGGTCAGTGGCTTCATTTTGGAGCAGAGGGCAGCTTGTATCTTGGAGACAGCACATTTCTTCCTTCCTCATCTGTAGGGGCTCTCAGCTGGGGTGCTAACAGGCAGACTATTCTGAGCCAGGAGTTGCATATAGAAAGACTCTCAGCAGTGCCCAGCCTTGGTCTTGCCATTGTGTTGACCTCCTGTGATGCTTCCCTCCTTGCAAGGCACTTTGTGTCAGCAGGAATGTGAGGCAAGTTGTGAAATTCAATTAATTCTACAGCCAGCCCACATACTTCCTTCCAGGGCTGGCCCAGCCAGGTCTAGGCAACATTATCAGCTCTAAAATCAGGAGATTTTCTGACATCCTGCCCCTTCCCTTCTCCCAGCTTTTTCTTAGATCTTCCTTCAATCTCCCCATTCCGCTCTTGAAAGAAGACAAAACTGATCTATGAGGATGCGTTTCTATATTAAAATATGGTTGCAGACCTAAATTTGATTTGGAATCTCTGAGAGCTTGAATTAAGAGCTTCAACTGCTTTTGTTGAAGTTGTGAGGGAGTGGCTAAGATACTCTCATCTCTCTTGAGAACATACAAACAGAACAAAAGCAAAAAACATGAATATCTGTATGACTAATGTGTTTCCAGGATGTACCTGTAAACCTTAAATATAAGAGTTCCAGTTAATTAAAGCCAAAATAGGGCCACCCATTTTCTCTGCTATGAAGGAAGGGGTGAGGGCAGAGACACGCCTTGGTTTTAGTGTCTGAATGAGAGAACAATCAGTGCTCCTATAATAGACCTCAGGAAGTGAGAACAGGAGGATATGATTCAAGTACTGAAGCCAATTTGGTGCTCCCACTAAGCCCAGCCAGTGTCCTGGACTCTAATCACTCAGAAAGAAAAAATGCAAGAGTGAGAGAAGAGCTGAACATATTCACTCCACTATTTTCTTCTTCTGGGAGTGAAAGTCCTCCTTTTTATGGACAAAGTGAACACAGGGAAATGCTGGATCTCTTCTCACAATCTTCAGAATATTAATCTTGATATACGGGGTGTAGGAGTCTACCATCTGTCAGGACCCTAGTTGGCATTTTTGAAGCTAGAGGTGTCTGATGTTTCAGAGCAGGCCATCTTTCCTGTCTTGAGGTCACTCTTGATAAGAGGTAGAAGCTCAAATCAGCTCCTCAACCCGGGAGACTCAGAAACAGATTAGACTGGACAGTTAATTCCATTAAATTGTAAGGTCAAGTTATGCCCTTGGCGAATGGTTTACCCATGATTCTCTTTCCTGTCTCATGTTCAGTCCAGACACAGTGCCCAACAGAGAATACCAAGGACTGTGACGAAATGAAGTGCATGCTGCAGCACCTCCAAAGTTGAGTTATCCACCTTTCAATCTGTTATTCTCCGCTCTTGTGGACAGACCACGGGATCATATAGGAATCGCAGTGTCTGCCCCACACACCAAGACACAGGAAAGTTTCTCATTTTTCTGGTAATTGTTGTCTCCTGGACTGTAGTATAGCGTATAATCTGTGCATTCTGCATGCTAAGTCACTTCAGTAGTATCCAGGTCTTTGGGACCCCATGGACTATAGCCTGCCAGGCTCCTCTGTCCATGGGTTTCTCCAGGCAAGAATACTAAAGTGGGTTGCCATGCGCTCCTCCAAGGGATCTTCCCAACCCAGGGGTCAAACCTGTGTCTCTTAAGTCTCCTGCATTGCAGGCAGATTCTTTACCTACTGAGTCATCAGGGAAGCACAATATCAGAAGAGAAGTCTTGAATATGTGCATACACACTGGCACAAACACATTCACACACACACACACACACACACACACACTGTGGGTAGGGAGGAGAGGGAGATAAAAATTCTATTATCAGAAGATATAGCTTGAGGATCTGGGTCACTTGCAAAGAGAGGTATCAGAGCTGCACATCTTGTAATAATATCTAGAAGGAAAAGTCAGAAGCAAAGCTGTTACAACCTGACACTGGCGAAACAGTTGCAAAAATGACCCTAAGGCTATAATTAAGTAGTAAATATAGATTAAATTGGCAGGATGAGCCTAGACACTAGGTCAAAATAAATCATGGAGTAGAATGAGAGGGTTATAGAAGATAAAGAAACTTTCAGTGAGTTTATCTTAAACATTTATGGAGTCTAGACCTGTATATTTCACAATGATATCTCATTTCCTACACTAATAGCTTTAGAAGACGCTAAAGGTCTGCTCCCCTTGACAGTTGAAGAAAATTAGACATGAGATGGTTAAGTGACTTGTCCACTTGTCCCACAATAAACTTTACATTGTCATTTTCTCTAATCCAGTTCCTAACCAAAGGTCTTGCCTTGTATTTCATTATTATGAGCTTCATTCCCCTTTAGTACAGAATAGTTCCTTAGTTTTTTTTTGTGTGTTTGTTGACCTTGATGCTTTTGAAAAGTCCAGTCACATTATAGAATGCCTATTATTAATAGTTGGTGTGTGTTTGATATCTCCTTATCCTTATTTTTATGTTCTTGTTTGGAAATAATAGGAATGTTGTGTTCTCTTCAGTGTATCAAATCAAGAATCACATGATTCCAGATATCCTCAATATTCTTGATATTAACTTTAATAACTTGGTAATGTATTTACCAGGTTTCTTCACTGTGAAATTACTATTTTCTGTCTTATAAAAAGTAATTTGTGGGTCGATATTTTGGGACCAAAAAATATACTTTTCCCTATTAAGTGTTAAATCACTGGTTTAGGATCAATGAAAAATTTCTAACTTTATCATCCTTCTATAGTTAGTTGACATGCTCCTGTAAGGAAGAGTTTTGCTTCTTCTATATTTATTAATCTATTCATTTCTTTAGTTATATTAATATGAACTCATGATTTCTTACTCCATTTAATTATGTATTTTGATGCTCAGTTTGTCTAACAATTGGTTAGTAGGAGCCCTTCAAGTTGGCTCTTATGACCTTTTAATATATCCATGAAAAAGCAAGCATTACTATGAAAGAGGGGACATTATTAACCTGACAGAAAAAAAAAAAAAAGGATTGTAAAGAAACAATTGTATGCTGGAAAATTACATAACCTAGGTGAAGCAGACAAATTCTCAGAAAGATATTAACTAGTAAAACTGATTCAAGGCAAAATGGACTCTCTAAATAGGTTAAAAACAAGAGATTGAGTTAGAAAAAAAAAATTCACCACAAAGAAAAGCCTAGGAGGACCACACGGCTTCCCTGGTGAGTTTGATCAGATGTTTAAAGATGAATTAATACCAGGTCTTCACAAATTCTTTGGCAAAATGGAAGAGGAGGGAACACTTCCCAACTTATACAAGGCCAGCATTGCCCTGAGAGCAAAATCATAAAACGTACACAGGAAAATAAAGTAGCAAAGAATGATATCCCTTATAAATACAGATGTAAAATTCCTCTTATAAAATACTAGAAAACTGAATCCAGCAGCATATTAAAGAGTATTATATACCAAGTGGCATTTAACCTGAAAAATGCAAGGTTGATCCAAATATACAAATAAATCAATGTAAGGGAGAATAATAATAGAATCAAGGGGGAAAAAACACATGCTCATCTCAATAGAAGCATACAAAGCATTTGAAAAAATCCAACACCCTTCCATCATAAAAACATATAGCAAACTAGGAACAGAAGAGAATTAACTCCATCTGACAATGGCTATTTATGAAAAACCCACAATGAACATCACACTTAATAGTGAAAGACTGAAAACTCTCCCTGTAAAATCATGAGCAAGACAAAGGTATCCATTCTTGCTACTTTGGTTCATCATTCTGTCAGAGGCTCTAGCCAGGTTAAATGTCATCCAAATTGGGAAGGAAGAAGTAAACTATCTCTGTTTGTTAATGACATGGTATTAAATGTAAAACCCCCTTCACTGATTGTTTAAATCAATGAAAAATGCCTATGCCTATTATAACCAGTAAATGAGTTCACCAAAGTTGTAGGATAGAAATCAATACATAAATACCAGTTGTATTCCTCTACAGTAGGAATTAGCAATACAAAAATGAAATTAAGAAAACAATTCCGTTTATGAGAACATCATAAATATTAAATAATAGTATTAAATTTAACAGAGAAATATAAGACATTTAGAGCTACAAAATATCAGGAATTCCCTGGCAGTCCAGTAGTTAGGACTCAGTGCTTTCACTACCATGGGCACGGATTCAATCCCTGGTCAGGAAACCAGGACCCTGAAAGCTGCTCAGCACTGCCAAACCCCCCCCAAAAAACCTACAAAATATTGCCACCCACCCACCAAAAATGAAAAAGACTTGAAAGGTGTCCTTTTTCACAGACTAGCAGATTAAATATTATTAAAATGGAAATACTCCTCAAATTTATCTAAAGATTCAGTATCATCTCTATCAAAATTCCAGCTGCCTCTCTTTACAAAAATTAACAAGAAGACCCTGAAATTCATATGGAAGTGTAACAGACCAAATAGTCAAAATAATCTTGATAGTAGTGAGCAAAGTTAGAAGACTTACACTTTTGGATTTCAAAACTTACGACAAATCTATGGTAATCAATTCTTTATGGTGATACTAGTACAAAGATAGACATGTAGCTCAATGAGATAGAACTTGGAGTCCATAAATAAACACATTAGTACAATAAGTACGTTAGTGTTCAACTGATTTTCAATAAGTCTGCCAAGACAATTTAGCAGGGGGAAAAGAACAGTTGTTTGTTTTATTTTTAACAAATGATGCTGGACTACTACTTATATCATATGAAAATAACTCAAAATGTATTAAAGACCAAAATATAAAAGCTAAAAGTATAAAATTCTTACAAGCAAATAGGTGTAACTCTTCACAGTCTTGGATTAGGCAATAATAGTTCCTTAGATATAACACTCAAAGCATGAGAACCAATATATAAATTGGACCTCATCAAAATTAAAATCTTTTATGAATGGAAGGACAGTATCAAGAAAGTGAAAAGACAATCCCCAACTAGGAGAAAATATTGATAAATCATGTTTAGATAGGAATCTACTATCCAAAATATATAAAGAACTTCTACAATTCAACACAAAGTAAATACCCTAATTAAAAAATAGGCAAGAATCTGAATAAATATTTATCTAGAGGAGATATATATACAAAACTTTTTGGCCAACCTGTATGCTTTCAGCTGCCAAACATAGCCTATCAACTGATGATAAACTCAAGAAATGACTAGAGCAGTTGACAAACCTAGAAGTGGCATAGACCTATCTTTCCTGCATATTTTCCTGTAGCCTAGAGAGAATGTAAATTGAATGTATGAAAGTACATATGAATGTAAATATGTCACAGTGAAGCTGGAAGGATGAACTTTATGCCTCATATAATATAATCAATACAATGCCTTGTCCAGCAGCATCAGCAGGCCCTAGGACCTGCTAGTGGTAAACAATTCTATCCAGTGTCTTATGTGAAGTCTTCAGAATATCCAACCATCCTGCCTCATGTACACATACCTCACCGCGCCTTGCAATCTTGGCTTTTTTCAAATGCTGGGGGCTTTAGGATCTCACTGAATGTTAAATCAACACATGCCTATTGTCATCCAGACAGTACCTGATAAAACTGATAAAACAGTATCCCTCTACCTGATAAAACTGAGATCCCATATCCCTTATGGCAGGGGTCCACAACCTTCAGGATTTGATGCCTAATGATTTGAGATGGAATTGATGTGTTAGTAAAAGAAACAAAGTACACAATAAATGTAATGTGTTTAAATCACCCCAAGCCTCCCCTCACCACCCACCCCACACCACCCTAGTCCACGGAAAAGTTTTCTTCCAATGAAACGGGCCCCTGGTGCCAATACGGTTGGAGACTGCTGCTTATGGACATTGATTTCTGGCACATATCATTAACAGATGCTTATGTTAAGGTACAAAGTCAGCTTCTTCATCCCGTTCCTCCTCAGCGTCTTTCTAATCTATCACTCTACACTCACTTAAACCTGGCCTCTCACTTACAGCAGAAGTAAAATGTGCACAACCAATAAATGGGTGGCCTAGAAGAAAATTCTGCTGCTTATTTGACCTTTCAGGGCTCATTTGTAAACTGGGAGAAGAGCAGTATATCCCCCATATATCAAAGTATATCAAAGGGCACTTTGAAGATTAATATTAATATATGAATTAGTGCTGGGTCACAGAAGTTACGTAATAAATGTTGGCAATTACAATGATTATTGTTTGAGACATGATACCCAGCTATAAAACTTTCTACTGCCCTATTTTAGCTGTATGTTTAGTCACTCATCACAGTTTAAGTGACTTGGTCACCTGGTTGAATGTCCCTAGTATCTGCTTTCACTCCAGGTTACATGCAGAAATAGCCATCTGACATCTTTGTATCTGAGATCTTTTCATTTTTGGATCTTTACTGCTCTCTGAACTTTAACTTCTATGCCTTCTCCAGTTTAGGCCCTTCATTTAATCCTTCAATTTGTTAAGACCACAGACCTTTGATTTTCTATGTTCTCCCATATCGATGACCTTTCAGATTTCCTTTTTAAAAATATAGAGCATTCTGGCAAATACCCTCATCTCCTTTCTGCCTCTGTTGCTAAATGATTCAGTGAGCCTGGATAAATACAAACATCTGCCTTTATTTATGTTGCATTGGGACTATTGGATACTTCTAGTGAAAACTAGACAAACCTGAAATTTGGTGCTACTTTAGGTACATGATCAACATTGTCTATGGGGACATTAGTATTTCCCGATAACCTTCCCAAATGGTCCTTGTTCAGTCGCTCACTAGTGTCTAACTCTTTGCAACCCCATGTACTATAGCATGCCAGGCCTCCCTATCCTTCACTATCTCCCAGATTTTGCTCAGACTCATGTCCATTGAGTCAATGATGCCATCCAACCATCTCATCCTCTGTCACCTGCTTCTCATATGCCCCCAATCTTTCCCAAGCATCAGGGTCTTTTCCAATGCATCGGCTCTTAGCATCAGGTGACCAAGTATTGGACCTTCAGCTTCAGCATCAGTTCTTCCAATAAATATTCAGGGTTGATTTCCTTTAGGATTGGATTGATTTTAGGTTTGATCTCCTTCCAGTCCAAGAGACTCTCAAGAGTTTCTCTAGCACCACAGGTTGAAAGCATCAGTTCTTCGGTACTTAGCCTTCTTTATGGTCCAGCTCTCACATCCATACATAACTACTAGAAAAACCATAGTTTTGACTATACATTTGTTTAGACTTTTGTCAGCAAGGTTATGTCTTTACTTTTTAATATGTGTCTAGGTTTGTTATAGCTTTCCTTCCAGGGAGCAAACATCTTTTAATTTCATGGTTGCAGTCACCATCCATAGTGATTTTGGAGCCCAAGAAAAGTTTGTCACTGTTTTCCATTATTTCCCCATTTATTTGTCATGAAGTGATGGAACTAGATACCATGATCTTAGTTATTTGAATGTTGAGTTTTAAGGACCAAATAGTTCTGCCTTACCTTATTTCTGTTTTTCTTTCCATTCTCATTTAATAATATAACTATTTAAAGAAAGTTTCCTTAATATCAAGCTAGTTGGGTGTTCCTTCTCCATGCATTTGTAGCATCCTAACTTTTCTCTCTCACAGCTCACATCAAAGTGGGTGGTAATTTCTTCCTTACTTATCTCAATCTATCATTAGACTGTGAGCTCCTTAAGAAGAGTGTAGTTGGTTGAACAGT
The DNA here is from genome assembly GCA_007570785.1 of Antilocapra americana. Classification (NCBI taxonomy): domain Eukaryota; kingdom Metazoa; phylum Chordata; class Mammalia; order Artiodactyla; family Antilocapridae; genus Antilocapra; species Antilocapra americana. The sequence continues at coordinate 4,373,253 of ML662447.1, read as the reverse complement.
GTTTTCCCCAAATTCCCATCCATTTGGATCTTCAGAATGTGACCTATTTGGAAACTGTTTTTGCAGATACAATTAGTTATCTTAGGGAAAGTGAAAGTGATAGTCGCTCAGTTGTGTCTGATTCTTTGAGACCACATGGACTGTAGCCTGTCAGGCTCCTCTGTCCATGGTATTCTTCAGGCAAGAATACTGGGAATGGGGAGCCATTCCTTTTTCTAGGGGATCTTCCTGACCCAGAGATTGATCCTGAGTCTTCTGCCTTGCAGGTAGATTCTTTACTGTCTGAGCCACCAGGGTATTAGGATGGACTCCAGATCTAAAAAGTGGTATTCTTATAAGAAAACCATATGAAGACACAGAGACATACAGGACAGAAGACCATATGATGACATAGGTAGAAATCACAGTGATGAACTTGCAAGTCAAGGAATGTCAAGAACAACCAGATGCTAGGAGAGGGGCATGGGACCAATTTCCTTCAGAGCCTTAAGAAGGAACTGAATCTTCTGATATCCTAATTTTGAATTTCTGACCTCCAGAACTGTGAGATAATAGATTTCTATTGTTTAAGCCATGCAGTATGTGGTACTTGGTTACAGCCGCCTAGGAAACTAATATAAACTGGGGCAGTATTGTTCATACCCATGCATTTAGTTTCTACCTCAGAGCATGGTGTGGGGTTGGTTCTTAGGAGATAATTTTTTTATTTTTTGGCTGTGCCGGGTCTTTGTTGGTGTGCACGAGCTTTCTCTAGTTTTGGCAAGCATTGCCTACTCTCTAGTTGGCGTGCAGGCTTCTCATCGTGGTGGCTTTTCTTGTTGTGGAGCACAGGTTCTGGCGTGCAGGCTCAGTAGTTGTAGCCCCCAGGCTTAGCTGCCCCACAGCAGGCAGAATCTTCCCGGATCAGGGATTGAACCCAGGTCCCCTGCATTGGTTGGCAGATTCTTAGCCACTGGATCACCAGGGAAGTCCAGAAAATGGTTATTGAAGAATTTGCTTCTTGGCACCCAGCAAAGCTTAACCTCTCTAATTCCAGGGAGAATTTGGTTAAAAGCACTTAGCTCATCCTGCCTTGAGAGCCAAGCACAGCCATCCTATTTTACTAGCAAATGTTATTAAAGGGAAGAATTTGTTTGGAACTATCGACCAGTCATTTTTCTGCTCCTTTTGTTTTCTTCATCTTTTTACAAATGCATCCCTGGGCTAAAAGCCTTTCTTGTTTTCCTTTTACTAGAAGCCTAAATTCAAACACATAGAAAATACTCTTTTGGTATAATCACGCATGAAGCCATCTCAGTAATTAGAGCATGCCATGGATTCAAGCAAAACAACAGGACTGCTAGACTAGAACCAAGAAGCCTTGTTTAAGATGATACCATTCATGAATCTGTTGTTTTCTAGCTTGAGGATCAGTGGCAAGAGAAACCCATCATAATATTCCTTTGAGCTTTTGAAAATCCCATTGGGAATTTTGACTCATTCAGGACTCATTCAGGGCTCAGGAATGTCCTTATTGCTGATATGCTATGGTTGAGGCACAGATTTGGCAAGTCAAGCAAAGAAAGTCAGGAACTGAGGCTGGTTTGCCACAGGGCAAGCTGAAGTCTGGAAGGGATCAGAGAGAGCAACTAAAAAAAGCTAGGATTATAGAAAGGGAAAGGGCATAATGGAATTCAAGCTGCTGGAGAGGGGCAGCTCCACTCTGGAAACAAGGGACTTAGGGGCATCAATGTGAATGCAAAGGAAATTAAGGCCAACAGAGAACTGTAACGAAGCTGTAATAATGTATTTAGATTGCAAAACTAAGAGCAGCAGCTCTGTGTTCTTACAACTTGTTCTACACTGCTGTAAGTGCTTTCTGTGTATTGAGTCATTTGATCATCACAAGGCCGAGCAAAGGAGGAAATTGAACTAAGGTCACACAGCTAGAAAGTGGCTCTTCTGGGGCCATGAATTTCCTGGACCCATGGACCTAGGATCCATTCTTTCAACCCCCAAGCTGTATTCTCTCTTGTGTTTTATGTTTATTTGTGTTTGTTTAGCTGGTCATAGAGATAATGCAACGATTCCTCTTTGCCATCTATGATTATTAGCTCAAGGTCAAGAGTCAAGCAGGGTAACGGCTAGGCTGACCATAAAATTTATTGAATTAACATGATATCATTTGGAAAATATTTCTATATTGGTTAGCAACTGATTTATTTGTAGATGTATGAAATTGTTCTTTAAAAGAAAAAACTTTCCATAATTATTTCTAAAAGAAAACAGTGATATATTTCTAAATACATTAAAACAAAATTTAAAAATATATATTATCTGAAATTAAAAAAGTGTTAAAGCAATGCATTTTTGTCATACACTTATGTATATTAATCAATTTTGTAGCCTTATGTAGCTCACTGGTATTTTTGAAGATTCTGTTTTTTAGTATAATCTTATTTTTTTCCAATAAAATTTTCTAGAACTTCAAGGTTGCATGTTATGAGATGATTAATAATTTTCAAGTTATGACATTTCATTTAATCATTCTCTGTTGACCATAACATTTTTAAAGGAAAAAGTATGGGATAAGTACTAAGATACTTTGTAATTACAATGTTTATATTTATTAGTCTAAACAGGATCTATTCATAATTCTAAAATTTGTAATATAATTGATATCTATTTTGCACCATATATTTCCATAGTACTGTTATTTTGCCTCAAAAATGTTTATCTTCTTCTGAAAATATTTTGCAACTGAAATCTGATCAAATTATTTTGAATGTTTCAACAAATGTAGTTACTATAAAACCAGAGAGACCATTTCAATTTCATTCTTTTCTGGTGTTAAATATCAATTTGCTGAAATAAAAATAGGAGCTCCATCAAAAAAATTCTTCCCACAGTTGAGATATTTGAAAGAGTAATTACAGAATTTAAAAGTTAAATCTTCAATACCATTTGAATTCTCTTTGTTTAATTTGTTCAGCTTCAAGTTTGCTTTTGCAGAATTAAATTTAAATGCCTTCCTGTTTGCAAACTTCGATTTCAAATCTTAATTTGCTGAAAGCACCAAAGTTGGGTTTCTTTGGTACCCCAGTTGTTGAGTATACTGATTAAAGATTTACAGCTGATTTTTAATAAAATGCATGCCAGATTTAGAAAACTCTTTTTAAAATGTTTCATATCATTATAGAACATTTTAGTCGATTTACAAAGTAGTTCTTCAAAAGCTCAAATGTTTCTAAAACTTTACTGATGTTAAACAACAGTAAAAGCATGTGTTACCATGCTGAATTTTTGTAGTCAACATTTTTTTCACAATGATTCTGTAATTCAGTTACTGTTGTATCTGTAAACATTTATGTATTTGACTATAGTTTTTTACTGTAATCATTAGATTATTAGTGCTTCTTTGAAAGCAATTAGGAACTATGTGTACACTGAAAAAATTTCTGAGCACATTTTTGTTCCATTGGTCCATTAATGCAGAAAAAAAATGTTCTTTTTCTGCCATAACGCTATTGTACATCATTAAATTTCTTGTTTTGATTTTTATTGAAAAACAAATTAATTCTCAAAGTTGAATTTTCAGCTGAATTTAAAATTGCATTCACAATAACATCAAATGTTTCACCTTCAATAGAATGAATTTCTAACTTTTTATTTAGATTCTCTGAATAGAGTAAATCTGACCCACTACTGGATTGAACTTGACTTTTTTTTGAAGCTTTTGAAAAGACATGTAAGTCTTACTACCTCTAATTATTTGCAAAATCTACCTTCTACAATTGAAATAACTTATTAGTAACTATTCTTCACCCGTATGTATATTCATAAGAAAATTCAGAATCAAATATAACTGAAAGTAATTTAGAAAATCTGTCATTTGATCTAAAGGAAGTCATGTTTAATTATATAGATATAACATCTGCAGTGAGTGCTAATCATTACTCATAGGCATCATTTAAAAATAATGTTACCTCTTGAGGTTGTTGCTAAAGTTTAATCAAGTTGTTATCTTTTTGTTTTAATGTGATCAGTGATATCACTATAGTTCCCCACTGTAAAATATAAATAAAGACCAGGAAGTGGGATGTTAAGACAATGCATTTACAGAGACTTGAAAACATCAACACAACATAGATGAAGAGATTTTGTAGTCTGTGGCAGGATGAATTACTTTCTCCAAAATGAAAACATGACATTCATGTCTGAGACAGAAAACCACTTTACATTTTATGTGAGCAATTTTGTATTATATATATATAATATAATATATATAATAGTCCACATATATATGTATATATATATACACACATATAATAGTCAACATTTTTATCACGATGATTCTGTAATTCAATTACTTTATGTATCTGTAAACATTTATGTATTTTGACTATACTCTTTTGCTGCACTCATTAGATTATTAGTGGTTCTTTGAAAGAAATTAGAAATTACGTATGTGTACTGCAAAAATTTCTGAGCACATTTTTGTTCCGTTGGTCCATTATATATCCAAAATATGATATATGCGTACTTCGCTGGTGGCTCAGTAGTAAAAAAAATCCACCTGCCAATGCAGGAGATGCAGGAGACAGAGGTTCAATCCCTGAGTCGTGAAGATCTCCTGGAGAAGGGAATGGCTACCCATTCCAGTATTCTGGACTGGAGAATTCCAAGGACAGAGGAGCCTGGCAGGCTACAGTCCCTGGGATCACAAAAAGTTGGATGCGGCTAAGTGATTAACACAATATATCATATTTGAGTGTCTGCTTTGAACCACTCATTAAGCAATCTATAAAGTCACTGGTTTTGAGAGGGTTATGGAGCAAAAGAAATTTTGTTGCAGAACTAGACTTTTGTTTAATATCAGCTGTGCCTTATAATGCAGCAGATCCAATGAAACTTAAAATATCTGAGGTCCTTAAAGATTCTGAATGAAGTCCTTGGTAAACTGATAGGAGAGAAGCGGTACAAAATCACTAGAATTTTGGATCAAAGACCTGTGTCCTCTAGAGATATACCTCCCTTGTATAATCCCTTGAGGAGAAATTTATGTAACATAAAATTCACCATTTTAAAGTGAATAATTCAGCGGCATTTAGTACTGATAGCAGCTTTCCTCAGCTTTGATTTATCTGGGAATACATTAATTTCTCTTTCATTTTTGAAAGGTCACTTTTACTACATTCAGATTCTTGGTTTACAGTTGTTTTTCTTTCAGTTTGACTATGCTATCCTTCCTTCTATATTTTCTTTTGTAAAATGGGTTATTAATCTTATTAAAGATTTCTTGTACGTGGTAAATTGTTTCACTCTTGCTGCTTTTGAGATTCCTTTTGTTTTGCCTTTTGGCAATTTGACTACAATGTATCCCAGTGTGGATCTATTTGCATTTATTCTACTTAGACATTATGAAATTTTGTGGATTTATAAATTAATGTCTTTCATCAAATTTGGGAGGGTTTAGGCTACGATTTTTTCAAATATTTTTCTCCCCTTTTCTTTCTCTCTTCTTTATTGGGCTCTCTTAATACATAATTTGGTCTGCTTCATGGTGCCCCACTGATTTCTTAAGTTCTGTCAACGTATTTATTCTGTTTTCTTTCTACTCCTCAATAAATTTATTGATTCTTTTTTCCCCCTTCCTGCTCAAAACTACTGCTTAACCTCTTTAATGATTTTTTCACTTCAACTATTGTACTTTGTTCCTTTATCTATTTGTATATTGTTTTCTTAGCTCTTTGGTCATATTTAAGACAGTCATTTTAAAGTTTACTTTTTCCTAGTAAATCCAATATCTAGGCTTCCTCTAGTATGATTTCTGTCAATTTATTCATGTATTTTCTTTAGATGAGGCACCCTTTACTGTTTCTTTGTATCTCTGTGATTTTTTTGTTGTTATGTTTAAAACTGAACATTTAAGTATTTTATATTAAATAATATTATAATGTGATAATACTGGAAATAAGATTCACCTCATTTTCTAGGGTTTTCTATTTTTGACTATTAGAGGCTGTAGCTATCCATTTGTTTAATGATTTTTCCAGGCTATTTCTGTACAAAGTATCATTAGAATTGACAGGAATCTGGCCTGTCAATTCAGGAGACACAGGAGACATGGGTTTGATCCCTAGGTTGGGAGGATCCCTTGGATTAGGAAATGATAACCCACTCCAGTATCCTTGCCTTGAAAATCTCATGAACAGAGGAGCCTGGCAGGCTATAGTCCAGGAGGTCCCAAGGAGTCAGATAGGACTGAGCAACTGTTGTTGTTAAGTCACTAAGTCTTGTCCAACTCTGCAGTTCCAAGGACTGCAATATATGAGCCTCCTCTGTCCTTCATTATCTCCTGCGGTTTGCTCAAATTTGTGTCCATTGAGTCAGTGATGTTACCATACCATTTCATCCTCTAGCCCTCTTCTCCTGTTGCCTTCAATCTTTTCCTAGCATCAGGGTCTTTTCCAATGAGTCAGCTCTTCACGTCAGGTGGCCAAATTCCTGGAGCTTCAGTTTCAGCATCAGTCCTTCCAGTGAATATGCAGGGTTGATTTTCTTTGGGATTGACTGGTTGATTTCCTTGTCGGCCAAGGGACTCTCAAGAGTCTCCAGCACCACAATTCAAAAACATCAGTTCTTCGGCATTTAACCTTCTTTATGGTTTAACTCTCATACCCATACATGACTACCGGGAAAACCATAGCTTTGACTATACAAACTTTTGTTGGTAAAGTGTTGTCTCTGCTTTTTAATATGTTGTCTAAGTTTGCCATAGATTTCCTTCCAAGAAGTAAGTGTTTTTTTTAATTTCATGGCTGCTGTCGCCATCTGCAGTGACTTGGGAGCCCAAGAATAAAGTCTGTCATTGCTTCCATTTCCCCCCACTTCTGTTTGCCATGAAGTGATTGGACCAGGTACCATGATCTTAGTTTTGTGCATGTTAAGCCAGCTTTTCCAATCTCTTCTTTCACCTTCATCAAGAGGCTCTTGGGGCTTCCCTGATAGCTCAGTTGGTAAAGAATCCATCTTCAATACAGGAGACCTTGATTTGATTTGTGGGTTGGGAAGATCTGCTGGAGAAGGGAAAAAGCTACCCACTCCAGTATTCTGGCCTGGAGAACTCCATGGACTGTATAATCCTTGGGGTCGCAAAGAGTTGGACAGGACTGAGTGACTTTCACTTTCATTTGGGCTTCCCTGGTGGCTCAGCTGGTAAAGGATCCTCCTACAATGTGGGAAACCTGCGTTCAATCCCTGGGTTGGGAAGATCCCCTGGAGAAGGGAAAGGCTACCCACTCCAGTATTCTGGCCTGGGGAATTCCATGGACTGTATAGTCCAAGGAGTTGTAAAGAGTCAGATGCAACTGAGTGACTTTCACTTCACTTCACTTCACCAGAGGCTCTTAAGTTCCTCTTCACTTTCTGCCATCAGGATGGTATTATCTACATATCTGAAGTTGTTGATATTTTTCCTAGTATTCTTGATTCCAGCTTGTGGTTCATCCAGCCTGGCATTTTGCATGACGTACTCTGCCTAAAAGTTAAATAAGCAGGGTGACAATATACAGCCCTGTCATACTTCTTTCCCAATTTTGAACCAGTCAGTTATTCCATGTCTGGTTCTAACTCTTGCTTCTTGACACACATACAAGTTTCTCAGGAGACAGGTAAGGTGGTCTGGTATTCTCATCTCTTTAATAATTTTCCATAGCTTGTCATGATACACATAGTCAAAGGCTTTAGTGTAGTCAATGAAGCAGAAGTTGATTGAGCACACACATATTCTTAGTTGGATGTGGTCCCTGAAGACCCTGTTTCTTTAGCTTGTTTTTTTTTAAAATTTTCTTTAATTTATTGTGTTGGTTTTGCCATACAATGACATGATATCGCCATGGGTTTACATATGCTCCCCCTCCAGAACCCCCCTCCCTCCTCCCTCCCGATTCCCTCCCCCTGGGTCATCTCGGTGCCCCAGCCCCGAGCATCAGCCCTGGGCTGGCGATTGATTTCACATATGATAATTAACATGTTTCAATGCCATTCTCCCATATCATCCCACCCTTGCCCTCTTCCACAGAGTCCACGAGTCTGTTCTATACATCTGCGTTCCTTTTGCTGTCTCGCATGCAGGGTTCCCATTACCATCCTTCTAAATTCCATATATATGCGTTAGTATACTGTATTGTTGTTTTTCCTTCTGGCTTACTTCACTCTGGATAATGGGCTCCAGTTCCGTCCACCTGAGTAGAAGCTTGTTTTTTCTAATAATTTTATTTATTCATTTATTTTTGACTGTGCTGGGTCTTCATTACTTTGAGCTTTCTTTAGTTGCAGCGAGTGGGAGCTACTATGTAGTTGCCATGAGGAGGCTTCTCACTGGGGTAGTTTCTCTTATTGAGGAGCACAGGCTCTAGAGGGCGTGGTTTTCAGTGGTTGCGGCCTGTGGGCTCTAGAGCACAAGCTCAACTGTTGTGGGGCACAGGCCTAGTTGCTGCGCGACATGTGGGATCTTCCTGGACCAGGGACTGAGCCAGTGTCCCCTGCGTCGGCAGGCAGATTCTTTACCACTGAGCCACCAGGGGAGCCCTAGCTAGTGTTTTGACAGAAATTTTGTCAAATACCAGATACTGCAAATAAAATAACAGTGAAGAAACAAATCACTTCACCTAGACTTTCTGGATTTTTTTTCTGTGTTAGGGCACTCCTTCAACACTTAGCTAGACTGCTTTCACTGAGCATAAAGACCAGTCAGTTGTGAAAGCCTAGGGTCTTGTCAGGCTTTTTCTGAACATGCATCCTGGCCTTGGATGCATACCTTGCTTTTGAATGTTTTAATTTTCTAAAGAATTCTCTCTCCAGCTTTTCCTCCAAGATGTAAGTGATCTATTGCTTGTTTAAACCAGAATCTTTTGTCCCAGGTAGCTACAGGATTTTTTTTGTTCACATTGTAATGCTTTCTAGGACTAACTGCTGCTTTTTTATGCTGCTTGAGTTCTGAGTTAGAAAAGCAGTCTTTCATGGAGCTCCCAGAAAGTTTAGAGCAAACACAATAACTTGTGGATAAGGTCTGCTCTGGAACCAGGGATCAGGACTGTTCTGATGCTGGAAACAGTCTGCAGTCTTTAAGACCCTGTAGGAGAGGGGAGAGAGTGGGGCAAGTGTAAATGCCTTAGAGTTTTTCTACCATTATGAATTTTTTTTCCTTGATTCAGCATTTGTTTGGTTGCTGTACACTTTTGAATATTTTTCAGAGTTCTGGCAAAATTGGTTTTTATTGTTTCTGCCTGTTTTTTAGTGTTTCTGTGAAGTAATGGAAGCGTGTTGTTGCCAACTCCACCATTTTTCTGATGTCACCCATTTTGAGAGATGTTGTAGCTTCTTATTGGAACTTGGTAATCATTGGATGTATGACAACAGCACCCTAATTTACTGTCTACTTGATCACATTATAATGTCAGTCAGATTCTGAAAGTGATTTATATGAGATTAGGCTTGAGCAGATACTGATAAAATCAAGTGAGCTGAATGAAGAAATAATTCAGATTTCCATGGCATATACCTATTTCATATTATTGAAAACCTTTCTTTCAACACACATTTTAAACCTAAGAAAAATTCAAAGAAAGTTTTTTTTTTAAATTTCTGATACACAGTTTATTCTGATAAGATGCCCAAAGCAGCCAATTTTTACAGCCCCAATCAAGAATAGCCATAAATTATAGTGGGGAAAATATATCCTCTCATTGGGCAAAACTTTGGCCAGGGAATTTGTTTTCTCACTTTGAAAGAAATAGAGGTATAGATGGGTAAGTGGCTAATGCTGTGTTTAATGGGCAGAGATTTGGAATGACAAAATTTGAGGATTAGTGACAGGGAATCTGGGAAAAAAAGGTACAGGTATACCTTGTTTTATTGTGTGTCACTTTATTGTGCTTTGCAGATATTGCATTTTTTAAAACCTGAAATTTTATGGCAACCCTGTGTTGTCAGATAATGGCTAGCATTTTTAGGAATAGGGTATTTAAGGTGTGTAAACATCTTTTAGACAAAATGCTGCTGCACACTTAACACATTAGAGTTTGTAAACATGCTTTTATATGCTTTTCAAAGCCAAAAAATTTTGTAACTTGCTTTATTGCAATATTTGCCTTATTGTTGTGATCTGGAACCAAATCCCCAATATCTCCAAGGTATGCTCCCTTAAAATAAAGGATATTGTTTTTTCTTTGTGGAAATTCACACCAAAGGTAATCCTTTGTAGAAGAGTCTTTCAACAATCAAGGTGATAAAATTATAAAACTGTGGCTGTAATTGACCATTTTCCTCAGTCAATAAAGTACTTGTTCACAGAACTCAAGAATAAAGAAACTAGAGAAACATGGATGAAAGATTATATGTGGGCTAAACAATGTAGGTTTCTTCTGACCAAGACTTATTTATCCATCTTTTATTTTACATGTCTACCTGCTAATGATAGGGACCAAAGTTGAGCTTCCAATACAACCACCTTCCACAGGGCAATCAGTTGCCTACCTAGTCTCAGGTTATTTGCAATGACCTCCTCTATCGTGAATACGATTTCCATTGTGAATGTACTCAGTAGAAAGCCTCTTGCTTTAGATATGGATTTGCTTTAATATCCCAATATTTTTCCAGCATCACCCTCCATAGATTTATGAAATGCCTAATTCACTAACATTTATCCCAAACAATATTGCTTCTGGTCAAGGCTCATTTCTATCTTGTTTTCCAAAGTGGTTTTTAATCAATATGTGCTCCTATTGAAAGTAGGTGAGAGTCTCCACTAATATGCATGCTCAATGCTGATTATTCAGTTCTATTTATGGGTAAACAGTTTGTCATTTCCTGGTGAAATTGAAAGTAAGAATACTTTTTAGCTAGCAAATCATTTCAGCAATATATACCCTAAAATGCTCTTGAGAAACTTTATGCTGAGATACGTATATAAATGTTCATATCAGCATCATTTATGATAACAAACATATGGAAACTATACATCAGCAGTGCAACAGATAAATAAATATTGATATATTCACACAATACAGTATTGGGAAGCCATGAAAATAAATGAATTAGAGTTATATGGTTCAGTGTGAATAAATCTCAAAACATATGAAGTCAAAACAGAATCCCAGAAGCCATGGAAGAATATACACATTATGATTCTGTGTGTATAAAGTTCAAGAAGAGAAAAATTTCTTTCCTATATATATGTATGTATGTGTGTGTGTATGTGTGTATATATATATATATATATATATGCAAGCATTAGAATCTATAAAAAAGAGAAAGGTACTGATTACCTCAAAATTTAAGGTAACATTTTCCTATGGGAGGTTTGTGAAGTGGATGTGCTCAGTCACTAAGTCATGTCTGAGTCTTTGCAACCCCATAGACTGTAGCCCACCAGGCTCCTCTGTCCAAGTCTCCTCCTTGTCTTAATTTCCCAGGCAAGAATTACTGGAGTGGGTTGCCATTTCCTTCTCCATGGGATTTTCCCAACTCGGGGATTGAACCTGCATCTCTTGTATTGACAGACAGATTCTTTACCACTGAGCCATCTGGGAAGCCCTGATGAATTAAGTAGGGCCCATACTGACTTCTATGGGACTGTAAAAGTCTATTTGATTCTTGAGTGGTAGGTGTAGAGCAGTCACCTGGTTACGCAGATGGTAAAGAATCTGCCTGCAATGCATGAGTCCCAGGTTCAATCCCTGGGTTGGAAAGATCCCCTGGAAAAGAGAATGGTTACCCACTCAGGTAATTATGGCCTAGGAAATCAAGACAAGGAGGAGTCTTGGATAGAGGAGCCTGGCAGGCTACCGCCCATGGGGTGGGAAAGAGTAGGGCACAGCTGAGCAACTAACACTTTCACTTTATCTTCCTGGGTACATAGAAACACAGCATTTCTCAGGCCCTTTCCATTACGGAATCCCATGGCATCAATTTTAACCAATGAAATGTGACTGATGCTCCTCCTTTCCAGGCTGAGATAGTAAAAGTTACTACACAATCTTTCTGGCACACTCTTCTCAGTTATTTTGGCATAATGTTGAGATGGAGACTGCTTAGACCTCCTGAGTCTTAGACATGTTCTTACTATAAGGAGGTGCCCTGGAGAACCTCTGGACATGCAGTGGGCTTTGTGTGAGTGAAAACTATAGTATATGTGCTAGGTTACTGAGTTGCAGGTGTTTGTTACTAAAGCATAAATTAGTCTTCCCTATTAAGTGTGATGTATTTACATGATTTATTTGTTTACTCTTGTGCATATAATAAATTTCCAGATATAAAAACTAAAACAATGCTTTGGAACCAGACATCCAGAGAGAACATTTCATGCAAAGATGGGTACAATAAAGGACAGAAATGGTATGGACCTAAGAAAAGCAGAAGATATTAAGAAGAGGTGGCAAGAATACACAGAAGAACTATACAAAAAAGATCTTCATGACCCAGATAACCATGATGGTGTGATCACTCACCTAGAGCCAGATATTCTGGAATGTGAAGTCAAGTGGGCCTTAGGAAACATCACTACAAACAAACCTAGTGGAAGTGATGGAATTCTAGTTGAGCTATTTCAAATCCTAAAAGATGATGCTATGAAAGTACTGCACTTAATATGCCAGTAAATTTGGAAAACTCGGCAGTGACACCCAAGACTGGAAATGGTCAGTTTTCATTCCAATCCCAATGAAAGGCAATGACAAAGAATGTTCAAACTACCACACACTTGCACTTATCTCACATGCTAGCAAAGTATTGCTCAAAATTCTCCAAGACAGGCTTCAACAATATGTGACCTGTGAACTTTCAGATGTTCAAGTTGGATTTAGAAAAAGCAGAGGAACCAGAGATCAAATTGCCAACATCCATTGGATCATTGAAAAAGCAAGAGAGTTCCAGAAAAATATCTACTTCTGCTTTATTAACTAAGGCAAAGCCCAGGAGTATGGATCACAACAAACTTAAGGAAATTCTTCAAGAGATGGGAATGCCAGACCAGCTAACCTGCCTCCTGAGAAATCTGTATGCAGGTCAAGAAGCAACAGTTAGAACCTGACCTGGAACAACAGACTGGTCCCAAATCAGGAAAGGAGTATATCAAGGCTGTATATTGTCACCCTGCTTATTTAACTTCTATGCAGAGTGCATCATGCAAAATGCCAGGTTGGATGAAGCACAAGCTGGAGTCAATTGTGGGGAGAAATATCAATAACCTCAGATATGCAGATGATAACACCCTTATAGCAGAAAGTGAAGAGAAATTAAAGAGCCTCTTGATGAAAGTAAAAAAAGGAAGTGAAAAAGTTAAAACTTAAAAAAAAACTTAAAAACTCAACATTCGAAAAACTAAGATCATGGTATCTGATCCCATCACTTCATGGCAAATAGATGGAGAAACAATGGAAACAGTGACAGACTTTATTTTCTTGTGCTCCAAAATCATTGCATATGGTGACTGCAGCCATGAAATTAAAAGGCGCTTGCTCCTTGGAAGAAAAGCTATAACCAAGCTAGACAGCATATTAAGAAGCAGAGACATTACTTTGCCAACAAAGGTCCATCTAGTCAAAGTTATGGTTTTTCCAGTAGTCGTGTATGGATGTGAGAGTTAGACTATAAAGAAAGCTGAGTGCTGAAGAACTGATGCTTTTGAACTGTGGTGTTGGAGAAGACTCTTGAGAATCCCTTGGCATAAAAGGAGATCCAAACATCAATCCTAAAGGACATCAGTCCTGAGTATTTATTGGAAGGACTGATGTTGAAGCTGAAACTCCAATACTTTGGCCACCTGATGCGAAGAACTGACTCATTTGAAAAGATCCTGATGCTGGGAAAGATTGAAGGCAGAAGGAGAAGGGGACAACAGAGGATGAGATGGCTGGATGGCATTACCAACTCTATCTATAGACATGAGTTTGAACAAACTCCGGAAGTTGGTGATGGATAGGGAAGCCTGGTGTGTTTCAATCCATGGGGTCTCAAAGAGTTAGACACAAGTGAGTGACTGAACTGAACTGTTGCAGAGAGAAGTTGTGGGGGAAAGTCAGTTACAGTTCCATTCTATATTAGGCATGCTCCTTTTTCAAGGAACTTAACTTCACAGAGTGTCAGTAGCTTCATTAAAAAAAAAAAAAAAAAGAAGACTAGTAACTACCTTACAGGGTTGTCTGGGTCTTCCAAGGGATCGTGTGTGTTGTTGGCTTAGTGATATGTCAAGTACAGAGTGGATTCCATAGTGCAGGGGACTGAAGTTGGATTCCTTGAAATGGACCGTTTCATGATAAAATTTGTTATTCTGTGTATTTCTCAGAAGCTATCCTTGCAGGCTGATGGTGGGAGTGATTTTTTAGGAAAGGGGATAAGGCAGTCTGGATGTCCTGTGGGATCCTCTCAGCTCTAATTTCTCTCTGTTGTAATGAAGCTTGTGCTCAGTCACTCAGTCTTGTCCAACTCAGCAATTGCATGGATTGTAGCCCGCCAGACTCCTCTGTCCATGGGATTTTTTTCTAGGCAAGAATATTGGAGTGGTTTGACATTGCCCCCTTCAGTATATCTTAAACCCAGGGTTCAAACCCATGTCTCCTGTGGCTCCTGCATTGCAGGCTGATTCTTTACCATGAAGCTATCAGGGAAGCCCCCATTGTAATGAAGACTGAAGGATAATGGTAGCTTTTTACCCAAGGGCCTGTGTGGTTCTGTAGGAATAGTTTCCCACTGTGGCACATTTGGTCTGTAAGGAGAGGATGGATTGCTGGAGGCAGACTTGCTGACAGGAAACCAAATCCAGGCTGGCCTCACATCATCTGATTCCCAGTGTACTCAGTTGGCCCAAGGGAACCATGCGTCCTTCTTCCTCCCCAAGGTCAGTCGAGGAACAGCCGGGCTGATGGCCACCTCCAGTTACATCCCTTTGGGGCAGGCTCTGGAAGAATGTGATTCCATTAAAACACAGCCGTCCCCCTGGGACAACTGAAGAGACAGTAATAATCTTTAGATTCAACCCTGAAGTTTAAAGAAATTACTCAGAATAAAAACATGTCAGGACATTTTGCAAAAAAAGAAAAAACAAAACAAAACTAGACTGAGTCTAAGGCAGTTAGGGAAGCTGGAATGAAGAGGAAAACTTAGATTTCTCAAGCACTTTCTAAGTACCTGGTGATTTAAGTACCTTCGCTAATTGCACATTTAGGGAAATCCTGGAAACTGGAATTTATCATCTTAATTATATGAGGAAGTAAACGGGGGTTAGAGAGAGTATTTGATTTGCTGAAGTTTGGTGAGCAGCAGAGTATGGCTACAGAGCTGAAACCAGCCTGGTTGCACAGCCATGTCCATGACCACATGACCCTGCTTTTCAAAATGTTAGGCTTCATTTGGATCAGAATTAAGCTGACATCAGGGGACAAAGTATCTCTATACATTGAGCCTGTATCTTTAATCTTCAATGGAGGATCTACACATTTGGCCAGCTCCACACTTTGGCCCTGCTGCCAGTGGAATATTCCACATGTGTTATGCTTACTCGCACCTTCAGCATCAGCCCAGATGCCCAGTGGCTGATCATTTCCTTCTCTAGCTCACACTTCCTGGAATCTTGCCCTCTCAGCATTCCTGTGTCACCGAGGCCTCTTTCACTGCATTCATTCATTCACTGAATCTCTATTTAGTAAGAAGTACCTTCTCTATGTCTTTTAGGTTTTAGGGACACCAAAGTGCACAAAAATATATCAGTTCCATCCCTCCCTAAACCTGTGTAGTAACAATAAAATTATGTTGTTTGATTTCAACTGGAGAGAATAGCTATGATGAAAAATACACTATGTTAATGCATCTAAGCAGGCTTCCCAGGTGGCCCTAGTGGTAAAGAACCCACCTGGCAATGCAGGGGAGGTAAGAAAAACAGGTTTGATCCCTGGGTCAGGAAGAGCCCCTGGAGGAGGACATGGCAACCTGCTGCAGTGTTCTTGCCTGAAGAATCCCATGGACAGAGGTTCCACAAGGTTGCAAAGAGTTGGATATGACTGAAGTGACTTAGCATGCATGTATGCACACAAGCGGTCTGAGGGTGTTTGGGGGCAGGACCAATTAGAGAAAGAATGGTTATAAAAGGCCTGACTGAAGAGATGACATTTTGGAAGATACCTAAGGCTATGAAGATGTAGAGAGATGGGTATGCTAGGCACAGAGAGCAATGTGTATTGAAGGCACTGCAGATGAGTTGATGTGTTCTTTCACAGAATAGCACACGGTCCAGTCCTGCGTGGCCAGAGTGGATTAAACTAACGGGATAATGGTTGACAATATGATGGTAAAAGCCAGGCAGACTGTGAACAGGGTACCACTTCCTAACTCAGCCTTTGTCAAGGCAGTTCTCTTTTCTGAGCCCCAATCTGCTTGTGTGTAAAGTAGGGTTGATAACGTGCATTATGCTGGATTGTTTGGATGATGGACCAAGAGACTGTATAAGTGGCCTAGCTTAAATAGACTAAGTAGACTCAACCATTTTCACTTTCTTATTTTCCAATTCTCCATTTTTTCCTTCCTTCTTTTCTTCAAAAAACAAAACAAAACTATCCATCCTAAAATGAGAGAATGTGCCTTATGGTACGTGCATGATGGAACATGAATTATGGCACTGTGGTAGTCCTTGGGCATATGGAACTGACTTAACCAAGTTTCTTGTTCTCACTCTCGGAAGAGAGGGTCACTGTGATGGTAGAACTTGCACCTGGTGATCTCCTGAGGACTGGATCCTACCTACAGGGATGGGAGGAAGAAGTCAGTAGCTCTGCCTGATGGTGTCAGTACTCCTGGAGCTGCATTTTAAAGAATGTCTGGAATATTTTAAGGAATTCCAAGTAGACAAAGTGTATTCTTTGTGATAGGAAGAATAATGCCCCCCATCAAATCTACATCCTAATCCTCAAAACCTGTGAATGTTACCTTCCAAGGCAGTTGGGGCTTTGCTGATGTGACTGAGGTAAAAATCTTAAGATGTGGTGATTACCCTGGATCATCTAGGTAGGCCTAATGTGACACTAAGCATCCTTATAAGAGTGGGAAGCAGGAGAGTCAGAATCAGAGATGTAATTGATTAACTGAAAATGTTAGTCTACTGGCTTTGAAGATGGATGAAAGCAGCCTTAACTCAGGGAATGTTGGCAGTTTCTACAATATGGAATATGTAGAGGAATATCTCCTCTACAGCCTCCAGAGAGAACATAACCCTACCAACTGTCTTGACTGTGGCCCCATAAGACCCATTTCAGATTGCTAGTTCCAGAAGTGTAAAATAATAATTTTGTATTATTTTAATCCATTAAGCTTATGAGAATTTTTTCTAGCAGTAATAGGAAATTAATATATTCTCATTCCCAAGGCAAGGAAATACTGAACTGGATTCAGAGAGATGAGTGAACTCCAAACTGAGAAGGGCTTGGTCCTTCAGGCAGCTTTATCCTTTAATCCGGGAACATTTATCCGTTCTCTCTGCTTTTTCTTAGAGTATTTCAGCATCTAGCAGATGACACATTTAAAACCCTGGTTACTTTGTTCTAAACCAGCTTCACTGTTGGAGCTCCCCTTCCTCGCTTCTCTGTTAACAGTCACCACTGTATTCATATCTACTTTATGGCAGATATCTTAGAACTTAACTGACCCCAGACTATAACCTCTTATCTCAATTTTCACTCCTTTTAAAAACCCATCACCTTGTGATTTCTCTTGGTGGCTCAGATGGTAAAGAGTCTGCCTGCAATGCAGGAGATCTGGGTTTGATCCCTGGGTCAGGAAGATTGCCCGAAGAAGGGAATGGCTAACCCCTTCAGTATTCTGGCCTGGGGAATTCCACAGACAGAGGAACCTGGCAGGCTATGGTCCATGGGGTCACAAAGAGTCGGACACAACCGAGTGACTAACACTTTCACTTCACTTTTGTGATTTCTCGCATCAGATCATTCTTCCAGCTATTACATTTAGCATCTTATTTTGGATATCCTGCAACAGCTTCATTTTATAACTGAAATATACCTCCCTGCAATAACGCTGCTCCATCATGATGAATGACATAAGCATCTTAATAAAAAGACAGTTGAAAAATTTCAGAGGCGTATTTGGCTTCTCCTTCTCCACCCCTCCTTGATGTCTAGGTGCCAATGTGCTTTGAGGAAACCTCATAATGTTCTTTTCTGCATCAGTCCCTTTCTCCCTCTCCCACTTCCCAAGCCATTTTCCCTCTCTACTGTTTTCTGTTTGACTGACCTTCTGCATCCAGCCTTGGTGTCCTCCAATCTGTCCTACACCCAGGTTACCTAGTGAAGTTGGTGCCCCGGCACATCTCAGACTGAGTGAGTCACTGCCCTCTGAAACATGCCTCTCACATATATAATAACATGGTTTTTTTTTTTTTTTGCATTCCCAAATCTTCCCAATTTAACACTAGTCTACTTTTTCATGTGAATCTTACCACATTTCCCCCCCAGTGTACTGTACATTGCACTGTTTCTGGCAATTCACCAATCCTTAAATACACCTTTATTCTTGTGATTTTCTGCCTTTGTTCAAACTGCACCCTGAGTGCTGTGACCTTTTCCTTATTGCTTTCCCTTTCCTCCAACCTACAAGAAACATTAATGTTTTTCCAAAGCCTTATGAGATTTCCTTATCTGTCTTCTAAATGAATGTCCCTCTCTCCTTTGTTGTAGTATTGAATATGGTAGTTGAACTCTCGTTGTAATGACAATTAAATTCGTGTGGTATAATTTCATGTCTTATCATCTTTAAAATTTGTAATCACATCTTCTTTCATTTGAAGATGAAAGAAGAGACACCAGGTTGAGTAGTCATTTATTAGGGTATCTTTCCACCTCTCCCCAGATTCTTGTCTGGAACTAAATGTCCCATCTTTAGGTCTACATTGCTTTCAAATATAGTTCCACTTGGGTCATGCGCTTAGCATCTTCTGCTTTTCCCTTCAACTTTGCTCCTTACCCTTCTCTACCCTGCTGTGCATCACCAGAGGATAAACTGTGTGGATTCCATTTATCGGTTCCTTTGCAGACTGGTTTTGGGTTGAATTTGTCCAATGGGGAATCTTGAGATTGGATAAGAAAAGAGAGGTTTATTCTGGTTGCTCTTTCTGGTGGCACCATTAAGACTGGATGGATCCTTGATCAAAGGTCATAGCTTCTTTCAAACACTCCCACTCCCACTTGACTGTCTCAGCCTCATGGAGGTGGGGTAAAAATCCATCCTTTCGTTACAAACTGTACAGGAAAAAATTCATCCTTTTGTTACAAACCATACAGGATACCACACAATTCTTGGTTTTGCTTTCCTAAACCCTGCTGTGTCTAATTTGCATGCATGATCTGTGTTTCTGGCTCTTGGTGACCCCACAGACTGTAGCCTGCCAGGCTTCTTTGTCCATGGGATTCTCCAGGCAAGAGTACTAGAATGGGTTTCCATTTCTTCTTTCAGGGGATCTTCCCAACCCAGGGATAGAATCTACATCTCCTGTGGTTTCTGCATTGACAGGCAGATTGTTTTTTTAATTGAAGGATAATTGCTTTACAGAATTTTGTTGTTTTCTGTCAAACCTCAGAATGAATCAGCCATACATATATCCCCTCCTTTTTGAATCTCCCTCCCATCTCCCTCCTCACCCCACCCCTCCAGGTTGATACAGAGCCCCTGTTTGAATTTACTGAGCCATACCAAAACTTCCCATTGGCTATCTATTTACTTATGGTAATGTAAGTTTCCATCTTACTCTTTCCATACATCTCACCCTCTTCTCCCCTCTCCCCATGTCCATATGTCTATTCTCTATGTCTGTTTCTCTATTACTGCCCTTAAATAAATTCTTCAGTACCATTTTTCTAGATTCCATATATATGTGTTAGAATATGATATTTATCATTCTCTCTCTGACTTACTTTACTCTGTATAATAGGTTCTAGGTTCATCCACCTCATTAGAACTGACTCAAATGCATTCCTTTTTTGGCTGAGTAATATTCCATTATTTATAGGTAACACAACTTCTTTATCCATTCATCTGTCGATGGGCATCTAGGTTGCTTCCATGTTCTAGCTATTGTAAATAGTGCTGCAGTGAACAATGGGATACATGTGTCTTTTTCAGTTTTGGTTTCCTCAGGGTATATGCCAGGGAGTGGGATTGCTGGGTCATATGGTGGTTCTATTCCTAATTTTTTAAGGACTCTCCATACCATTTTCCATAGTGGCTATATCAATTTACATTCCTACCAACAGTGCAAGAGTATTCCCTTTTCCCAAACCCTCTCCAGCATTTATTGTTTGTAGACATTTTGATGATGCCCGTTCTGACTGGTATGAAGTAATACCTCATTGTACTTTTGATTTGCCTTTCTCTAATAATGAGAGATGTTGAGCATCTTTTGATGTGTTTGTTAGCCATCTGTATGTCTTCTTTGGAGAAATGTCTGTTTATGTCTTTTTCTACTTTTTGATTGGGTTGTTTGTTTTTGTGATATTGAGTTATATGAGCTGCTTGTAAATTATGGAAGTTAATCCTTTGTCAGTTGCTTCATTTGTTATTATTTTCTCCCATTCTGAGGGTTGTCTTTTCACCTTGCTTATAATTTCCTTTGCTGTGTAAAAGCTTTTAAATCTAATCAGGTCCCACTTGTTTCCTTTTGTTTTTATTTCCATTACTTTAGGAGGTAAGTCATAGAGAATCGTGCTTTGATTTATGTCACTGAGTATTCTGCCTATGTTTTCCTCTAAGAGATTTTTATAGTATCTGATCTTACATTTAGGTCTTTAATTGATTTTGAGTTTATCTTTGTGTATGGTGTTAAGAAGTGTTTTAATTTCATTGTTTTATATGTAGCTGTCCAGTTTTCCCAGCCCCATTTATTGAAGAGACTGTCTTTGCCCAATTGTTTATTCTTGCCTACTTTGTCAAAAATAATGTGCCATAGGTGCATGGGTTTATTTCTTGGCATTCTATCTTGTTCCATTGGTTCCATTTCTGGTTTTGTGCCAGTGTCATATTGTCTTGATGACTGTAGCTTTGTAGTATAATCTGAAGTTAGGAAGGTTGATTCCTCCAGTTCCAGTCTTCTTTCACAAGACTGGGTTGGCTATTTGGGGTCTTTTGTGTTTCCATATGAATTGTGAAATTTTTTGTTCTAATTCTGTGAAAAATGCCATTGGTAATTTGATAGGGATTGCATTAAATCTGTAGATTGCATTTGGTAATATAGTCATTTTCACAATATTGATTCTTTCTACCCAGGAACATGGAGTATTTCTCCATCTATTTATGTCATCTTTGGTTTCTTTCATTCAGTTCAGTTCAGTTGCTCAGTCATGTTGACTCTTTGCAACCCCATGAACTGCAGCATGCCAGGTCTCCCTGTCCATCACCAACTCCCAGAGCCTACCCAGACTCATGTCCATTGAGATCATGATGCCATCCAACCATCTCATTCTCTGTTGTCCCCTTGTTTTCCTGCCCTCAATCTTTCCCAACATCAGAGTCTTTTCAAATGAGTCAGTTCTTCGCATCAGGTGGCCAAAGTATTGGAGTTTTAGCTTCAGCATCAGTCCTTCCAATGAACACCCAGGACTGATCTCCTATAGAATGGACTGGTTGGATCTCTTGCAGTCCAAGGGACTCTCAAGAGTCTTCTCCAACACCCTAGTTCAAAAGCATCAATTTTTTAGCACTCAGTTTTCTTTGTAGTCCAACTCTCACATCCATACCTGACTACTGGAAAAACCATAGCTCTGACTAAATGGACCTTTGTTGACAAAGTAACATCTCTGCTTTTTAATATGCTGTCTAGGTTGGTCATAACTTTCCTTCCAAGAAGTAATTGTCTTTTAATTTCATGGCTGCAATCACCATCTGCAGTGATTTGGAGCCCCCCCAAAATAAAGTCAGCCACTGTTTCCCCATCTATTTGCCATGAAGTGAAGGGACTGGATGCCATGATCTTTGTTTTCTGAATGTTGAGCTTTAAGCCAACTTTTTCACTCTCCTCTTTCACTTTCATCAAGAGGCTCTTTAGTTCACTTTCTGCCATAAGGGTGGTGTCATCTGCATATCTGAGGTTATTGATATTTCTCCTAGCAGTCTTGATTCCAGCTTGTGCTTCATCCAGCCCAGTGTTTCTCATGATGTACTCTGCTTATAAGTTAAATAAGCAGGGTGACAATATACAGCCTCGACATACTCCTTTTCCTGTTTGGAACCATTCTGTTGTTCCATGTCCAGTTCTAACTGTTGCTTCCTGACCTGCAAACAGGTTTCTCAAGAGGCAGGTCAGGTATTCTGGTATTCCCATCTCTTTCAGAATTTTCTACAGTTTTTTGTGATCCACACAGTCAAAGGCTTTGGCATAGTCAATAAAGCAGAAATAGATTTCATTAGTGTTATAATTTCCTATGTACAGTTCTTTGTCTCCTTAGGTAAGGTTCTTCCTAGATGTAATTCTTTTTGTTGCAATGGTGAATGGGATTGATTGCTTAATTTCTCTTTCTGATTTTTTCATTGTTAGTATATAGAAATGCAAAGGATTTTTGTGTATTCATTTGTATCCTTCAAGTTTGCTAAATTCACTGATCAGCTCTAGTAATTTTCTGATACTATCTTTAGTGTTTTCTATGTACAGTATCATGTCATCTGCAAACAGTAAGAGCTTTTGTTCTTCTTTCCAACCTGGATTCCTTTTATTTCTTTTTCTTCTCTGATTGCTGAGCTAGGACTTCCAGAACTATGTTGAATAATGGTGGCGGGAGTGGACATCCTTGTCTTGTTCCTGATCTTAGGAGGGATGCTTTTAGCTTTTCACCATTGATAATAATATTTGCTGTAGGCTTATCATATATGACCTTTACTATGTTGAGGTAGGTTCCTTCTATGCCCTTTTATTGAAGAGTTTTAATCATAAATGGGTGCTGAATTTTGTTAAAGGCTTTTTCTTCATCTATTGCAATGATCATATGGTTTTTATCTTTCAATTCATTAATATGGTGTATCACATTGATTAATTTGAGTATATTGAAGTATCCTTGCTATCCTGGAATAAACCCAACTTGATCATGGTGTATGAACTTTTTGATGTGTTGATAAATCCTATTTGTTAAAATTTTGTTGAGGATTTTTACATATATGTTCATCAATGATATTGACCTGTAGTTTTCTTTTTGTGTGCTGTCTTTGTCTGGTTTTGGTATCAGGGTGATGGTGGCCTTTTAGAATGAGTTTGGAAGTGTTCCTTCCTCTGCAAATTTTTGAAAGAGTTTTAGAAGGATAAGCATTAGCTTTTCTCTAAATGTTTGATAGAATTCTCCTGTGAAGCCATTTGGTCCTGGACTTTTGTTTTTTGGGAGATTTTTGATCACAGCTTCAATTTCAGTGCTTGTAATTGGATTGTTTATAATTTCTATTTCTTTATGGTTCAGTCTTGGAAGATTGAACTTTTCTAAGAATCTGTCCATTTCTTCCAGGTTATCCATTTTATTGCCGTATAGTTGTTCATAATAGTCTTTTGTAATCCTTTGTATTTCTGCATTGTCTCTTGTAACCTCTCCTTTTTCATTTCTAATTTTGTTGCTTTGATTCTTCTCTCTTTTTTTCTTTTCTTTTTTTTCTTGATGAGTCTCGCTAAAGGTTTGTCAAATTTTTTATAATCTCAAAGAACCAGCTTTTAGTTTTATTAATCTTTACTATTATTTCTTTCATTTCTGTTTCACTTATCTCTGCTCTGATCTTTATGATTTTTTTCCTTCTACTAATTTTGGGGTTTTTTTGTTCTTCTTTTTCCAGCTGTTTTAGGTATAAAGTTAGGTTGTCTATTTGATGTTTTTCTTGTTTCTTGAGGTAGGATTGTATTGTAAAAATTCCTCTTAGAACTGCTTTTGCTGAATCTCATAGGTTTTGAGTTGTCATGTTTTCATTATCATTTGTTTCTAGAAATCTTTTGATTTCTCCAGTAACCTATTGGCTATTTAGAAATGTATTTAATCTCCATGTGTTTGTATTTCTTACAGTTTTCTTTTTCTTGTAATTTATATCTAGTCTCATAATGTTGTGGCCGGAAAAGATGCTTGATACAATTTCAATTTTCTTAAATTTACTGAGTTTTGATTTGTGACCTAAGATATGGTCTATGCTGGAGAATGTTCCATGTGCACTTAAGAATAAGGTGTATTCTGCATTTGGATGGAATGTCCTGAAGATATCAGTGAGATCCATCTTATCTAAAGCATCATTTAAGACATGTGTTTCCTTATTAATTTTCTGTTTTGATGATCTGTCCATTGGTGTGAGTGGGGTGCTAAAGTCTCCTACTATTATTGTGTTACTGTGAAATTCTCCTGTTATGTCTGTTAGTGTTTGTCTTATGTATCGAGTGCTTCTATGTTGGGTGCATAGATATTTACAATTGTTATGTCTTCCTCTTGGATTGATCCCTTGATCATTATGCAGTGTCCTTCCTTCTCTCTTGTAATCTTTATTTTAACGTCTATTTTGTCTGATATGAGGATTATTACTCCAGACTTATTTTGCTTCCCATTGGCATGGAATATATTTTTCCATCCTCTCACTTTCAGTCTATATGTGTTTTTAGGTCTGAAGTAGATTTCTTGTAGACAGCATATATATGGGTCTTGTTTTTGTATCCATTCAGCCAGTCTGTGTCTTTTGGTTGGGGCATTTAGTCATTTACATTTAAAGTAATTATTGATTATATATTCCTATTACCATTTTCTTAATTGTTTGGGGTTTATTTTGTAGATCTTTTTTCTTCTCTTGTATTTCTTGATTATCTAAGTCCCTTTAACATTTGTTGTAAAGCTGGTTTGGTAGTACTGAATTCTCTTAACTTTTGCTTGTCTGAAAGTTTTTGATTTCTCCATCAATTTTGAATGTGATCCTTGCTGGGTACAACAATCTTGGTTGTAGATTTTTCCCTTTCAGTACTTTAAATATATCCTGCCATTCCTTTCTGACCTGTGGAGTTTCTGCTGAAAGTTCAGCTGTTAAATCTATGGGGCTTCCCTTGTATGTTACTTGTTGCTTTTCCCTTGCTGCTTTTAATATTCTTTCTTTGTGTTTAGTCTTTGTTAATTTGATTAGTATGTGTCTTGGTGTGTTTCTCCTTGGGTTCATCCTGTATGGGCCTCTTTGTGCCTTTTGGACTTGATTGACTATTTCTGTTTCCATGTTGGGGAAATCTTCAACTATAATCTCTTCAAAAATTTTCTCATACCCTTTCTTTTTCTCTTCTTCTTCTGGGACCCCTATAATTTGAATGTTGGTGTTTTTTATATTGTCCCAGAGGTCTCTGAGACTACCCTCAGTTCTTTTCATTCTTTTTACTTTATTCTGCTCTTCAGAATTTATTTCCACCATTTTATCTTCCAGCTCACTGATTCATTCTTCTGCTTCAGGGATTCTGCTATTGATTCCTTATAGAGTGTTTTTAATTTCAGTAATTGTGTTGTCTGTCTCTATATGTTTATTCTTTAATTCTTCTTGTTCTTTGTTAATTGATACTTGCATTTTCCCCATTTTGTTTTCAAAGTTTTTGACAATCTTTACTATCATTATTCTGAATTCTTTTTCAAGTAGTTTGCCTATTTCCTCTTCACTTATTTGGACTTCTATATTTCTAGTTTGTTCCTTCATTTGTGTAATATTCTCTGCCTTTTCATGATTTTTTGTAACTTATTGTGATTGAGGTCTCCTTGTCCCAGACTTCAGGGTTGAATTCTTTCTTCCTTTTGGTTTTTGCCCTCCTAAGGTTGGTCCAGTGGTATGTATAAGTTTTGTATAGGGTGATATTTGCGCTGAATTTGTTTGTTTGTTTGTTTTTCTTCTGATGGGCAAGGCTGAGTGAGGTGGTAATCCTGTCTGCTGATGATTGGGTTTATATTTTTGTTTTGTTTGTTGTGTAGATGAGGTGCCCTGCACAGGGTGCTACTGGTGGTTGGTTGATGCCGGCTCTTGTATTTAAGTGGTTTCCTTTGTGTGAATTCCCACTATTTGATATTTCCTAGGGTTAGTTCTCTGATAGTCTAGAGTCTTGGAGTCAGTGCTCCCACTCTAAAGGCTCAGGGTTTGATCTCTGGTCAGGAATGAAGATTCCACAAGTGGTTTGTTATGGCATTAAGTGAGAGTAAATCAAATATCCAGAAATGAGAAACCAAAGATGAACCCCAGACAAATGGCAGTTACAAAATCAGGCAAATAATAATTAAAATAATAGACTACACACATACATATACACCCATAAGGAAAATCAGAACCCTCCAACAGAAACAAAGTACAGTATATTGACCTGGCAAACAAAGGAAATAAAAAATTATATTTACCAGTTAAGAACAAAACTAACTAAAGCACAAACTGGAAAACAAAACTAAAGCAAGGTGCCAAGTGGGTAATAAAGCCATGAAAGAAAAACTAACAAATATGTTGAGAGGAAAGGAAGAAAGAAAAGAAAGAAAGCATAGATATGCAAAGTTAAATAGAGGTAGATGAAGATTTGTATACATTAAAGATTAACTGTAAGGGGAAAAGAACAGTAGGAAAGGCAAACAAAGGAATAAATATAGAAAAAAATATAACAGGTTTAAAAATTAAAATTAAACAAAAAGAGAGAAAAGAAAAAAAAAACGGAATAGGAAAGAAAAAAGCAAAACACCAGAGAATTGCAAAAGCCCAGTGTAGAGTCAGCAGTTTATAACAGCGATAAAAAGTGTGACTGAATATATACATATACACATACACCCATAAGCAAAATCAAAACAGTCCAACAAAAATAAAGTATAATAGATTGACCTGGCGAACAAAGGAAATCAATAATTATATCTACCAGTTAAGAACAAACTAACTAAAGCACAAACTGGAAAACAGAACTAAAGCAAGGTGCCATTTGGGGAATAAAACAATAAAAATAAAACTAACAAATATGTTGAGAGGAAAAGAAAGAAATTAAAGAAGCGATAGATATGCAAAGTTAAATAGAGGTAGATAAAAAAGGTTTATATACATTAAATATTTACTGCAGGGGGAAATGAATAGTTCAGTTCAGTTTAGTCACTCAGTTGTGCCTGACGCTTTGAGATCCCATGACTGTGGCATGCCAGGCCTCCCTGTCCATCACCAGCTCCCAGAGCCTACCCAAACTTATGTCCATTGAGTTGGTGATGCCATCCAACCATCTCATCCTCTGTGGTCCCCTTCTCCACCCACCCTCAATGTTTCCCAGCATCAGAGTCTTTTCCAATGAGTCAGCTCTTCGCATCAGGTAGCTAAAGTATTGGAGCTTCAGCTTCAACATCAATCTTTCGAGTGAACACCCAGGACTGATCTCCTTTAGGATGGACTGGTTGGATCTCCTTGCAGTCCAAGGGACTCTCAAGTGTCTTCTCCAACACCACAATTTAAAAGCATCAATTCTTCAGTGCTCAGTTTTCTTTTTAGTCCGACTCTCACATCTATACATGACTATTGGAAAACCATAGCCTTGACTAGATGGACCTTTGTTGGCAAAGTAATGTCTCTGCTTTTTAATATGCTGTCTAGCTTGGTCCTAAGTTTTCTTCCAAGGATTAAGTGTCTTTTAATGTCATGGCTGCAATCACCATCTGCAGTGATTCTGGAGCCACCGAAATTAAAGTCAGCCACTGTTTCCACTGTTTCCCCATCTATCTGCCATGAAGTGATGGGACTGGATGCCGTGATCTTTGTTTTCTGAATGTTGAGCTTTAAGCCAACTTTTTCACTCTCTTCTTTCACTTTCATCAAGAAGTTCTTCTTCGCTTTCTGCCATAAGGGTGGTGTCATCTGCATATCTGAGGTTATTGATATTTCTCCTAGCAGTCTTGATTCCAGCTTGTGCTTCGTCCAGCCCAGGATTTCTCATGATGTACTCTACATATAAGTTAAATAAGCAGGGTGATGATATACAGCCTTGATGTACTCCTTTCCCTATTGGGAACCTGACTGTTGTTCTATGTCCAGTTCTAGCTGTTTTTTCCTGACCTGCATACAGATTTCTCAAGAGGCAGGAAATTGGTTTTCCCATCTCTTTCAGAATTTTCCACAGTTTTTTGTGATCAACACAGTAGGAAAAGCAAAAAAGGAATAAATATAGAAAAATGATAATAGGTTTTAAAAATTAAACTTAAAAAAAGAGAAAAGAAAAAAAAAAGGAAAACTCCACAGAATTGCAGAAGCCTGACATAGAGGAAGAGGTTTATAACAACAACAACAAAATGTGACTGAGAGAAAGAAAAAAAGCTCAAAAGCTTAATTAGATTTCATAGTGCCAATAAAATCTACAGCTACAACAGAAGGGGGAAAAAAGGAAAGAGAAAAAACAGGAAAAAAAATCCAAAAGAACCTATAGAACAAGTCAAAACATAAGAATGATAAATATTTTTCTTGAGTCACTCCTGTCAAAGTCTTTTCCCTCACTGGGAGTCACAGTCCATCTCATCTCCTTAGGATGTCCTCCAGCACTGTGCTGATCTCTGGACCTGCTGTGGGGACAGCTTAGATTCTAATCTGGTCCTACTCCTGTGTGTTCTTGCCTCCAATTTCCACAGCTATCAGAACTAGTGCATTTTCTCTTGTGGGATCTCTCAGTGTCCTTTTATATATTCCATAGACACAGAGTCTGCCTAGTTGATCATGTGAATTTAGTTCACAGCTTGTAATTAGATGGGAAGATTTGGGATCTTCTTCCTTATTCACTCTTCCCCTGGGGTTCAGTTGTGGTTTTATCTCCACCTCTGCATTTGGGTCGGTCTACTGGGGTTTGCTCCTGAGTGGAGGACTTGGGTTTGCCCCAGTGATAGCCAGCTGTGGAGGTGTTGCAGCTGCTTGGGTTGCAGGGGTTCGGGCAGTACCAGGTACTCAGGGGAGTACCTGCAGCTAGGGTATCAGGAAATATAGTGCTCTAAAAGGGTATGGCAACCAGTATTGGCCAATACATTCCAGTATACTTGCTGGGAGAATCCCCCGACAGAGAAGCCAGGCAGGCCACAGTCCACAGGGTCGCAAAGAGTCAAACATGACCGAAGTCACCCTGCGCGCATAGACTCATAACTTTTTTTGCCTGTGGCAGCTCTGCCCCAGTGAGAGTTGAGCATGAAGGTGGTGCAGCTGCTTGGCTTGCAGGGACCCTGGCAGCAGCAAGTGTTCAGGGACACAGACTGCCTCCACCGTAGGAGGAATTATGGCCATAACAGAGTCGTTTTTGAGCCTCTTATAGCTGGCAATCAGAAGGTCTCTTTGGCCAGTCTTCGTAGCTCTGCCCTTTCAGGCATTTAGAAGGCTTCCTTGCCTGAGGTCCTTCTCTTTTGTTCGGTGCGTCAGGCACACAGAGGGACCCTCCCTGGCTGGGGTCCTTCTCCGTAGATCCGTGCGTCAGGCATTTAAAATGTCATCCTGGGTGGGGTCCTACTCTGTTGGTCAGTGCATTGGGCATTTGATGGGCCAGCCTCTCTATTGTTCAGCTGCCAATGCTGGCATGTGGGGAGAGAGCAGTACGGTGCCGGCTTCACCCCCTACACGTGACTCAGCAGTATTGCCTTGCTTCCATGGCTGCCTGGCTTTCTGCCACAGGCATTTCCCACCACAATCTCCTCCCTCACATCCTCTCGATCTGTCTCTCCACAGGCAACAGCAGCCCTTGCCCTGGGATTGCTCCATAATCGCGAAACTCCAGCTCCCAGCTACTGCCCCTTCCAGGGGATGGGGACCAGTGTTCCTGTCCAGGGTATTCATGGCTGCGGCAAGGACTGTCTGATTCTCATTCCATCTAGGCTGCCACAGATTGACTGCTTCACTCTCAGCCTTAAATGGTTCTCCTCTGACTCAGACAGTTGCCCCAATGTGAGGATTGTGCCCCTGTTTCAGTTCCCCTACCTGCTGAAGGCAGGTCCAGTCCTACTAACACTCCCATTTTCCCTGCTAGTTCCTTCGTCCTACCAAGTAGTTCTATATATTCTTTTCCACTGCTCAGGTACTCCTGTCCACTCTCAGCTGGTGTTCTGCATGCACTTCTGTGTCTGAAGGTATATTCCTGATGTATCTATGGAGAGAGATGTACTCCACATCCACCTATTCCTCTGCCATCTTGTTCTCCCCTGGCAGGCAGATTCTTTACTACTGAGCTACCTGGGTGCCGGGAGCCGTCAGGATGCCCCCTCACTCGGATGACAAAGTCACAAGACTGAGAAGGAAACTGCAAAGTGGATTTTCCTTCAGGGCATCCCAAGGCAATGCCCCTCCTGGTATTTTTCTTGGGAAGTTCTGTTTATGCTCATCTGTTTATGTTTTAGCTCATCTCAGATCAGTCCCAGTTAGAAAAAATTCGTCCTGAGATAATTCCCTCAGACCTTATTTCCCTTAGAGGATCCGGGAACGCAGATTCCCTTTCCCGAGGACTAAGAAGGAATAAGGGACATTCAAATAGATTACTATACCTCCTACTAGTTACTGGGGAGTTTACCAAGAGTTCTCTGGGGATCATGGCAAAGCCACCACCAGAAGGACTCATACTTGGGTCACCTTTCCACATCCCACTCCCCCAACCACTCCACGGAAGAGGCTCCCTTCCTTGAAAAAACCAGACTGGAATGGGACTTAGGAATGTTCATAACTGTGGCCAGCATAGTTGGAGACACTGATTGCTTTAGGGTAGTGTAGACATAGAAATTCCTTTTAGTAGTTGTAAGGTTAATAGGGTTTCATTGTTAAAGCAGTGCTGCTAAACTGTCTCTTTGTCTTCTTTTCTCTTTCCTTGTAAAAACCAAAATAGGTTAATAGAATAAAACAGTTTCAAGCTTAAGCCCCTCTTTCTAGCTTCTACATAGTTGCACCTTGTCAGGGAACATTTGGCAGGAGGCTTCCTGTTTGCTGTTTTTTGATGTCCCTTATCAATCCCTGAATATTCAGAGATGAGTGGAGAGGCACACCTTTCCCAGGGACAAAAGAAATGCATACATTCTTAAAGTAAAGTGACCATTTACAGCCTTCTTCCCCCTCTGATATGGAAAGTGAATTTTTACAATCCCCTCTCTTTGAGATGGATTCTAGCCCTATGTTTCCTGGATAAGTTGCAAGATTTTTATCTTTGCTAAAAAGGCTATCTTGTAAGACAGTATATATATTATATGCCCACATTATGCTGAATAAACACCTTTACTCCATCAGAGTCTTGGTCCCCATGTCTCTATTCATTTCTCTCTCTCTTTTCTCTCTTCCTTTATTTTTTTATCATTGACTCTGCACCCCCAAGCCCCTGCCCATTAAAGGGCCATAACAGCACCTAGTAAGAGAAATGTAACCTTTCTATTTAGATTGATGTACTTCTCTGAAGTATGCTAGAGACATTCAAATGGTAAACATACTATTGTTAAGTCTAATTATGCAGAAATCCAACCTTTTGCAAGGAAAATGAGCTTAACATTAAAGTTGTTGATGGTAGGCAGAAAACAAAAGATTGCATAGAATAGTTGTGATGTAATGGGGATGTTTTTTGGCTATAAAACTGTAAACTAACAAAAATAAAGTGAGAGACTTCTCCATCACCTTACAAAACTAACAGCAATAAAGAGAGACTGTTTCATCACCACACATCGACTCAGCTCAGTTCTTCCGCCGACGCCACTCATCCCTCAAGACCCCCGGACCCGCCAGGGCTGGACCCGGGCACCTGGGAAGCCCTGCTTACCTTTTTGCAAATAGTCCTGTTACTAAACTCTTCTAAAAGCATCTAATTTGAGTATGCCATGTCATTTCTACTGGCACTCTGACAGGGTAACTCTCTGCTATTTTTTGAGTTCCTGCGCTTTTTTCTCCAGATCCATCTGCTTGACTCAGCATATTGACTCCAGCAAACATTGTGATGAGAAGGGAGTATGGACCATGTCCAAGTACTTTCTGATTCCATAGAACCCTGTGGTTATGGTAGCCCAGGTGTCATTGTGGTCATTCTTATGAACTTCTGGAGCAAGAGTTGCAAGCATTTCTGGGTCTCCCCAATGCTCAGCATATGGCGACTGTTCTGGAAAAGATGAAGGAATGGGATGTTGCCACATCCACGACTGACTGTCTCTTTTTCTAAGCTATTAGGACTCAGAAACCTAGTGCTAGGGGCTGAATAACAGACTTGGAGCACTCATCTCATTCTTGCCCAAACTGCACTGCTTTTGTATACTTGAAAAAAACCCCAAAGGTTCTTCTGATTCTTTCTTGGATTGAAAGAGCATAGAGATATTTGATTGGCAACCTAGAAAAAGCAGCTTCTCTGGGAAACAGGGCTGGAGGCTACTGAGTGAGTGAGGCAGATCTCTAGGGACATGGAACTTCAGATTCTGAGACAGAATTGCGGAGAAGCAATTCCCCAGGAAGAGACTCCACTCAACCTGGCACGTAGAGATGCTCCTTTGACTCCAGTTCTTTTGCTACTGATTGTGTTCTTTATAGGGAGAGAGAAGTGTTTGGGAGAAGCCCTAGAATATGATGTTGGAGCAAGTAAAAAACATTTCTTAAGGAGTTGGTGCAATAAGCCAAGACTCTGGAAAAAAGCACAGTGGCCAATTCTGAAGTGGAAACAGATGGGTCAGCCCTGGCATGACCTCTGATGTGTACTCATTCTATCCTGTAGTGTTTCAACAGTGGTTCTCAAAGTGTGGGCCCAGAACAGCACCATCAGTCTCACTTGGGAATGTGTAAGAGATGAAAATTCTCATGCTCCACTCCAGACCTATGGGCTTCCACAATAGCTCAGCTTCAAAGAATCCATGCAGTGCAGGAGCAGCAGGAAAAGTGGGTTCAATCCCTGGGTCAGGAAGATACCCTGGAATAGGAAATGACAACCCACTCCAGTATTCTTGCCTGGAAAACCCCATGGACAGAAGAGCCTGGACTAGTCCATGCAATAGCAAAGTGTCAGAAATAACTGAGCCTGCATGCACCCCAGACCTATGGGATCAGAAGTCCAGAGGGAGGGGCCCAATAACGTGTTTTAACAAGCCCTCCAGTGACTCTGAGGTTTGCTAAAGTGAAAGAACAACCGAAGAATCTCATTTTACAGTGCCTACTGCTACTCAGGATCTATTAGTGTACCTTCTTAACTTCCTTTTCAGGAAACTGGCACCACAGTCAAGAGCGCAGCACAAAGAGGCTAAGAAGTTTGGTGTGGAGAGTAAGAAGGCATTTTTTTTTTATTTATTGTTTTTGCCATACAATGTCATGATATCACCATGGGTTTACATATGCTTCCCCTCCGGAACCTCCCTCCCTCCTCCCTCCCCGCCGGGAAATCTCCTTGCACCAGTCCCGAGCATCAATCCTGGGCTGGCGATTGATTAGACACATGACAATTAACATGCTTCAATGCCCTTCTCCCATATCATCCCACCCTTACCCTCATCCACAAAGTCCAC
>ML662447.1:4304264-4329774 GCA_007570785.1 Antilocapra americana | reverse complement strand
TTTTGGTATATTTGTTGGGGAGAGAGTGTTCTCCCCGTCCTATTCCTCCGCCATCTTAGTTTCGCTCCCCCGAAGGCATTTTTTAAAGAAAGAGTTTAGTCTTCTTGCTATGAATTTCATCCAAAGTACTTTTCTTCATATAGCCCAGGATGGCTGATAGCAAGGGATTCCTTAGCAAGGATGGATGGGTAGATAATGATCCTACAGGGACTCGATTTTTACATAAGATTGACCCCCAGTGTTCTGTCAGCCCCTTGCTCAGGATTGCAGAAAGGACTCTAGGTCATGCCACATTTCTGTGGCTGAGGAACTGGTTGGAGTTGGTACAACTTTAGTCTCCAATGATTGCTAAACAAACAAGCAAACAAAAGGAACCAAGGGAGATGCTCAGGCAGAGATGTTTCAGTGTGTGAATTGAAACATTGGTATCAGTAAGGCACACTCACAGCCCAGAGGCTGGAAGCAGATGAGATTAACTGAAAGCCAGAGACCCAAGGACCTAGCAATCTGCTAAGTGCTTCTAGCTTGTGGTTCTCAAGAGATGATGCAGTTCTGTTTCAGTTGGCTGATACATGACATGGGACAGATGACAATCAATGCACAGACCAGTAACAGCTCAGTTTTGCATCCTCAGAATCCCCCAGCTTGGTCAGCAGTCCTTTAACTGAAGATTTTAAACAGATGCCAAATATGAATCATATTATAGCTGTTGCTATGCTGGATGTCAGGGCTATCTGAAAATCCTCAAATGATGTTTTTATGATATTTGGGAAGAGGGTTCCAGGAACAATCAAATCAACCGTAGATGCCATTGACAAATCACCTTTCCCTGTAAGGGCCTCATGGGAAATGTGTGCACAGAATAAAGCTAGGAAAAGCAGTGATTTATTCTGAACACAGTGCAGCCCCAGTCACTGTGAGTAAGTGCAGAACACTCGTCTGCACTTGAGGAAAATTCTTGACCTTGGGTAGGTCCTCTGCTTTGACCTCCTCCAAAGTTTTGACCCAAAATCTGAAATGTATCTCACAACTTCACTCCACAGTCCTGGAAAGGTCAAGCATGCAGGCAGAAGCAGAGAGGAATGCCAGAAGTGGGAAGAATTGTCCCAGGAGACAAATGCCAGGGAAGGCAGTTGTGAGAAAAGAAAAGAGATGCAAACTCCCTCAGGGCCACGGAAAAGTTGATAAAGGTCCAAGATACTTCTATTTTTGAGGTTCCTGCTATATTAAGAACATGAAAAAATTAAAAAGAGGTTAATAAAAATAATGTTTCTTTAAAACAAATTAATGTTTTCACAAAAAGTTAAAATTGCACAACATGATTCCAGAATTTCAAAGACCACATGCATATGGAGGATCTCACAGCTGGTGGTCCAGAAAAGAGCACACATTTATAGTTGTAGGATGGGTGTCTCCTTCCTTCAGTCAATCAAGTTAGCTCTGTAACTTACAGTGTCATGATATTTGAATATGGTATGAAACCACTGTATCATTTGAAGCCCTGTATCCTTTGAGGTATTAACTAAATGGTCTTCCTGTATCACCAGCTTCATGATGGGCTCAGAGCTCTCCTAACTTTGTTTCTTACTGCAGTATGACAATTGATGACATTTGTCTTAGTTTGGTTGGGCTGACATAGCAAAATACAACACACTGGGTGACTTAAAAACAATGGAAATTTAGCTTCTCACAATGTTGGAAGCCAGGAGTCCAAGATCAGGGCATTGGCAGGATTGATTTCTTCTGAGGACTCTCCCCTTGGCTTGAGGATGTCTGTCTTCTCTGTGCTCTCACAAGGCTTGCTCTGTGTGTGTGGTTTTGTCCAGATTTCCTCTCGTTAAAAGAAGACCAGTGATACTGGATTAGGGCCCACCCATATGACTTTGTTTTAGCTTAAATAGCTCTTTAAAAACTCTGTCTCTATATACAGGCATTTTCTGAGGTACTGAGATGAGGATTGAATTTTGGAGGGACTCAGTTTGACTGGTAACAGCATCCCAACCTGATACCATATCTGTGCTGTGCTGTGCTTAGTTGCTCAGTCTTGTCCAACTCTTACCCTATGGACTATAGCCTGGCAGGCTCCTCTGTCCATGGGGATTCTCTAGGCAAGAATACTGGAGTGGATTGCTATGCCCTCTTCCACGGGATCTTCCTAACCCAGGGGTTGAACCCAGGTCTCCCATGTTGCAGGCAGATTTTTTATCAGCAGGGCCACCAGGGAAGCCCAATACCATATCTATATGTTTGCAACCCTAAACTCAACTCTACATGCCATCCATCAGTAAGGCCTGTCCAATGGGAGGATCATGTGTGATCTTATAGCCCAACCCTGCAAAGAAGAGGGAGGAACAAAGAGAAGGAAAGGGATCCTCAGCTTCTGCTCCTAAGAGCAGCAGAAGCCCTGTAATGATCATCGGCACACAGAAGTAGCAGGGCTGAATCAGGGCTCATCTGGCCTTGCATCTCTCTGAGCAGGGATTCCATCCGTGGCTTCTCTGGAGCTGGCCACACCTGTCACTGCCATGCATTTGAGCAATTTGAGTTTCTCTGAGGTTCAGGGCACAGGCAGCCTATTTGTTGGTGTGTTTTAAGAAGGATTCTATTTTACTCTTCCTTCAATTCCTCCAGGGCTTCCTCAACACTTCCATGTACTGTGGGCTGTAACCTGGGAGTCAAGGAGAAGCTGGGGAAGACAGAGACCTGGCTGTCCCCTCCTTTTGCATCTGCCCAGTGCTCTTGGAGCCTTCTGCAACATTTGACTGCTTCCCTAGGCAGCAGAAGCCTTGCTGGCAGCCTCCTGGGAAGGTTTCAGTGAGAGAGGGATGGGAGACAGGCGGGGTGGGCTGTCCTTTCTTCGGTGCATTCAGCTTAGGGCACTGGCCCGTTTATCTGCTGCAGTGAAGCTCTGCTAATACAGAAGGAATACATTCAGCCCAGAGCGCCCTGGAGAGCGGTGGGGATAATAATGCCACTATTCATTATTTTAAAACAAACACAATTTGGAGTGTGGATCTCTCTGGAAGTGTGAAATTGGTTCCTCTTAAAGAACAACTGGCAAGGGAAGAGCACGTGACCAGCCCAAGGGCGAGGAATTCCACCTGGGGCTAGCAGTGCAGTCTCTATGAGTCCAGCCAGCCCTGCTGGCTCAGCTGCAGCGGCAAGTAACGCGGGAGTACAAGAAGAGATATTTAATATGTATTGAGTGCCTCCTGGATGCTCAATGTGCAATATGTTCTATTGTATGACTACTGTGTAAGATGAATATTTTCCTCCCATTTTCTATAAGAAGAGACCGGACATCTCAGAGAAGTCACAACCTTTGCCCAAGGTCACATAACTCAGCCTTGGCAGGGAAGAATTCAATCCAGACTGTCTTGACTTCAGAGCCATGTTCTGTCCACAGGACCTTGTTATAGGGGTCTGGACAATACCAGAACAATACCAGAACTATCTGCACTGTGAGATTGTCCCAGAGCCAAGAAGTGGTGTGAGAAGGGAAACTATATAAAAAAGGAAATAGTCTTTATCACCATCGTCAAATGGGTCTCCCTTCCAGTCTGACCAAGTGTAGGCACCAAAAACGGGTGTGACTTTGACAGGTTATTTGCCAGTTCTGCCCCCATCCCCTCATCTGGGAAATGGGGATTTGAATTGGATGAAGGCTCTGCTTGTTGGGTTTCCTGTGCTAAAATCTTATGCTATTAATAGCAAGATTCTTACTCACTGATCCATCCACGTGGTTGCCAGTTCTGAAAGGACCCACAGTGAGTCAGGATCTTATGTTACAACCTCAGGGCTGGAAGTTGCCTTTAAGGAGAAGGTAGGCATTCATGTGAGCTGGTTGGGAATGGCCTGAATGGACCTGGTCGTACTCTGAGGTCCCACTCCTTTACACCAGTTATATGAAAGTATCACTGTGATGAGGTGGATAAAACAAAGTTTGGAATCAGAAAACCCTGGGTCCAAATCCTGTCATTGAATGTGTCCATTCTGGGCAACCTGATCAACTACTTGAAGCCTAAGTTCCCTCATCTGTAAATTTAGGAAAGTAATACCACCTTGCAGTGAATGGGGAAGTTGAATAAAACTTGGGTGTGAAGCAGCTGGGCAGTGCCTGGCCCAATTCTGGTGTCCTTTGCCCTTCTCCACTTCATGTGCTTTCAATAGAAAGACTCATTCTCTGGGAGATAATTACAGGTTCTAGATCATGCGGCCCAATGAATCTTTGAGAGTTATACCTCTTTAAAATATTTAGGGTCAGAGACCCTTTTGAGATACCAGGAGATTTGTGAATTTTTTTTCCTAGAAAGGAATCAACTTGAGCCATAAATTCCAGCTCACATTTCTAGGAATCTCCTCCCTGGCATCTCAGTCATGCTCTCCAGGTGGCATACTTGCCCTTATAGAAGGGAGGGATTTGGAAGAGTCCACGCGTCTTTAGTCATGGCTTTTGGAATCCATGGAGCTGCTTGTGATTCAGTTCATTTCAGTCACAGGAAACGGGAAGGCACTGAAAGAGGAGGTAGAAAGCCAGGTGGGCTGCCCACTGGCCTTCCCTAAGTTGCTTTTCTCGTGCTTGTTTGGGAATGTTCACCTGTTAACCTGTGCTTCCTGAGCCCATGGGCCTGGCACCTCCTCTCTGACCTGTGACACCAAAGGCTCTGAGGCACCTGGACTGAGCGCTGACCTCGCCAGATGTTCCAGCCAGGCTGTTTTCATGAAGCTTCCTGGAGCACGGTGAAGGCTGCCAGCTGCT
The DNA here is from genome assembly GCA_007570785.1 of Antilocapra americana. Lineage (NCBI taxonomy): Eukaryota > Metazoa > Chordata > Mammalia > Artiodactyla > Antilocapridae > Antilocapra > Antilocapra americana. Next base: position 4,325,015 of record ML662447.1, on the reverse strand, counting down.
CCTCTCCAGAGCACTTCCTGGTCTGTTGAGGTGGCCGTCTCCCCTCTTCTCAGTTACCCAGTGCACTTACAATCATCTGTCCTCGGGTACTTTGCTCACACCAAAGCCGGGGACGCCCATCTTCTGAGATAAATGCCCTTTTATTTATGACCTAACAGGAGAACAGAATAGACTGCTGTGTTTTAATGTGAAAAGGGCCCCTTGGTGCCCAGCCCGCCCCACACACGTGAAACCAGGCAGTCTAGGCAGCTGGTAGAGGCAGTGGCGGTGGCAGAATTTTTGAATACAGAGGATGGTCTCCACAAGCTTGCGTACCTTTCCCTGGGGGATGGTGCATGCAATTTGGCATTATCATCTGGCTCTTCCCCCTGTCCTCGGTCAGAAGCTCTGTTCATGAGCCACTCTTGATGACACTAATAGATTCTGACCAATGAATTATAGAACTCCTACACACAGGCACACACACACACACTGCCTTGTTTTTGTGTGTCCTTATCCCTTGCACACAAGATCTGGATAACAGTAGTTTTCATCTTCCCAGTGGCCACACACTGCCTGCTCCACGTTCTGAAAAACCCCCTATTCTTCTAGCCTTCTCCACCTCATTTCCCTTTTACAGTATATTTTATCTGTAGAGCTTCTCATTTGTTGAATCCCATTGCTTATTTATGGTTTTACTTGTTGATGATCTGTCTCTCTTGCTAACAGGCATGTCCCTGAGAGCAGTGCCCTCGTCCTTTGCTTGTGTTCTCTCCCCAGGGCAAGGAGTAAGCACACAAAACCAGTTCTGTTGAATCAAGCATTTGTAGCACAGACAGCGATATATTATATGAATTCAAAACTTTCCCCAAGGCCTTGTTTTGCCAGGGATTTTATCCATCTGAAAAAGAAAGATTCAGGAAGCTTTGCAGACTGAGGGGCTGGGGTTAGCTGTATCTCTAAGATACCACGTGTTGCCACGAGAGTGGACTGCTCATTACAATCGCTGTGGAGGTTTGTGCTGTTGCTTCGGCTACTGTGTGTCCAAAAGAGACATACACAAGCATCTAGATCTTGTCTCAGATGCCTCCTTGGCCCTCTTGCTTTTCTAACTCAGCTTCATCTGTGTCCATGCTCTATCTGATTCCAAAGGAATGACCTTCTCTGCTCTGTTGTGAAATCTGATTTCCAACCATCTGTGCAACATGCTAATTAAGTGTGATGGTCACAGTCTCAGGGGCTGGCACACCACTGTGGGGCCACAGACAGGAGATGGAGCGAGATCATCTCCCTCCCAAATTTGTGGCGCATGACACCATGGAGATTCAGGATACTTTGTGGCCAATTACCACGGAAAGCTGTGCTGATTAGTTTTCTGAGCGTGGGGGTCTGCAGTGGTGATAATGATGATGATAATGGTTAAACTATGCTAAACACATACTTTTCTGAGAAGTCTGCTAAGTGATCCATACATCACTGCATTTAACAGCAGCTTAACAATGTAGGCCTTATTATTATCCCTACTCTTCAGATGAGCAAACCGAGGCCTGAAGAAGTTAAATAAGTAGGGCATGAGTGTGACTCGGAAGCCCATACCTTTAGCCACCATGTTCTGTGACTTCTGTTCCAGTGAGGTTGAGAGGAGAGACAGGGGGGTGCATGCCTGAGTGTGGAGAGGCTAGCTGGGTGGTTCCCCTAGCAATGAAGTCTTAAGACATGCATCACAGTCTGGTTTTGGTTAAATCACGCTGGATTTGGCTATGGATTTGGTTCCTGATCCATCCTCCTGATGATATCGCCTTGGTCAAGTCACATTCTCTCTTAGCCTCCCACATCCATAATCTGGAATACAGACACTCCTGCTTCTCAAGATTGTTGTTGGGTTGACATATGATAATCTCTTAAGAGAGATATTCACTCAGCATTTTCTCTAACTGAGAAGGTTTTGAGTAAGCAAAAAAGATAACATGTGAAACTGCATGGGCACCTCCCTTCCCCAGCTCCCCTAGTCCTGGATGGAATATAGAGTCCTCCATCCACAACTGGCTGATGGAGAACAGGCAGTCATCTCTGCCTGGCCCAGCACACCATTAGCACTCATGTTGTGGGGTGAGGCCCTACAATTCAGGTGTGGCATCCTGACGGGGTCAATATTGGCTGATGAATACACCGCTGCCATATAAGCTTGTGTTTTGTTGTAAACATGGAAGATGCAAAGACTTGACCTGCTTGATGTCCACCTCTTTCCTTAACTGAGGGTCTAAAGATGAGTTAATATGGGGCATCTCTGACACCCACATTGCATGCATATAGTTATAAGAAGATTTATATCCATTTTTTTCCCAAAGCATTTGCCAGTTCCTCAAGGAGCTCTGTGATGCAGAAAAATTAATGTAAATCTTACCTGACAGTCCATGACATGGCAGGAGCAGCTTGGTACCTGGCCACATCACAGGCCCTAGAAGACACCTCCTGAGAGGAGAGAAGGCAGGGAGATGTGTGGAAACCTCCCCAGGCTCTGAAGTTTTCTCTTTTTGGAAATGTCCATGCTAGAATCAGTATCAAAAGAAATTGAGCAGGGGATGGCTCAAAGAAGGAATGAAGTTGACATGGTGGGTTTGTCTTTGCCGCATCTTTTGAGTCAATCCTTTGTCTCTATAATTCCGCTGGAGGTTCACGGATAACCTCTAAGGGTGATGCTGTCGGCTGCATTTTACATTGGGAGGAACAAGCCCAGAGATGCTAGGTGACTTTCAGGGCAAACCAGCTAGTAAGAGTACAATTAGAATTTTATTTTATTATTATTTTTTTAATGGAGATTGATTCTTTTTTTTTTTCTCCCTTTTATTGTTTTAGCCATACAATGCCATGATATCACCATGGGTTTACATATGCTCCCCCTCCAGAAACCCTCCCTCCCCCCCCCCCCCCCCCCCCCCGCCCCCCGCCCCGGGAAATCTCGATGCACCAGCCCTGAGAATCAATCCTGGGCTGGCGATTGATTAGACATATGATAATTAACATGTTTCAATGCCATTCTCCCATATCATCCCACTCTTTCCCTCATCTACAGAGTCCAAGAGTCTGTTCTATACATCTGCGTTCCTTTTGCTGTCTCGCATGTTGGGTTCTCGTTACTGTCTTTCTAAATTCCATATATATGTGTTAATATACTGTATTGTTGTTTTTGCTTCTGGCTTACTTCACTCTGGATAATGGGCTCCAGTTCGGTCCATCTGAGTAGAATTGCTTCAAATGAATTTTTTTTTAATGCTGAGTAATATTCCATTGTGTATATGTACCTCAGATTTCTTATCCATTCGTCAGTTGATGGGCATCTAGGTTGCTTCCATGTCCTGGCTATTGCAAACAATGCAGCGATGAACATTGGGGTACACGTGGCTCTTTCAATTCTGGTTTCCTCGGTGTATATGCCCAGCAGTGGGATTTACAATGGGAGGAACAAGCCCAGAGATGCTAGGTGACTCTTTCAGGGCAAACCAGCTGATAAAGAGTACAATTAGAATTTTAAACTCAAGTGTGCCTGACTGCTATGATGGGAAATTTTTAAAAGAGAAGTAAAAATATAGAATAGTCATCATCAGTATAAGCAGTACCACTTGTGCCCCCAAATCTTAAAAAATCTGAAGGCTGTAATAGACTCAGGGACTTACATCACTATCTTGGTAAATATAGAACAAAATCACTATTTTCGTTTTTTCCTAAAAGATTAGAGACACATTTCAATCTTTCTTTCCTTCTTTTCAACTTGACTTATTTTCTAACTTTTTTCTCCTTCCTTCCCTCTCTTCCTCCAACCCTCTATCCCTTTGCCCCCCCTCCTTTTCTTCTTTCATTTTGTCTTTCTTTCCTTTATTATTTCCTCCTTTCTTCCTTTCTTTCTGCCACCCCCATGAATGTTTCCTGAGTCTTTTTATGTGAAATATAGGCACTAAGCATCATACAAACCTGAAAACATGCCCAGTGCCTCCTTGCTCTTGAGAAAATCTTAAATTCCTAGACACTCATATCTTACCCAACATGCCAAAAAAAAAAATAAAAAACCTACCTAGGAAACAAAAATTCTAAGTGAAAATTTAGGAGAATAATTGTAGAATTGTTGGCTGGAGGCACATTTTAGAGAAGAAAACACAAGGTATATATTAAGTATATATAGACCATATACATAGCAAAATACATAATTCATTAGCTAAGTCTCCTTCAATTGCAGCTGAAAGAATACAAGTAAAACTAGCTTAGGTTAAAATGAACTTAACAAATATTAAAGCTACAATAGTTTCGGAGATCATCACCATTCTTTTAAGCTAAAAGAAAATGCAGAGGCATTTGTAGATGGACATCCAAATTGCACATGGCATTAATAATTAATTTCCTGAATATATTAGAAGTTCCCATACCTTGATGGATACTGTTTATGAGTTAAGGTATGGGGAAACACGCAATTGCTGATAGAAGTGTAAATTGCTGTAACTTCCTAGGAAAGTAACATCAGGGTATTAAGTTCAATTGAAAATAATTATATGTTTTGCTCTTCTGGAAGTTGGTAGTATAAATATATATTAATATATATTATATATATAATAATTATATATATTAATTAATATATATATTAATTTATATGTATTAATATATAAAAGGATATTTATCACAGCAATGTTTGAAGTATCTAACAAAAAAAGCTTGAAGATGCCCCAGTCTAAATATCCACCAGAAGCAGGGTGGTTGAATAAGCCACAGAGCATTCTTACTATGAAATTTTATGCTGCTGTTAAAAAAGAAGAATGTGGAACATGTATGTGGGTCAGAGCAATGGCTCTGATGGGTTACTGTGTGAACAAAAAATCAAGGTGCAAAAAACTGTGTGTAGTATCCTTACACTTTCGTAAAACAGTGTAGGTGAAAAATAACATTCATACATACATAAATATATCTTTATATCTTCATAATATCAGAGAGAAAAGTGAGAAGGAATACACACAGAGCCAACTATTCATGCTGACTAATTCAATTTAGTGGGATCAAGAGGAGGGGAGAAGCAGCAATACCAGTATTTTAATTAAAAAAATTATTTCATTTTATTTATTTTATCCTTTTGCCTGCCCCATCTGACATGTGTAACTTTCCCAATCAGGAATTGAACTCAAGCCCCCTGCAGTAGAAGTAATCTTCACCACTGAACCACCAAGGAAGTTATCAATATTTTAATTTTTATAGCTCTGCATTTTTATCTATTTTTAATATTTATTTGTTTATTTAGCTACACTGGGTCTTAGTTGCAGCATGAGGGATCTAGCTCTCCAACCAGGGGTCAAATCTGGGCCCTTGCATTGGGAGCACAGAATTTTTTTTGGCCGCTGGACCACCAGGCAAGTCCCTAACTCTGCATTTTTAAATGCATGGAACTACTATGCATTTTTTTTTTTTTAAGGAAAGCAATTTTAAAAAGGGAAACAGAAAATCAGCTAGGGAGGTGAAATTCCACTGTTCCTCTGCATTAGAGAGCTGAGGCCAAGCCTAAGAAGAGCTGGCCTTGTACAGAACTCAGTGTGACATGGTGATTTCATTATCAGGATCCTGCTTTGACTCAGGATCCATCTCAGAGACAGGAGGAGCACCTGGCTCTCCGTAGATGGCAGGGGTGCGGGGACATGTATAAGAGAGCCTCGTATTTCACAACCTCTTAATGTTAAGGAGAAAATCAGTGATTTTCAGCTTGTCATACAATTGAAAGGATTCCAACTTTAATTGTAATTGGTCAAAAATGCATGCATTTTTTAATCTTTGTCATAATTCAGCATAAATCCTTTTTGTTGTTCATTGCAAACCATCCCTTGTAGAGCAGTTTATGTATGTTCTTCAGTTTCAGCAAAGTCCCTGGCCCATCTTCAGCAGCTTCAACAAGTTGGTTCATGATGCACATTATTTTAAAAAACCTTGAGACACTTGCTGAAGTGAGAAGACTTGGGGAAAAATTTTCAAAGTGCAAATTAGATGGAGGACATGGGTCCTAGATGGTTATATTGGTGCCAAAGGACAAGTTAGTTTTCTCGGAGGCTCCTGAGAAGCATAATAAAAGCTGTTTCACAGGCTACCAGTTCATAGGCACTGTTTGATTTCAAACCCTGCCTGTCTTATAAGCAACTGGATCATTAACCTTAAAAATGTCAACTTGTTCATGTTAATGTGAAGTGAATTATAAGCCAAGGGACCCTGCAGAAACAGCAGGTATTATGGACACATGTGTAATGTTCCATCTTCATGCTTATTCAGGCCAGAAGCAGAGAGGGGCAGAACAGAGACGAACCCCCTGCAGGAGGCTATCCCTGTCAGATCTGTGAGTCCAGTGGGAGAAGAGCAGGAAGGCAGGGTTAGGAGGGGCAAGGCTGATGCCAGAGTGAAAAATCCATGGGAGAGGCTGAAGCCAAAGGCTGACCACAAGCACAGATGAGGGAGAGATCCTACTGGCAGGAACAGAGTGGTTGCTTCAGGACTGTACAGGGTGAGGCAGGTGGAAATATGCCTGTAGCTAGCCTCTTCCCCTGCAGTTCTGTGGGCCAGGCCCTCTGCCTCTTTCATCAAGGACCCACAGCTCTCCTGACCTGGGAAAAGCAGACTATAGCTGGGAGTCCTAGATTTTTATTTTATTTTATTTTTTACTGAAATTTGGTATAGAGTTCATGGCCAGTAATTGACCAAATGCCAGAGTACTGGAGTGGGTAACTGTTCCTTTCTCCAGGGGATCTTCCCAACCCTGGGATGGAACCCAGATCTCCCTCACTGCAGGGAGATTCTTTACCAGCTGAGCCACAAGGGAAGCCCAAGAATACTGGAGTGAGTAGAAGAAGCCTATCCCTTCTCCAGTGGATCTTGCCTACCCAGGAATCAAATTGGAGTCTCCTGCATTGCAGGTGGATTCTTTACCAACTGAGCTACCAGGGAAGCCTAAATGAGTTTACTAGGGCAGTCATAACAAAAAGTACCACAGACTGAATGACTTAAAAACCAGAAATTAATTGTTCCATGGTTCTGGAGGCTAGAAATAAGATCAAGGTGTCAGCAGGGTTGGCTTCTTCTGAGGCCTCTCTCCTTGGTTTGTGGATGGCTGTATTCTGTCTGTGTCCTCACATAGCCTTCCTCAGTGTCTGTGTCCTAATATCCTCTCCATCTAAGGACATTGTTCATATTGGAACAGCACCTACCCATATGACTTCATTTTAACTTAATTACCTTAAAAGCCCTGTCTCCGAATATAGTCACATTCTGACAGGCTAGGCTTTAGAACCACAGCATCTGAATTTGGTGCACTGTGCACAGATCAGTGCATAGCATTGTCTCTTTCCATTTTCCCTCTCAAATAAAGCCAAGCCCTCAATTATAAATGTGTATGTGTGTAAGTAGGAATATGAAATGATTGTTTTCTTCTCTAATAATATTTTATTTCTTCTGGTTTTCAGTAACCATACATGGTCAGCTTCCTGAGCTATGTACCTTCAAGGAGCATAGCAATTCTGTCCCTCAGAGTGACAAGGCATCTCCAAGCCTGTCCACATGATACAGCTTGGAAGCCTACTCCCATCACCGTTCCCTGAGCTGGGCAGATGCAGTTCCTCCTTAGGGAGGTTCTGAGGTCCAGATCTGTCTCGAGATTGATGTTGATCATCAGCCCTTTCAGTCTGGTCAGACCCTGAGGATGCCCACATAATTTTTGAGATACTCTAACTCTGGTGCTTCCCCAGACCCTTTATTGGGCTTAGCTGAATGACATTGTCTGATCCCTTCTGACTTTCTGGTGCCATCTGTATATGTGCATATCTGCATGTTGATTATTACATACCACTTACCTGGTACTTCCCTGGTGGCTCAGATAAAGAATGCAACTGCAATGTTGGAGACCGAGGTTCAATCCCTGGGTCAGGAAGATCCCTGGGTCAGGCAGCCCATTCCAGTACTCTTGCTGGAGAATTCAATGGACAAAGAAGCCTGGTGGGCTACAGTCCATGGGTTGCAAGAGTCAGACTAGGTTTGAGTGATTAACATTACCTGGTACCAGGTATTCTAAGTGTTTTGCAGCTGTGAATTCATTTAACCTTCACAATAACCCTAGGAAATAAGAATCTTTGTTATGCCCATTTCTATAGTTGAAGGAACTGAGGCTCTAGGAAGCAGAGCAACCTGTCTGAGGTCAAACACTCAGCCAGTGGTGGAGCCTTCACCTGAAATTAGTGTCTAGAGCATATCTATTTTTCACACAGCCTTGTGAGGGAGTATTTGCTGTCACCATCTTGCAAATGAGGAAAGAGATTTATAGCTATTTAGAGCCAGGGGTGTCTAATTCTAAAGCCATTTTTCTTTCCTTGTGCCAGCCTGTTTGCTTGGACACCCCCATCCCCCAGAGCCTAGGCTGATCCTCTCCCCTGTCACACATCCCTAAGGAACACTCAGAGCCAAGCACAGTCACTTCTTCACATCAATATTGTTGAGTGTAGAGTGCCATCAAGACCATTTGGAGAATCAGAAAAGGCACAGGCTTTAGAGGCAAGTAAATCTTGCTTCAAAACTCACCTCTTCTAATTTTCAATTCTGTGGTTATGACCAAATTACTTAACTTCTCTGAGTCTCATAAAAGTGGGAATAATAACTAGGTAATCGTGGATCTTGGGCTTCCCTGGTGACTCAGCAGAAATAATCCACCTGCCAAAACAGGAGACATGGATTTGATCCTTGGGTCAGGAAGATCCCTTCCAGAAGGAAATGGTAACCCAATCCAGTATTCTTGCCTGGGAAATCCCATGGACAGAGGAGCCTGGTGGGCTATAGTCTCTGGGGTCGCAAAGGAGCTGGGCATGACTTAGCAACTTAACAACAACAAATAGTGCATCTTAAATGCTCAGCAAAGGATAGTTAGCCCACTCACCCTGTTCCCATCGTGCAGTGGGGTAGGCTGACTGCAAGGTGACTCTGTAGTTATCGTCATCAGAGATTATTCCCCATGACTCACTTGAGTCGGAGCTGGCTTTGAGGTTTGTTTTGGCCAAAAGAAAGTGACAGAGTGATGGTGTATTAGCTGCAAGTCTCAGGAGGCCTTGCCTGCTTCTTTTTTTTCTTGTGGACTCTTACTGCCACCATGAGAACAAGCCTGGACTAACCTGCAGGAAGATGAAAAGCCACAGGGTGCCAGACAGAGCCATTGCAGATGAGGCCATCCTAGACTGTCGAGCTTCAGCCAGCCGGCGGGTGACCACAGAGGCGTGAACAAGCCCAGCTGAGATCAGCTAACCACACAGCCATCCTGTCAACTCCTGAGAAATAAGACACAGTTGTCATTTAAGTCATCAATTTTGGTGCAGTTTGTTATGCAGCAATTGCTAACTAATACAGCCAGATATTCATGGTATCAATACTTTCTAGAAAAAGCTGAAAAACATGCTCAGATTTACCCAGAGAAACATCCTCCTCCTGCGTGTATTCACAGGTATACACTTATATTCTCCCCACGTGTTCATAGGTCTCACAGGCTACTGGGTGATGATTCTAACAACAAATGAGAGCAGTAAACATGTGTTTCCATGGGCTCCAATTAGCTGTATTTACATGTGCTTCTTGTCCTTGTGTCAATATTGGCATATGGAACTGGGATCTTTTTATGAGGCCTTTAGAGTTTGACTTTCACAAAGAGGCTGGCACTTCTTTTGGCAGTGAGAATACAATTCAGATGACATTAAAGTGTTAAGGAAAGGGTCCACTTTCTCCCAAACTGGCCAATCCAACAGAACCCAAAGGCCACGGTCATAGTTCTGGGTCCTTGTTGCACCTTCTGCTCCATGGCTATAGCCAAATGCCTAGCGTAACTTGCATAGGTGGCCAAGGCACACCCCAAGTTCCTATAATAGCTGGTGGCCTCACAGGAGCCTGCAGGGTTTATAGCACTTACTAGGTTTAATGTAATTATTTTGTATATGTGCATGTGTGTACCTGTATGCATATGTGTGTGCCTTTCTCCCGCACTGGATTACACAGCAGTGAAATTAAAAATGGCTGTCTTTTATAGAATCCTAAGTATTTATAACAGATTATCCCAACCCCAGTTGAAAGATCAATCAGTGGGTCAGGAATTCCCATCAAAGCTGCCTGACCCCAGAGAGCTTAACAGTCCCAGCCACAGTAAGCACAGTTGCCTTGTATACTCTGGTTCTAAGATAGTGTCAACACAGCCCCAAGTGATTAAGTGAATCTTTTAAAAAAAAATATTTATTTGACTGTGTTGGGTCTTGGTTGCAGGGCAAGGACTCAGTTGTTGCAGCATGCAGCTCCCTAGTTGTGGCATGCGGGCTTAGTTGCTCTGCTTCATGTGGGAATAGTTCTCCAACAAGGAATCGAACCCATGTCCCCTGCATTGCAAGGCAGATTCTTAACCACTGGACTACCAGGGAAGTCTCATGAATCTGAATTTATAGTCTATAAAGGATGCCTTCATCACCCTCTCTTCTGCTTCCTCAAACAAAATGTTAATTTTTTAGTTGTTGTTCAGTCACTAAGTTGTGTTCAACTCTTTGCAACCTCATGAACTATAGCACACCAGGCTCTTCTGTCCTCCACTATCTCCTGGAGTTTGCTCAGGTTCATGTCCACTGAGTCAGTGATGCCATCTAACCATCATATCCTCTACAGCTCCCTTCTCCTTTTGCCTTCAGTCTTTCCCAGCATCAGGGTGTTTTCATTGAATTGGCTCATTGCATCATGTAGCCATAATATTGGAGCTTCAGCTTCAGCAGTAGTCCTTCCAGTGAATGTTCAGAGTTGATTTCCTTTAGGATTGACTGATTTGATCTCCTTGCAGTCCAAGGGACTCTCAAGAATCTTCTCCAGCACCACAGTTTGAAAGCATCAGTTCTTTCGCATTCAACCTTTTTTATGGTCCACCTCTCACACCTGTATATGACTACTGGCAAAGCCATAGGTTTGAGTCCAAAATAATTATTATGAACCATGGGTGGGTTCAGATTTCAGCCCCAGCACTTTCTACCTCCAGCACTTTAGACCTAGTAAGTGCTATAGAAAGTGCTAGAAAGTCCTTCTCCAGCACTTTCTACTTTCTCCCTTATCTTGCATAAGCCTTTTAACATGGATGAGCCTCAGGATGTTCACATATAAGTAAAGTACTCCATAATATTTATAGTGTCCTGGTGAAGAAGTACACACAGGTAGTTAAATGAGATAGTGCATGTTTGGTGCTTAGAACACTGCCTGGCAGAGAGTAAGCACTAAATATATGTCACCTATTGTCCATTTATGCTTCCATTTAAATCATATTTTCAGAGAGGCAATAGCCTGTCAGCTGCAAAATACGCAGAGGTACAGGACCGGGAGGGCCTTGGCTCTTCCATGAAAGGCTCTCCTATTTGTAAGGGGGAAACGGGGGTAAACAGGGCACTGTGATGTACAGCGGGGAGGGAGGTAATGTTCTGCAGATGACAGCTCATGTCTGATGGAACTCAGGGGAAGAAGCATCTAACTCCCTCTTGGTCCACAGAACTGAGGAGAAGTCACAGAGAGGGTGATATTTGAGTTGTGTTTAGAAGGATGATGGGGATTTGACAGCTGAAAAGGTCATTTATTCCAGGAAGAGGGAAAGGCCTGTAGAAAGGAATGGGGCCATGCAGGGCCTGTGTTTTGATCTGTAGAAAGTGGAGAAGTTCACATGGAGGCTGTCCGGAGGGAAGTGCCAGGGGATGGAGTGTCAAAGGAGAGCTCCCAGAACTCTTCAGGAGGGCCTGGTTGCCTTTAATGGCCTGTGCAAGAGTGAGGAAAACAATGTTATTTTCGATGTTGGGAGCAGAATTCCTCTCAGGGAAAGAATTGTGCTTGTTTAAAAACAAGCTTTAATGGGCCTCTTAGAACGTGGTTGGAGGCCCTGTAGGCATCGTAGGAATGGGTTTGGGGTGCAACAAGGAGAGTGAACTGAGGGACAGGGGAATTTCAGGAACAGCAAGTGGAGGAGATGAACAGGAAACCAGGCAGGGGGAGATGTAGGGCAAGGAAGAACCAGGAGAGAAGGTGAGGGGGCAGGGAGCAGGGTATCTGTGTTGGCTGTTAGGCAGACAGTGTAGGGCGGGGCAGAGGCTTCAGGGCTGCTGAGAAGACAGAAGGATGAGCTGTCTGTCTCTTGGGTTTAGGCTGTTAGCTGTGCTGCGCTGTCATGCCTCTTCAGGAAACGTGGTTGCACAACCAAGCTGCCTGCACACATGATGTCTGTGAGAAATGAAGGGACAGGGGCTGAGTTTTGAGTCAAGGTCAGCCCAAGGCAGAAATAAGAGACAAGGTATCAAAATAGAGTACAAATTGGGTGACATAAACACGAAAGGCTCCAAGAAGTCACAAAAGTGTGGAGGGAGTATTAAACTGCAGAACTTTTGAGCCAATTTTATTTAGATATTAACAGAGAGACACTGGCTGTCATTGACCTTCACATATATGTTATATATCACCCATGATCTTGGCAGGCATGAGGTCTTTCCTACACATAGCATGAAGTTAGTGCATCTTCAGGAGAAATATGGAGAAGGAAATGGCAACCCACTCCAGTACTCTTACTTGGAGAATTCCATGGACAGAGGAGCCTGGTGGGCTGAGGGGCCTGGTGGGCTGCTGTCCATGGGGTCACACAGAGTTGGACATGACTGAAGTGACTTAGCATGCATGCATGCATTGGAGAAGGAAATGGCAACCCATTCCGGTATTCTTGCCTGGAGAATTCCAGGGACGGAGAAGCCGTCTATGGGGTCACACAGAGTCGGACATGACTTAGCAGCAGCAGCAGGAGAAATAAGAAGGGTAGATTTTTAGACTATTTTAAATTGGGGATCCTTAACTGTATATTAAAATTTCATAGCCATTTCTCTTGTTCAGTGATGTGAGGGCATCTTGACCTTTCAAGTTTATCTACAGCCTTTTTATTCACTGAGCCCATGAAATAGATGGTACCAGAGCATACACTGCCAGACTGGATGTCTCCATAGAAGAGAATGTGAGGAATGTTCTAAAACTCAGGGCCTCAGAAATGACTGCATGTTTTTTGATTCAGGCATCACTGAACAAAAGGGAGGCTTTTCTGGAAGGAAATTGCAGTTACCCTAAGAACCCAAGGCAAGGCATGGAGCCAGGTTGGGAGGGAACAAGCACAGAACTGGCAAGCTGAGAATCAAGGCCACTGCCTGCTCTCAAGAGGCCACATGGTCTCTTGATTCTGTTTCTTCCAGCTGCATTTGGTATTTCTTTCCTCCACCCCAGCATGCATGAGATCCCCAGCCTTGCTCTGGATAACCTTGGGATGGGCCCTTCAATCAAATGTCCCCTGCAGACTGGCACCACCCCCCTCCGTTCAGATTCCTGGGAGCCTGAATCTCACTACTTTGTCCCTGTGGATCAGCTGCCGGGTGGGGAATCTCTTTCTCTTCCACTCATCTGTACCTGGGAGTGAAGGCAGGTATCCCACCATGGAGGTGGATTCTCAAATATGAAATGAACTAGTTTCAATGAAGTTAGATAAATAGGAAAATACTCTTCTGCCTGTTGGGCAGAATGACTGTAGTTTAGAATATCTGCTCCACAAGAAGAGGACACTGGCTCTCAGAGCACCGCATCCGCATGGCCTCATGCCAGACTCTCTTCTCTTCTCTCACTTTCTGCTTTTATTGTTGTTCTGTCACTCAGTCATGTCTGACTCTTTGCAACCCCATGCACTGCAGCACACCAGGTTTTCCTGTCCATCATTATCTCCCATAGTTTGGTCAAACTCTTGTTCATTGAGTTGGTGATGCCATCCAACCATCTCATCCTCTGTCACCCCCTTGTCCTCTGCCTTCAATCTTTCCCAGCATCAGGGTCTTTTCCAATGAGTCAGCTCTTCACATCAGGTGGCCAAAGTATTGAAGCTTCAACTTCAACATCAGTCCTTCCATGAATATTCAGGGTTGATTTCCTTTAGGATTAACTGGTTTGATCTCCTTGTAGTCTAAGGGAATTTCTAAGAGAAAGGCAAGACATATGATATTCTCTATTTTATAATCAGTGACTCAAGTGGAGCCTTATAGCCATTTGAGAGTGAGAATCACAGTTTAACATGAAGATTTAGGATACCCAGGTTTGATCCTTGGGTCAGGAAGATCTCCTAGAGAAGAGTATGGCTACCTACTCTAGTATTCTTGGCTAGAGAATTCCATGCACAGAGGAGCCTGGCGGGCTACTGTTCATGGAGTCAAAGAGTCAGACACAACTGAGGAACTAACACTTTATTTTTTTCACTTTCACCCTTTTCTTCATGAATAGGAGCAAGCTGACAGGGCCACTCTGTCTCCAAAGCTCATTCCTTGGCACCCCAGGCCCTCCTAACCCTGGCTCTTCAGGTCTCTAAAGCGTGCTGGAGGAGTTAGGTGGCTTTGCCAAAGTAGCTGGTCCTGCATCTGGTTACTGCTCTTGCTGTTGCGGCAGCAGCACTCCAAAGAGCCAAGGGGCCGCAGATGGCCAGTCATCCTGCGAAGGCTGCTTAGCGAAGGAAGGGCTTGGAGAAACAGAGACGGATCAAGCGGCAGGGGTGGTTTTGTTTACATGGACAAGTAGGGGGGTCCTGTCTGCAGGCAACTGTCAAAGGCTCTCTGCGTACAGAGACCCCTTTGCAGGGGACTCCTTTCACACATGCATACATGCACACACACACACACAGCATGCATGGAGACTATATCACACTCACACACACTCACACACACATGCATCAGGTACACTGAATCTATAGTGTATCAGACCAGGGACTTAAGTTGTAATCCCAAATTTACCTCTTGCTATTTCTGTGAACCTGAACAAATCTTTCTTTCTCCCTGATGTTTATTTTCTGCATCAATAAAGTGAAAATAATTATAGGCTTTCCATGGTGATGTGAAAATAAACTAAAATAATATGTGTAAAAAACTAAGTACCCCCTACATATTTAGACATGTATAAATTTAACAAAACATAAACTGTCATTCAACTATATGTACCTAAACCCACATGCACATATGCTCATTCATATGCATGCATACGTGTATTTCTGTACACATACGTTTTATATATATATATATGAGCCCATGAAAAAAGTGTTAGTGGCTTAGTCGTGTCTGACTCTTTGTGACCCCTTGCACTGTGGCCACCAGGCTCATCCGTCAATGTCTCCTCAGTCAAGAATGCTGGAATAGGTTGCTTTTCCTTCTCCAGGAGATCTTTCAGAAACAGGGATTGAACCCTAGTCCCTGGCATTGAACCACTGAAGGTAGATTATTTACCATCTGAGCCACCACCATAAATACCAACATACATAATGATTTTATTCAGATCCATGGATAGTATTAACTTTTATAACCATTCATATACACATGTACGTATATATCAATGTATGTAAACATGCCCCCTTTATGGATCACAGCCTTGTCATGGCGAAGTGGCTTGTATAAATCAATGAAGCTATGAGCCATGCTTTTCAGGGCCACCCAAAATGAGTGAATCATAATGAAGAGTTCTGACAAAACATGGTCCACTGGAGGAGGAAATGACAATCCACTCCAGGATTCTTGCTTCAAGAATCCCATGAATTGTACGAAAATGCAAAAAGATAGGACAACAAAAGATGGGCCCCCACCATGTCAGGTTGGAAGGTGTCCAATATGCTACTGGGAAGGGTGGAGGGCAATTACTAATAGCTCCAGAAAGAATGAAGTGGCTGGGCCAAAATGGAAACAGTGCTCAGTTATGGATGTGTCTGGTGGTAAAAGTAAGATCCAATGCTGTAAAGAACAAAATTTCATAGGAACCTGGAATGTTAGGTCCATGAGTCAAGGTAAATTGGACATGATCAAGCAGGAGAGGGCAAAAGTGAACATCAACGTTAGAAATCAGTGAAATAAAATGGATGTGAATAGGTGAATTTAATTCAGATGACCATTACATCTACTACTATGGGCAAGAATCCCTTAGAAGAAATAGAGTACCCCTCATAGTAAACAGAAGAGTCCAAAATGCAGTACTTGGGTGCTATCTCAAAAACGACAAAATGATCTTGGTTCATTTCCAAGGCAAACCTTTCAACATCACAGTAATGTAAATCTATGTCCCAACCACTGATGCCAAAGAATCTGAAATTAACTGGTTCCATGAAGACCTACAAGGCCTTTTAGAACTAATACCAAAAAAGATATCCTTTTCATCATAGAGGATTGAACTGCCAAAGTAGGAGGTCAAGAGATATGCAGATTAACAGGCAAAGTGGGTTTTGGAACTCAACGTGAAGCAGGGCAAAGGCTAATAGAGTTTTGACAATGTAACATGCTGGTCATAGCAAACACTCTTTTCTAACAACCTGAGAGATGGCTCTCCACATGGACATCACCAGATGGCCAATGTGTTCTTTGCAGCCAAAGATGGAGAAGCACTGTTCAGTAAGCAAAAGCAAGACCTGGAACTGACTGTGGCTCATATAATGAGCTTCTTATTGCAAAATTCAGACTTAAATTGACGAAAGTAGGGAAAACTACTACACCATTCAGATATCACCTAAATCAAATTCCTTAGGGTTGTATTGTGGAGATAATTAATAGATTCAAGGGATTAGATGTGGTAGACAAGAGTGTCTGAAGAACTCTATGGGGAGGTTTGTAACATTGTATACAAGGCAGTGACCAAAACCATCCCAAAGAAAAAGAAGTGCAAGAAGGCACAGTGAATGTTGGAGGAGGCTTTAGAAATAGTGGAGGAAATATGGGAAGTGAAAGTTAAGGGAGAAATGGAAAGATATACCCGAGTGAATGCAGAGTTCCAGAGAGTGACAAGGAGAGATAAGAAGGCCTTATATGAGCAATGTAAAAAAAAAAAATAGAGGAAAACAAAATGGGAAAGACTAGAGTTCTTTTCAAGAAAATTGGAGACATAAAAGGAACATTTTGTGCAAGGATGGGCATGATAAACAATAGAAATGATAAGGACCTAATAGAAGCAGAAAGAGATTAAGAGGAGATGGCAAGAATACACAGAAGAACTAAACAAAAAGATCTTAATAACCACAGTAGTGTGATCACTCACCTAGAGTCAGACATCCTGGACTATGAAGTCAAGTGGGCCTTCGGAAACATTACTATGAATAAGGCTAGTGGAAGTGATGGAATTCCAGTTGAGCTATTTCAAATCCTAAAAGATGATGCTGTGAAAGTGCTGCACTCAATATGCCAGCAAATTCGGAAAACTCAGCAGTGGCCACAGGACTGGAAAAGGTCAGTTTTTCATTTCAATCCCAAAGAAGACTGATGCCAAAGAATATTCAAACTACCACACAATTGCACTCACTTCATATGTTAGCAAGATAATGTTCAAAAACCTTCTAGCTAGGCTTTAGTACTGTGTAAACTGAGAAATTCCAGATGTACGAGCTGGGTTTAGAAAGGGCAGAGGAACAAGAGATCAAATCAGTAACATTCATTGGCTCATGGAGAAAGCAAGGGAGCTCCAGGAAAAACATATTTTTCTGCTTCTTGACTGCATTAAAACCTTTAACCATGTGGATCAGAGCAAACTGTGGGAAATTCTTAAAGAGATGGAGTACCAGATGACCTTGCCTATTTCCTGAGAATCCTGTATGTGGGTCAAGAAGCAGCAGTTAGAGCCTGACATCTGTCTGCCTCAAAATTTGGAAAAAAAGGACTACAACAAAGCTGTGTATACTGTCACTCTGTTTATTTAACTTATATGAAGAGTACATCATGCAAAATGCCCAGCTGGATGAATCACAAGCTGGAATCCAGATTGCCAGGAGAAAGATCAACAACCTCAGATATACAGATGATACCACTTTAATGGCAGAAAGTGAAGAAGAACTAAAAAGCCTCTTGATGAAAGTGAAAGAGGAGAGTGAAAAAAGCTGGCTTTAAACTCAACATTCAAAAAACTAAGATCATAGGATCCAGTTCCATCACTTCAGGCAAATAGAAGGGGAAAAAATGGAAGCAGTGACAGACTTCATTTTCTTGGGCTCCAAATCACTGCAGACAGCAACTATAGTAGCCATATAATTAAAAGACGCTTGCTAGTTGGAAGAAAAGCTATGACAAACCTAGACTGCTTATTAAAAGGCAGGAGACATCACTTTGCTGACAATGGTGTGCATATTCAAGGCTATGGTCTCTCCAGTCATCTAAGAGTTGGACCATAAAAAGGCTGAACGCCAAAGAATTGATGCTTTCAAATTATGGTACTGGAGAATACTCGAGAGTCCTTTGGGCTACAAGGAGATCAAACCAATCTATCCTAAAGGAAATCAACCCTGAATATTCTTTAGGAGGACTGATGCTGAAACTGAAGCTCCAATAGTTTGAACACCTGATATGAAGAGTCGATTCACTGGAAAAGACCCTGATGCTAGAAAAGAGGGAAGGCAAAAGGAGAAGGAGGTGCAGAGAATGAGATGGTTAGATAGCATCACTGACTCAATGGACATGAATTTGAGCAAACTCTGGGAGATAATGGAGGACAGAGGAGCCTAGCATGCTGCAGTCCATGGGGTCACAAAGAGTTGGACAGGGCTTAGCAACAGAACAGGAACAAAAATGTAAATCCACTTGTGTAAGCGCTCATCAACATATTCTTAGACACACCCATGTTAGACATATATCTATGCATCTAATACATACATAGCACACACATATGTGCTTATTATATATGTGATATATAGATATATATTACATATTTCATATAGTAAGAATTCACCTCTAATACCAAAACAAGTTAAAATAAATCATAACTGAAAATCTTGCTCTGGCCTGGTGATCTTATTGCCTCATATAAGTACTTCCCTTGTTTCTTTTGGGAACACATAGACTGGGGACCTATGCTCTGTGATCTTTATTAGCCTGTTGGTGGTGTGGAAGTTCATTACTTCATGTCAGCCATGCGATGAGACACTCCCACCCTGAGAAGAGGAGCCAGTCTGCAGCTGGAGCACCACCAGCCAACCATGAGATGGGCTTCTCTCCTACAGAAGCCCCATCTTCAGTGCTAGCTCACTGAAGGCTGGGCTTGATTAATACAAGGTGTTTTTTTTTCCTTCAGTGCTATGCTCATGGCTGAGCTGCTGGAGAGCTTCAGTTTGTATTCCTGAGTGAGTGTGTGCAGTGGGAGTGCTGTGTGCAAGGTACCAGCATTGTCTGAATCTATCTGCAGAGTCCTAGAGTCCTTGGGGAGTTGAATTCCAGTTCAGTGGCTGTGAGGCTGGACACAGGTGGTAATCAACACTACCTATTAGCTGCCTGGGCATCCGGAGGTCTCACACTCAAGTCCCCAGCCTGCTTGGGACTTGTGGGATTGTACTTCTCACTTTTGGAAAGGTATCCAAACCTAAGGGACTAGAGATACAGGCAGAGCTCCGTGCAGAAGGACATTGGGTTTCCTCATTTATATGGTCTGGCTTCCATTTGTAAATTATGAAAGGCATGAAGAAGGAAGACTTTGATCCATCAAATTTATGGATTCAATAGCTGTTGCCATTTCAGACATCAGGGATCCCTGGGGGTTATTTTTCTATGTATGCCTAGGTAGCAGAGAGGGAGAGACAAATGCTAAATATTCTGCTGTATTTATGAAATGTCAAATATGCTTTCCAGGGTAATTACATGAATATTGAATAGCCTCACTGAAATTTACAACCTTGCAACTGGGTGTTTGGGGATGCTCCTTGCCAGCAGCCTGTGTGGAGACAGGACAGCAGACCTGGCACAAAAGGCCCACGTGGAATGGAGTACAGCGTGCTCTTCCTGCTCAGCTTGCTTTGCCACTGCAGCTGGATGACTTGGCCTGACTTCATAATATTGACCATCCAAGGAGCTCATGTCGGGCCCAGCCAATATCCTAAGCATAAAGAGGGGACAGTGTTGACATTAAATATCCCTTGACAATTCTCAAAGAAAAAAGTCATTTTATGACAATCATCTCCATATCTGGTGGAATAACCTACAGCACATCAGTACCCAGAACTATTCTGTGGAGAGATGAATCATTTCTTTGCTGTTTTCTCCAAAATCTTGGCATCTTCTTGACTGAGAAGAACACTCTAGTTTCTAGTAGGCAAATAGCCTGGACAATAACTGAGGCAAAATCTCATAGCGTTTCCCACTTGTAGACCTAAAGTCCTATTAAAATGTGAGGGTGAATTGTAATCCTCTCTTTGGAGGTCAGTTTCAGTTAAATCAGTATGATAGTCTCATGGGCATTCTCATGTCCTCTTTTTCTTTAATCACTAATAACCTTTCTGACATAGATACGACTACCGTAATATCAGAAATGCCTCTCAGAGCTCTAGTTTGCTTTGTTTCTGTATTTTCCCAGGCCCTCCGAGATTATTTTATTAGCATCCTGTTTGTTTCCCTGCCTCTAGTTCATTCTTCACATTGCCCTCAAAGTGACTTTTTATTTAGGATGCCATACTGTATTTACTTTACAGACATGTCACGCATTAGTTCCCCAAGGTCTGTACTATAGCTCCTCATTGCCACTCACTGCTTCTTCAGAGCCCATGCTCCTCTCATATCTCAATGCCTTTGCAAGCTGCCTCCATTGCCCAGAGGCCCTTTGTCCTTTTCTCCACCCTACACATTCCTACCTACCTGTTAAAGTCTAGTTCAAATGCTAATGGTATACACACACACACACACACACACACACACACACACACGTGTGCACACA